>JAMPIV010009738.1:0-382500 GCA_024509875.1 Oreohelix idahoensis
TATAGATTAAAGAGTCTTGCTCATAAGTTTGCTTTCATACCTATAATAACTGAACCAACAATGATTGTTTTGTTTTAAAATAACATGTAAAAAATTTAATAATCAGTTAGTTTTAACAGGTTAAAATAACGATGGAATGATGGTGAATTTTAGATGTAAATAAAATTGTCTTCACTGAGACTTGGGTGAGAATTTATAAAAATTGTCCTTTTGCTGTTTCCTTTAAGGGGGAACACCCACCCAGAAATGGGTTATCTTTTTAAAAAATTAACAGAAAAATAACTAACAAACTTGTTGACATAAAATTTGGCCACATGTTACAAGAGATATTATATTTTATGATGAACAAAGTTTACTTTATAAATTGTAATATTTTATGTGAAAATAATTAATTAACATGAAGTAATGAAAAAAAAAAAAGAAAGGAAAACCCCCAGTGCACCTGGGAATGAATTTCACTCACATAAAAGGTGCAAAGAATGCCAAACCAGCAGATGATGTGCATAACATCCCTACCTATGGCGTGAACCACCCAAAAATGTCTACCCCAATGAGTTTTGTAGATATGGCTCTTGCAATATGACCCTTTTAAATAGCACAAATTTAGAACTTTGTATAGCAATATCTCTGTTTCTATACCATGTAAGAAAAAAGTGGAGGTTCATGCCATAAAGGATAACATGGGCTATAAGTGTGCAAAATTTGAAGTCTATAGCTTTAAAATTGTAGAAAATATCACCGGAACTGTGAATCGCAAGCCTGTTTTTCGTTAAAGTTTAGTTTTTTTTTTAAAATGTACTGTTAAAAAAACACTTATCTGATTCTCTTTGAACATTGATAACTCATAAACTATTACAGATAAACACATAATTCAAAAAGAATATCAAAGTAAAAAGGCTTATAAATATTTAAAACACAATTATTATATGAAAATCAAAAATAACCTTTTTTGTCTTTTTCTGGGTGTATATGCCCCCTTAATAAGAACTTAGCTGATCTAAGTGACACCCGTGTGTTACCGGGGCCCGAAAGGGGAGCAAAGAATAGTAACACTGTCCCCTACCAAGCATGTCGTAAAAAGCGACTAAGGAGGGTTGGGCATGGGGCCGGTTACACCATCCTGTAAAAAAAATTTAAACCACAAAAAACTTCAACAAATATGGACAAGTCAAATAAAGAAAATAAAACACAGCCATCCAAGACAGGGGAAGGTCCTCTCGCGGGGAGGCGTATGATGCAACACAGAGAAAGCCGAAAGGAGTCTGTGTTGCTGACTAACCTTCTTTCTTCTAGGAGAACTTCCAGATTTGGCACCTGGAATGTTCGGACATTAAACGAACAAGGGAAAGTGGCGCAAGTAGCAGCAGAAATGAGGGAATACAAAATCGAGGTTCTGGTAATGTGTGAAACAAAGTGGAAGGGGGTAGACAGGAAGAAACTCATCACAGGTGAATTGGTGCTGTCCTCAGGACATGAAGACGAAAGTTCACACCACAGTGAAGGGGTAGCTCTTATGTTATCTAAAGAAGCACAGAAAGCACTAATTGAATGGGAAGCTGTTGGACCCAGAATAATAACAGCTTCTTTCAAAACAGCTAAAAAGAAAATTCATGTAAATGTCATCCAATGTTATGCACCAACTAATGACAAAGAAGAGTCTGTGAAAGAAGCATTTTATACTAAACTACAAGAAATTATGGATAAAGTAAAAAGAAGAGACATCACAATTTTGATGGGTGACATGAATGCAAAGATAGGTACAGTCAACACTGGATTTGAAGAAGTCATGGGAAAACATGGGCTAGGAGTAATGAATGAAAATGGAGAGCTATTCGCAAACTTCTGTGCTTCATATCAACTGGCTATAGGAGGAAGCATGTTTCCACATAAGAGAATACACAAGGCAACATGGATATCACCAGACCATAGAACAGAAAATCAGATTGATCATATATGCATAAACAAGAAGTTTAGATCATCATTGCAGGATGTAAAGGTATATAGAGGAGCAGATGTGGCATCAGATCACCATCTTCTGATAGCCAAAGTAAAAATGAAACTCAAGAGATATGCAACTATGCAAAATTATAGACAACAGTTTAATGTAGGACAGCTAAGAAATCAAGAAACAAGAGACAAATTTGCGGTCACAGTATCCAACAAATTCCAAGTGCTCCAACAGCTGGAAGATGTAGAGAATACAGAAGACTATTGGCAGCAGGTCAAAACAGTATGGAAGGAGACATGTGAAGAAATACTGGGGAAAAGGGAAAGACAACAAAAAGCATGGATAACAACAGAAACCATCAATAAGATAAAAGACAGAAAAAACAAGAAAGCAGAGTTAAACACAAGCAAAACTAGAAGCTCCAAAGCCAAGGCTCAAGAAGTGTACACAGAAGCAAACAAAGAAGTAAAAAGAAGTATCAAAAGAGAGACAAGAGGAAGTATATTGAGGAGTTGGCAAGAGAGGCAGAAGATGCTGCAGCCAAAGGAAATATGAGAGAACTGTATAGCAGTACAAAGAAGCTAACAGGGAAATACAAGCAAACAAGTTGCCTCATAAAAGACAAGAATGGGAAACTGCTCAGCAATATACAAGAGCAAATGAAGAGGTGGACAGAATATTTTGGGGACCTTCTCAATAGACCAGCTCCACAAAACCCGCCGGACATCCAGCCAGCAGAAGAAGAGCTACAAATTAACGGTGAAAGACCAACGAAGGAAGAAATAAAGAAAGCCATAAAGCTTCTAAGAGAGGGAAAAGCGTCTGGACCTGATGGCATTCCAGCAGAGGCCATCAAAGCAGATATCGACACGGCTACAGAGATGTTATATAAATTACTTGGTAAAGTCTGGGAAAAGGAAGGATATCTGGTTAAGTTGCCTAAGAAGGGAAATTTACAAGAGTGCACAAATTATAGAGGAATAATGTTACTATCAGTGCCAGGAAAAGTATTAAACAGGATTATCCTTGAGAGATTAAAAGAGTCCATAGACAAGAAACTGAGAGATGAACAAGCAGGTTTTCGACAAAACAGATCATGTACAGACCAGATAGCCACTTTGAGAATAATAGTTGAACAAAGTCTGGAATAGAATTCACCACTATACATCGGATTTGTGGACTACGAAAAGGCATTTGACAGTGTAGACAGAGAATCACTTTGGAAATTGATGAGGCATTATGGAGTTCCCCTGAAGATCATTAATTTAATAAAGAAAACATATGAAGACATGACATGCAGAGTTCTTCACGAAGGACAGCTAACAGAACCGTTTGGGATAAGAACAGGAGTGCGACAGGGATGCCTCTTGTCTCCATTTCTTTTCTTGCTGGCAATAGATTGGGTTATGAGATCATCGACAACACACAACAGAAATGGAATCCAGTGGACTCTGACTAAGCAGTTGGATGATCTGGATTTTGCTGATGACTTGGCTCTTCTGTCCCATAACCGTAATCAGATGCAGGACAAATTGAAAACACTCGAGGAGAGGTCACAGCAATTGGGTCTGAAAATACACAGGGAAAAGACAAAAATAATGAGAATAAATGCAGGTAATGATAACAGGGTTGAACTTGAAGAAACACCAATTCAAGATGTAGAATCATACACATATCTTGGCAGCAATATAGACAAAGTTGGAGGGACAGACAGCGATATCAAAATAAGAATACAAAAGGCAAGAGGAGCTTTCATTGCATTGGGAAATATATGGAGATCAAGAGAAATCGGATCCAACACGAAAATAAGAATCTTCAACTCAAATGTGAAGTCAGTCCTATTGTATGGCTCGGAGACATGGAGAACAACAAAGACAACAACCAAAAAGCTACAGACTTTCATAAATGGGTGCTTGCGTAGAATAGAGGGATTAAAATGGTATGACAAGGTTACCAACGTGGAACTGATGACAAGAACTAGACAAGTGCCAGTGGAAACAGAGATGAGAAGAAGACGATGGCAATTGATAGGACACACACTGAGGAAACCTGTTGATAGCATTACAAGGCAGTCCTTGTTCTGGAACCCCCAGGGCAAGAGAGGCAGAGGAAGACCAAGAAGTACATGGAGAAGAGAGTTGGAAACAGAGGTGAAAATGATGAGGAGAACATGGAAAGAACTTGAGATGATGGCACGGGACAGGAGGACTTGGCATGTGTTTGTTGAAGGCCTATGCTCCTTTGGGAGTGGAGGGTTATGAATGAATGATCTAAGTGAGTCCTGCAGCCATGGTTTCGTCAATTCTTTTGTGATGAGGGAACTTCTTCACCCAACTCGTCCAATTTAGGTGGTTAGTGTTGAATCCCAACTCCGCCAAGGCTGGTCCCAAGCCGAGCTGAAAAAGGAGGAAGGCGGCCTGCATGGAGGCCGTAAGGAGGCAGCCCCTCCACCATGCAAAGGCACAACAGGCCAATCACCTGTTTGCTTTAAACTATTATTACGAGTAATATAAGAGAGAAAACCGGACTGATTCTAAAGGCGACGAACTGGAAAGGACTACGACTTATGGAACTTGGAACACAAAAAGTATAAATGGGAAAGAAGAGGAGCTGGTGGAAGAGATGAGGAAAGCAAAACTAGAAATCCTGGCTATTACGGAAACAAAGAAAAGGGGACAAGGAGTCATGAATCTCGATGGCAACACGCTGCTATACAGTGGTGTACCCACATCTGAAAGAGCTAAAGGGGGCGTGGGTTGCATTGTAGCCAAAAACCAGAAAGATAGTATCAAGGTGGTACGGGTAATTTTAAGAATATTATTATTACTTCAGGAACCGTCCTCCCGACGTCCTGTGGTAAGAGTGCATTAGACTAAAGGCTTGACACTCCTTATTACAGTGGCCTGCTGAATACCCTCCAGGGTTCTCCTTGCATATTCCGTTTCAGGAATTATAATATATATATTTAAATATGGCCAGTCACACACAATCTCCCTGGCCCGCACCTCAGGTACTCAGTAACAAGGCCTAACTTCTTGGCACAGTTCATTACATTTAATAACACAGTACTCCACATTGAGTATGGTATGACATCGTAGCTTTTACTAGCACATGTCTCTACTGTCCTTGATTCTGATACTCTCAGTTTTAATGGAACAGTCAACTTACGTGCCCAAGAATTCCATACACACTGCTAAGACTAATCTGACATTATACTGTTAATGAAAGCATAAGGCAGTGATGGTAATCGATCTTGCAGGTGCAGTATAAAGATGCCCAAAGGCAATTAACACATTCTTCTTCTTCTTCTTCTTGCGATCGCAACCTTGATGATTACACCGTCAGACGAGTTCTCATGATGAATTCGACTGTTGTTTGAAGTTCCTCTCTAACTCCATATAGCTTTGAGTTTAGTGTTGAGTCATTGGGCCAGTATATCTTTCTTAACTGGTCATACAGAGGACAGTCCTGTAGAACATGCTCAGCAGTTTGTTCGTTTAATCCACATGTGCACAGTGGTGAAGCAGACAATCGTAGCTTGTGCATGTGTTTATTCAGTTTGTTATGCCCTGTCCTGAGTCGAAAAATAGTTGTCTGTCCCTGCCGGTCGAGAGTGTGATAGTCGTCTTTGGGTTGGTTCTGTTCTCTTCTGATAGTCTGGATAGCTCTCTTTTTCTCAAAGTATGTGACTTCATTATCTTCTTGTTCACATTCTCCTCCCTTTTTTGCAAGTTTCTCTGCCTTTTCATTTCCGGGTACACCACAATGAGATGGTACCCACTGAAGTATGGTTCTCTTTTTGGCAGCTACCTTGTTTAGTTCATTTCTCAGATGCGGGAGTTTACCACCCTTGAGAGCTTGCAGGACAGACAGTGCATCTGTGAGGATGACTACCTGGTGGCAGTCAGAGTTGGTGTTATAAATCATATTTGCAGCTTGCTCTAGAGCTTGAACCTCAGCTGTATAGTTGGAACAGAATTTACCAGTGGGAATGTGCCTAGTCTCATAGTGGTTGTCAGGATATGAGATAAAGATACCGGCACCTCCATTCCTAACAGCATTAGTTGCTGATCCATCTGTATAGGCATGTATCCATGATTGATCGGGATAGCTTTCTTGGATCATACTCAATGTAGCAGTTCGTTTTTGCAGATCATTATACTCACATCCACTTGTGAGACCACTGACTGTTGTATTAATTTGGAGGGCACTGCTGGCCTGCTCCCATGGTACAGGGTATAGGGTGGGCTTCAGTGGTGTTGTCTTCATGGATAGGTCTTCTTGATGCTGTCTTATAAGTCTTTTCCCCCGATGCACAAAGCTGCTACGCTTTAGACGTCCCAATGCCAGATCATCTAGTCTTGCCTTCATTGGGTGCATTGGCATACTGTTGTACTTTTCCATCTGGATCATGGTTTTTGTGTCTCTTCTATGGGACAATGTCTGTAATCCAGCAACCTTCTGCATCTCTGTTATTGGTGTAGTTTTCATGGCTCCTGTAATGAGCCTGAGAGCTTGAGTTTGCACCTTGTCCAAAGACTGCAGATGTGAGTTAGCAGCTGATGACCATGCTGCTGAGCTAAACTCTAAGTGTGGTCTTATTACTCCATTATAAATCTTCTTTAGATTTCGTTCATTTGCTCCCCAGTTGGTACCTGCTAATTTTCTGAGTATGCCTAGTCGTCTTCGGGCCTTTCCTTCTGCATTTTCAATATGCTTATTCCATGTAAGCCTTTGGTCAAATGTCACCCCAAGATAGGTGGGGTAGCTTTCTTCCTTGATCACGGTTGTCCCTAGGTGTATGTTAGCTGATTTGTCCTTGGGGGCGAGGGAGGGAGAACAGTGTTTGTGGAGGTTTTGTCTGTGTTTATTGTGATAAGCCATTTCTCTGCCCATGACACTAGCATGTCTGCTGCCCGCTGCATTCTATAATTTGCTGTGGTGACATTTTCATCAGCGCACCAGAGTACTAGGTCATCTGCATATAAGGCAGCTTTAACTCCTGCAGGGAGATCTTTCACCAGGTCATTGATGTAAACAAGGAAGAGTGTTGGGGAAATTACTCCTCCTTGAGGTACCCCCTGATGGAGCAACACTTTTCTGCTCTGCAGACCGTCAAGAGTGACTCTAGTTCTCCTGTTATGCAAGTATGACTGGATCCATTTCATCATGTTGCCTTGGATTCCACTTCTCCTAAGTTTTGCAATGAGGCCATCTTTCCACACCTTGTCAAAGGCCTGCTTGAAGTCGACCCAGATCGTTAGGACCTTTTTCTTCTCCTGGAAGGCATCTTCTATTGCTTGAGACAAGTAAGTAACTTGGTCTTCTATACTGTAGCATTCTCTAAATCCAGCTTGTTCCGGCACCAGGATCTGCTCAGACTCTAAATACCATTTCAATCTGTGGTTGACTATTTGCTCCATAGTCTTCCCAACACAGCTTGTGAGACTGATTGGCCGGTAACTTGCAGCCTCGGTCTTACATTTCCCTTTCTTTAGTATGGGTATTGTGATGGCTTCTCTCCATACTTGGGGCACCGTTCCTTTCAACCAGCTGTGGTTGAATATCTCAAGCAGTTTTGTCTTTGCTGCTGAGCTCAGATTTACTAGCATTTCGTTGCTGACTTTGTCTGGGCCGGGTGACTTTTGAAACTTAAGCTTGGAAATAGCCTTCTGTAGTTCTCCTAGTGTGATGGGTTCCCTCATTGGGGCAGGAGTATCTGTCTGTCCCATGGTTGCCAGTATTTCTTTTCTTATCTCTCTCTGATGGTCTATGTTAATGGGTAAGTTGCTTTCTGAACTGTATCTTCTAGCAAACAAGTCTGCAGCTTGTTTTCCTCTGAAAAGTTTGCCACCTTCATCCAATGTGATAGTCTGCCTTGGTGAGGAATGCTCTTCATTTAGAGACTTGACTAATCTCCAAAGTTTCCTGCCGTCTTTCTCAAGGTTCAGCGATGCCGTTTTAGTTCTCCAGCTTTTCCGCTTTTCTTCTAGCTTTGTTCTCTGAAACTCTGCTACAGCCTTTTTCCATTTGTTGTGAGTTTCAAGTGAAGGCTGAGACTCTGCGTCCTTTCTAGCCTTGTCCATAGCTTCCTGACGTTCTTGGAGTGTGCTGGACCAGTATGGTATGTAGTTACGCCGGCATCCTTTGGGAATGGTTTCTTTTGCAGCTTGTAGTATGCATCTGTTGAAGTCTTTTACCACTTCATTAATGTCTCTGTTCTGTACCTTGAAGGTAGACAGCAGCGTGTTCACCTGATGCCTGAATAAACCCCAGTTGGCTTTTTTGTAGTTCCATCTTGTAATGGCTGGGCCTGTACTGAGAGTTGCACTCTGGACAGTAAGAAAGATTGGGGCGATGGTCGCTTCCCCCTAGTTGGTCTCCTACTTCTCTACTAATAGATCCAGCTATATCTGGTGTGGAGAAGGCAAGATCTGGTGTTGAGGTTGTGTGCCATCCTCTGGAGTAGAAGGTAGGAGTATCTGTGGCATTATTGACTAGGATTAGGGAGTGATCATCTTGCCAAGTTTCAACCTCTTCACCTCTGTGATCCAGATGGTTATAGCCCCAGCTCTGGGAGTGGCTATTAAAGTCTCCAACTGCTATAAAGTTGGTGGCTGGTACCTGTATAGAGCTGAGACTCAGGGGTTTGTTGTTCGGACAGTAATAGTTCAGGAGTTCTATTTCCATCTTGTCTACCTTTATCTGCAGCAGCTGATATTCTGCTCCATCCATGAAGGTTTTCCTTTCGTGTGCAGGAATGTTATTCCTTACAAGAGTAAGTACTCCTCCTTTTCGTCTATCTTGTCTGTCGGATCTGAAGCATTGATATCCCCTTATTTTAAAGGTTTGATCTGCTTTCAAGTGAGTCTCTTGGATACAGCAAACACTGACTTGCTTCTCATACAAGATGTTTTCCAGCTCTGTCTTTTTGCTGTATCCAGCCTGCTTGCTGTTCACTCCCTCTGCATTCCAGTGCATCATGACAAGTGGCACTCTGGGTTTCTCTTTTTCTGTTTTGTTTTGGTCAGTAGTTCTCCTCCGCCGTCTGTTGACTCCACAAGACGGTCTAGAGGGTCCTCCAGTAGCTGAGGGTGGGCTCTGTCGAGGCTCAGAGCCCGGCACTGCACCTGCCTGGTGGAGCTCCACAGGGCGAGCACCAGAACGAGATTTATTTGACGGTGTACTCTCCATAGAAAAAAAAAAAAGCGAGTTGCATGATACTGTGGTTTCCGGTGCGCCTTCTGGCCCAGTATCTACGACTTTAGCACCTGTTCAACGGGAGAGTGGGCTCATCCCTAATCTGTTTATGTTCCCAGTAGTAGACTATTCGCAAGCAGCCTGGGGGGTGTCACTGCTCTGCGCGGACCTTGTTTACCGAGGCGGCGTCCGAGCTCGTATGGTGAAAATATGATTGCGTTATCTTCAAAATAGCCCTGTCTTTCCCGTGGCTTTTCTGCCATCCTGCAACTTTGAGTTAGGGAGTTCTGAGCTCCAGTCTCTTTCCCAGGCATTTTATCCTGGCCTGGCACGCATACAGAGGACCCCACTTCTGGTTCTAAGTTAGCAGTTGGGGATAGGTGGGGTAGCACACTGTGCATTCCCCGTCATCCAGGGGGCTCTCCAACTATGCAGAGCTTGCACAATGCTGTGCTCTGGTTCTGGGCTCTCCCAAGGAATCCTCACGTCCTGCACAGAGCCACTTCCCGATACCCACCACCTGCCAACCCTCCATTGTAGAAATCTCCTGCATGCGGCCATCCAGTCAAGAGCCAGTATTAAGTCTGGTGCCCAAGTGATCCCCCCAAGCTCAGTGTGCAATGCTGGGTTCTCATCATGCTGCAACACAGGAGGGATTGTGATGCTCAGCCATCTCTCTCAATTCTGCACCGATAAGTGACATCGGGGACTTAACTTTGCCTCAGTACTGGGAGGCCCCGTTTCCGGGTACACCACACACAGCCAATTGAGGCAACGGTCGCCATGGGCGTGATAGACGACAAACAGTGAAGAATGAGGCAAGAAAGCATTTAACCCATGAAGTGGGGGTGGATTGGTGCAGACCAGAGCATGTACCACTCGCCGGTGGGTTCTGCATCTACACCTATAGGGTTCCACCCACTCCTCAGCCCATTTAGTCTGGCCCCTCACCCAGGACCTGTCCGGCTTGGGTGACCCTGCCAGGAGTAAAACTCCCGCCGGCATAGCTCCCGGGATCATTGAGGCGCTCAAGCTCTCCAACCACGGCAAGGTAGGCTTACATGTGGAGAGTAACACATTCTAAAATCAAGGTCCTACTGGACACATTCCATGCATACTGGTCAAACGACACAAGCAGACTGCCGGTTAGAGACGCTAGCTTGTCCCAAATCAAAACTGACGTTTGCTGTCAATTCAGAGCAGGAGTCAAGACGTCACTTCCTGCAACCACGGGATACCGTGTGTAAACAATATATATCAGGAAGTGATCGAATACAAAACATGATATGATATTTACTCATATCATTTACTCCCCCCGGATTAAAATAATGAAAAGGAACTTTTCATTATTTTCATAGTACAATCTTACAAGGTCACTGGAGAAACCATATGACAATATCCAAATACTCAACTGTCATCATTATGATAGCACCTAGAGGCGTGCTCCATAATCGACAATTTAACACACAAGGTGCGGTATTTAGTAATAACATAACTAAACCCATTATCGTTAGCAGACGCTCTTTTGACACAAATGTGAGGTAACTACATTAATTAGAAGGCAGTGAAGAAAAGTCAATATGTCAGTCATGGCACTCACACAGCATACCGTGTCAACAAATGCCCTAAGTCATGTCGGTATGTAAGTCTACCTATCTATCAAATGAAATGCGTAATAAGCAATCAAAGACAGAATAGAACAAATGAGGCAGACAAGTTAAAATATAAGTGTTGACTGTGACAATATGTCAAAATAGTTATTAATATTTGTATGTATGCAATGTCATGTGGTGAATGACAATGTTAATGAGATGTCATATGAAGATATATTACTTAATATCTACACATATGAAGGATATAGGTTATACTAAGTGTAAGCACCAATGTAATTCAATTCACATAATGATACACTAATGAACCAATGTAATATCACTAGGGTTATTAAAACTGGTCATGTTGGACCATACAAAGTTCTTCCTGTAGAAGTATTTAAAAGAATTAAAGTTTCAGTGAGTCACTAGTTCGCACATCATTGTTATTGATTTTCAGTTAAGTATATATGCCGGAAAGAAATAGTTCATTGAAGAAAATCCATTTTCCATCTATGTAGGTTGTCGATGTTTGTCTTCCATGCAATAGCATATACAGCACAGATACTATTGTTCATTCTGTACTTGAGAATTTTATAAGTATATGTTGAAATATAATTTCTTTGTTATGTCCCTTTTTGAACTTTGTAGTCAGTAATTTTAGTTACTTCCCTTTTTAATCAACGTTTGAGACAGTTAATTATTGCAAAACATTTTGGAAATTGCAGCAAAGTATCTGAATTGTACCGACTTGGATTGTCATACTGCCAAAAGTCATTGTACAACGTGTATGAAGTAGCGAAGTATTGTTCTTGAGCAATTGCATTAGACATCATATGACGAACGCTTGAATATATATCTTGATTTTGGATGGACAGTAATTCATCATCATCATGTTGCTTGGCATAGTGTCTCTAGTTTTTCAACTGGTTTAAGTGCATGACGAAGCAATGTGGCTGTAATATCTGAAGTATGCACTATATGAGTTAAAAGAAGGCATGTGCCTTAGTTCATGATGCTACCTTTTTGCAAAATAATTCCTGACTTATCCCAAAGGAAGTAGTGTTATTATTGAGCATCAAAGTTGGATTGAAGCAGCATTTGCGGAGACAGCTGGCGATAGCGGATGCTTCACGCATCTGGATAGAACATCGGCCATCACGTTCACCTTTCCTGCGATGGGTTTAATCTGGTAATTATAAGGTTGAAGGGCCAGTGAGGCACGCGCTGCTTTAGCATTCTTGAATCTTGCCGTTTTCAGGTAAGAAAGTGCTCTTTGGTCCGTCTCGAGTGTGAAACTTGCACCAAGCAGGTAGCGCTGCAGTTTAGAGAAGCAGAACACAAGAGCCAGTAGCTCTCTCTCAATGACCGGGTAACGTTGCTCCGTCGGCGTTAGCTTCCTGCTAACATAAAGTGTTGGATGTAAACAGCCCTTCCATTCTTGCAACAGCGAACCTCCAATGGACGTTTTTGAAGCGTCGACTCTAAGAATAAAATGTTTAGAAGGGTCAGGCAATCTCAATATAGGTAACTTGGAAAACAGACATTTTAATCTATTTAAAGCCACATGACCCTCTCGGCTAAAAACAAACCTATTTGGTGACTCTTTCTTCACCAGTGATGACAACACGGACGTATACTCTGCAAAATTAGGGATAAACTTGCGATAAAAGTTTAGGAGCCCCAGAATACTTCTAACCTGTTTTTTGGTCTTAGGTATATCAAGGTTTAGAATCCTAGAGATAGTAGTATCCTCTGTTTTCAAAAAACCTCCTCCTACTTTATAACCTAAAAATGAAATCTCCTGAAATCCAATCTTAGTCTTAGATGGACGTGCACATAAATTATGACGACGTAGAGTGGTAAGTAAGGATTGAATACCCTTCAAATGTTCATCCCATGATTGATGAAACAGACAAATGTCGTCAATGTAAGTAATTAGGTCGTCTCTGTCAGAGAAGAGTCGTCTCATCATGCGAACGAAGGTCGCAGGTGCGTTAACTAAACCAAAAGACATATAATTGAATTGAAAGAGTCCTAATGGAGTAGCAAATGCAGTATAAGGCTTGGATCGTTCCGTTAATGGTACTTGGAAATAGCCTTTAGACAGATCAAATTTCGAGAAAAATGTAGCTGTAGCTAGTCTATCCAATAAAGACTCCAACACGGGAAGTGGTTCCGCGTCGTGGATGGTGACCGAATTTAGACGTCTGAAATCTATGCATATACGTATAGATTTGTCTTTTTTCCGGATCAAAACCATAGGAAAACTATAAGGGGAATGAGATGGAGAAATGACATTTAATTTCACCATCTGTTCTAGTTCCTCCTTAACCTGACATTGTAAATGTATAGGAATAGGGTAAGGTTTCAACTTAATTGGTTGAAAGTCTGTCAGAATAATATCATGTTCGATGATATCAGTGTGTCCTGGGACATCAGTAAGGACATCAGCAAAAGAACGTAAGATAGAAGTAACCTGATCTTTCTGGAAAGAAGATAGAGTTGGCGATATATCAACATCTTTCCAACTTTCAGTAGCTAAGTAGTGAAGACTAGGTAATACTAATAGTGAGTCATTACCATCAGTCAAGTCAGAATTTTCTTCCTGTATGACAGCCAAAGAAGAATGACGACAGACAGATTGATCAAGAGCTTCAAAGACTGGTCTTAGATATGGTGGACGTGTATGAAACTGCTGTAACATATTGATATGAAAAGTTTTCTCTTTTCCCTCTACTGAGACAATATAATCAACATCAGACAGTTTCTCCACAATCCTGTAAGGTCCTCTCCATGAGACTAATAATTTGTTATCTCTCCTGGGTAATAATACGTAAGCCTCATCACCAGGCCAAAGTTGGCGTAATTTGCGGTTTTGGTTAATAAATAACCTCGCCCTAAGCTTTGCCTTTTCAGATGAACCTACTGCTATTTGGCATGCGTCTATTATTTTTTTCCTCAAATTGACCACATACTGATATGAGGTCTGAACCTCCTTGTTCATCTCAGCACCAATTAAAAGTTGTTTTAATATAGACGTTGGGCCTCGTGGTCTGGCGCCAAAAACCAATTCGAATGGACTAAAGCCTGTATGTTCATTTTTTATCTCTCGATACGCAAATAAAATAGCTGGCAGGACTCTGTCCCAATTTTGAGGATATTTAATTGTAACCTTATGTAGCATTTGCTTTAAGGATCTGTTGAGGACTTCTATTTTCCCATTAGACTGAGGATGGTATATTGAACTAAGGGATCTTTGAATCCCAAACATATCCATAACCTGTTTCATAGCATCTGAAACTAACTGAGTTCCTCTATCAGACAGGATGTTTTCAGGAAAACCTATTCTATTAAAAATCAAGAATAATGCATCAGCAATATCTACTGTGGTGATGGTTTTTAAAGGAATAGCTTCTGGCCAGCGTGTGCACATATCTATGCAGGTCAACACATATTGATGACCTCTGGCTGATGTCACCTTTAAAGGGCCAATAATGTCAATGGCCATCTTTGCGAAGGGACGCAAAGAAATATCAGATGCTTGAATGGGCGCATCATGTTTTGGTTTTCTGGTTGCTACACTTTGGCAGATGGTACATGTACGACAAAATAATTTGACGTCTTTCGTAATTCCGGGCCCAAAAAAATATGACAAAACTCTTTGTTTTGTTCTAGCAACACCTAAATGTCCTGCACATTCAATGTCACGTGCATGTCGTAAAATGAATGGTCGAAAACAAGCTGGTACCATAATCTGTTTCTTTAAGGAATTAGCAAATTGATAGTTTCTTACTAAAATCCCATTTTTGATAGTATACCAGTGTTTTGCACAGTCATCTATCATTACATCATTCAAATGAGCAATATGAAAATATTTTTTTAATGAAGTATCATCTTTCTGTCTTTGTATAAAGGTTTCCTTATCAATGAGCTCCGTCTGAAATAAATTGTCATCATCAGTATTCACATCATTCATTACCTTAATATCATCATTATTTTCCTGTTGATAATGAATTATATCATTATTATTTTCCTTTTCTTCTTCATCTTCTGAAGTGATATCTTCCGTTATATCTTCAGGTAACACATCAATGACTGGTTTGTGATGATCATTGTCCATGCGAGACTGAGCTCTGGTAGTCACAGCATTTGAACATAATAAATGTTGTCTTTCCCATATTTCAATATCTTCCTGTGTACATTCATGCAATTTAGGTATGTTTCCCATAATAATTCCAGCAATTGGATTGTCCAAGAGGCATACCAGTGTTCGTCCTGTAAAATAAGGTGTGTCCAAAAATACCTCTGCTGTGGGGTAATATTCCACAGTTCCACCAAAAGTTATGCATTTCACTTGTTTTCCTGTATAATCCACCTTATCAACCAAGGCCTTGCGCACACCAATGGTGGTTGCACCAGTGTCTCTGAGTAAAGATGCTAACTTATTATTGACAAAACCTCTGTTCAAGATCAGTGAACCAGTACTTTCAAAAGATGACATGACTGGGAGAGGGTGTCCGCATAATAATCTTGGCACTCCCTGAGGCTGAAATAAAGAATTGCAATTAGTGCAGTTATCACTATTTGCTAAGTCTACACTGCATGAATTTGCATGTGCTACAATATCATTATGGTTCTGATTATTATCATGAACAATGGCATTGGTACTTACAGTGTTTCTTGATTGTCTGGAAGTATTGTTATGATAAGATCTTTTATTTGCATTTTGATCATTTCCTCTATAAAATGATTTCTGCCCTCTATTTGATTTTGAGTTATATTCTCCTCTATTTTGCCAGTTATTAGACTTAAATGAGGTTTGTGGATAAAAGTTATCCTCCTGATATGAATTCCAATGTCTTTGAGGTTGGCATTTATTAAAATTGTATCTACCTCTATTTTGACTGTAATTATGTGATGGTTTAAATCTTTGATTCCTATCTATGCTGTTTGATCTATACCTAGGTGCATTGTCTTGGAATGACCTGGCCGATGCAGCTGGTAATGAGTCCCTTACATTGTTTTTGCTCAATACTCTATTAGGATGTGCAACTTGATATTGACGTCCTAGGGTTTGTAATTTAGTTAGGTTCTCTGGTTTTCTTTCCTGCAGGAACGCAAGAAAATCAGAACTAATAGATGACAAAACCTTGTCTCTTAGAATTAAATCTGACAAACCCTCAAAAGTTTTTTCAGTTTTGGATAGTTCAATCCATCTAGAAAAATTCAGTTTAACAGCTGAAATGAATTCAGTGAAATCTTTTCCAGAATCAGGGTACAAAGACCGAAATTTCTGACGATAGCCCTCATCATCTAATTGATACCTCTGTAATAAAATCACCTTAACAGCTTCATAATCCTTTCTAGTCTGGTCATCCAAAGTGGAGACTACAGTTAATTGTTCACCAACCAATAAATTCATAAGTCTACATGTCCATGTAGATTTGTCAATCTTATATTCTTCACAATAAGTTTCGAATCTATTTAGGAAGCATGAAATGTCATCTATGGATGCATTAAATTTTGGCAAATTAATCCTTATGGCAGTAGTATGATCTTTATTTTTATCTTCACCTACCCCAGGATGCAACAGTGGTTGTTGTAATTTTAGTTTTTCCAGTTCAATCTCAGCTAATCTTATAGCTTGTTGAGATTTACTCTCTTCTTGAGATCTGGCATAGGCTAATTTTTCTCTTTCAAGAGCCAACTCTTCTGATCTCCTTTTTTCCTCCAATTCACTTTCTTTTTCTTGTTTGTGCAGTTCCTCTTGTCTCCTTTTTTCAGCCAATTCAATTTCTTTTTCTTGTTTGTGCAGTTCCTCTTGTCTCCTTTTTTCAGCCAATTCTTCCTTGCGAAGTTCTTCTTGTCTGTTTACTTCTTTATCAATATAAGCTTGCAAAGCTGGACCTTCCAAATTAAGTTCCTTCCTAATCTTCAATAAATCCTTTAATGAAGTCATGGTTGCTTATTCTTGTGTTTATCAGTAATACACAATATTTTAACTTTTATATATATGAATATGTCAGCTATATATTCAATACTTCATCCACCAATCTCAGATCAATTTATAATTGCAATAGTAGATGTATTCAGATAAACAATATGGAGTAATGAAAAAAAAAACCACAACAAGTAAGAACAGCAAGACAGGGTTCGAGCAACTAAAGGAAATACAAATGGAAAACAAAGGAATAACTATAAAATATATATGAATTAATTTAAACTAAAGCTCTAGTACAAATAGACAAGACAAGACGCATATCACAACAATTATGACATCTATGAAATGAAAGATAGTCAGATGAGACTAGACAATATTACAAACAATAATGCAACGAACTAAATAAAATATAACAATGACAGTACTTATGAGAACAAACAATAGGTAAACATGACTACACAGCTAACAAAAATGGATCTGTTAAATTCAATAGAGGCAAACTTTTATACAACCAGCAGAGTATGCTGGGTCCTCTATCTGAATCACACAGATACTGCCCTATAGAACGCTTGATTTGCTCATTCGACCTCGCTTTCGCGGTATTGAATAATCACAAATCAAGTCCCTTCATCCTGCCCGCTAGTTACAAAACCAAAAACACGTAATGAAAACACATATGGTGAAGTCAGATATCAGGCAAACAGATTGTATTCACAGCCAAGCTGTATGTAACAATAAACAGACTTATCTGTTGCCAAGAAAACAATCCCTCTTGAGACTTCGACAAGCAAGGGATGTAGTGATGATAATAGCCTAGTATTTGGTTAGGCCTAGGATTGCTTCATGCTGACATTGAAGGACATCGATCTGGTCCATGATTTTTGACAGAATACTTGATTCTTGGATGAAGATAGTCAGTTCCTATGACTTCTGTGTAACAATGGGTCACTTTTATAACTTAGTGACAACTTGAGGCACATTCATGTTGATGGAAATCCCTTCCATTCATAAAAACGTTTGGCAGACGATGCGTGCCGCCATTTTGAAAAAATAGTCCTCAACTCGTTAGGCGCTCTTCGGCTTGTAAGGCATCCAATGGCTTGGCCCCCAGAAACTGGTACGGGTAATTTTAAGAATATTATTATTACTTCAGGAACCGTCCTCCCGACGTCCTGTGGTAAGAGTGCATTAGACTAAAGGCTTGACACTCCTTATTACAGTGGCCTGCTGGATACCCTCCAGGGTTCTCCTTGCATATTCCGTTTCAGGAATTATAATATATATATTTAAATATGAACTCCGCCAATGCCGGTCCCAAGCCCGGATGAAAAAGGAGGAGAGCGGCCTGCATGGAGGCCGTAAGGAGGCAGCCCCTCCACCATGCAAAGGCACAACAGGCCAATCACCTGTTTGCTTTAAATCATGATTACGCGAACTACAAGAGAGAAAACCGGACTGATTCTAAAGGCGACGAACTGGAACGGACTACGGACTACGACTTATGGAACTTGGAACACAAGAAGTATAAATGGGAAGGAAGAGGAGCTGGTGGAAGAGATGAGGAAAGCAAAACTAGAAATCCTGGCTATAACGGAAACGAAGAAAAAAGGACAAGGAGTCATGGATCTCGATGGCAACACGTTGCTCTACAGTGGTGTACCCATATCTGAAAGAGCTAAAGGGGGCGTGGGTTGCATTGTGGCCCAAAATCAAAAAGATAGTATCAAGGGATGGAACTTTGTCTCGGAGCGCATTATGGTTGTAAAACTAAAAGAAGGAGAAACCATAGTCAACCTGGTCATAGTGTATGGGCCAAATGAGGATGAGAGAGCAGAGGTCAAGGAGGAATTCTTCGAGCTGCTTCAAAGGACAGTGGATGACTGCCTAGATGAAGTTATTATGCTCGGAGATTTTAATGCCAGAGTTGGAAATGACCATGCTAGATGGGGTGGAGTTATCGGAAGATATGGAGAAGATACTCTCAATGACAATGGAAAGCGACTCCTTAGATTCTGCAGTGAGCAGAATCTGATCATTACAAACACAAAGTTCCCCCATAAGCGCATACATGCATACACTAGATGTGAACCAACCAAGAATGAGAAGTCAGTGATCGACTATGCCATTGTTCGGAGAAGCTCATTCAGATATGTCCGAGATGCAAGAGTCTGGAGGGGGCCAGAGATTGGAAGTGATCACTACCTGCTAACAATCAAACGAACAACTGAAAGAGTTGCTCAGCCTAGGAACTGCCCAACATCACGCAAGAAACCAAGTAAACGAGCAGGAGAAATGAGCATTAGGACCTACAAGCTGAGAGAGCCAGAAATTAAGACTAGATATCAGGGGCTTATTGCTACAGCAGTGAGCAACACAGAAGAACGACCTGATGACTTGGAAACCCTCTGGAATAAATTCAAGGATATCATAAAGACAGCTGCTGCAGAAGCATGCGGTGAAGTCCGACTTGGGAACCAGAGAAAGAGGACACCTTGGTGGACAGAGGAAGTCAAAGAGAAAATAAGAGAGAAGAAAATGGCATGGAAACAATACTTAGGAGCTAAAAACACAACAGGACAAATGGAAAAATATAGAGAATATGTGACACTCAGAACAGAAGCAAAGAACAAAGTGCTAGCAGCAAAACAGAAGTCCTGGGAAGAATTTGGAGAAAAGCTAGAAAAAGATGCACAAGAAAACCAGAAATTGTTCTATAAGACCCTAAAGAACATGAGGAAAGAAAAACAATGCCCTCTCAAATTTATAAAGGACAAGCAAGGCAAATTGCTTACTGCCCCGAAGGAAGTAATGGAAAGATGGAAAGAATATTTCTCAGAACTCCTGGATGGTGAGCATGATGAAGCATCAGAAATGATAACCACTGACACAGAAGAGGAAACCAATGATGGTGAAGATGACATAAAGATGGAAGAACTGAGGGCAGCACTAGAGAAAATCAAGATGGGCAAAGCAGCAGGGCATGATGGTATAACACCAGAAATGGTTAAGTACATGGGAGCATCAGGCGACCTATTACTCTTAAAGGTCCTACAGGCAGCATGGTGCAACAAGACCATACCAAAGGATTGGGAGATTGCCATCATAACACCAATTTTCAAAAAGGGTGACAATCGACAATGTGGAAACCATAGAGGCATATCCCTTCTCAGTGTCCCTGGTAAAATCTACTCTAGAATCCTAGAGCAGAGACTCCGACACCTAGCCGAGCCACAATTGGATGAGGTCCAGTGCGGATTCCGAGCAAACCGAAGTACTCAAGACCTAATCTTCACACTCAGACAGCTGAGTGAAAAGGCCCTTGAGTATAAGAGTGAGATCCATCTTTGTTTCATAGATCTGGAAAAGGCGTTTGACAGGGTCCCCTGGAGCAAACTTTGGGACTGTTTGGCAAGGAAGAATATTCCAGCACCTCTGATTCATGCTATACAGAGCTTCTATAAGTCTTGCAGAAATTATGTGAGGACAGCAAACCATAAGTCAGAAGAGTTCAGGACCACCACTGGTGTAAGACAAGGTGATATCCTATCACCTTACCTCTTCATACTCCTTATGGACGATGTCATCAAGGCATGTAAGGAGAGAACAAGAAAGTATTCAGTGTACTGGAAGATGAGACAGGTCTATATTTCGGAGCTGGCATTTGCTGATGATGTTGCCCTGATTGCTAAATCAGAGGCACATCTCCAATCCAACCTGCAAGTCTGGAAGGAAGAGCTGGAGAAGAGAGGGATGGTCATAAGCAGCTCTAAAACAAAATCCATGGTGATATCACGAGAAGAAAGAAAACATCAGATTAAGTCGGGAGAACAGGTCCTGGAGCAGGTCGACCACTTTAAATATCTCGGAGCTATTATAGACCGAAAGGGAGGCATCAAAGAAGAGTTGGCCACTCGAAAAGCAGCGGCTGGGAGACTTTTTCAGGCCATAAATCATGGATTCCTCAGCAAGAAAGAGGTTGGTAAGAAAACGAAGATGGCTGTATACCGCTCCACCTATGTCCCAGTCTTGACATATGGATGCGAGTCGTGGGCAATGACTACAACCCACAAAAGCCAGATCCAAACCTCAGAAATGAGGTATCTGAGGAAAGTGGTTGAAGTAACAAGAAGAGACATGGTCCGCAACCAGACGATCCGTCAAGGCCTAAAATCCCATCCGCTGCAGACCCAAATAGAACAGTCCCAACTAAGATGGTTTGGCCATGTCTGCAGAATGGGAGAAGATCGGCTACCACGACAAGCATGGGAAACAAAGAGCCAGGGATCCAGACCTCCAGGACGACCCAGAGTCCGCTGGGAGGACAACGTTAGACAATCTTTGAAGGACCGAGGACTAGAATGGAACCAGGCCAGGAAGAAGACAGCTGATAGAATGGTCTGGCGCTCTCTCTTCCAAACCTCTACACCTCACGGTAGAAGGGGAACGACTAAGTAAGTAAGTATATTTAAATATGGCCAGTCACACACAATCTCCCTGGCCCGCACCTCAGGTACTCAGTAACAAGGCCTAACTTCTTGGCACAGTTCATTACATTTAATAACACAGTACTCCACATTGAGTATGGTATGACATCGTAGCTTTTACTAGCACATGTCTCTACTGTCCTTGATTCTGATACTCTCAGTTTTAATGGAACAGTCAACTTACGTGCCCAAGAATTCCATACACACTGCTAAGACTAATCTGACATTATACTGTTAATGAAAGCATAAGGCAGTGATGGTAATCAATCTTGCAGGTGCAATATAAAGATGCCCAAAGGCAATTAACACATTCTAAAATCAAGGTCCTACTGGACACATTCCATGCATACTGGTCAAACGACACAAGCAGACTGCCGGTTAGAGACGCTAGCTTGTCCCAAATCAAAACTGACGTTTGCTGTCAATTCAGAGCAGGAGTCAAGACGTCACTTCCTGCAACCACGGGATACCGTGTGTAAACAATATATATCAGGAAGTGATCGAATACAAAACATGATATGATATTTACTCATATCACAAGGGATGGAACTTTGTCTCAGAGCGCATTATGGTTGTAAAACTAAAAGAAGGAGAAACCATAGTCAACCTGGTCATAGTGTATGGGCCAAATGAGGATGAGAGAGCAGAGGTCAAGGAGGAATTCTTCGAGCTGCTTCAAAGGACAGTAGATGACTACCTAGATGAAATTATCATGCTCGGAGATTTCAATGCCAGAGTTGGAAATGACCATGCTAGATGGGCTGGAGTTATCAGAAGATATTTTTTTTTTTTTTTTTTTCCTTAACCAGCGGCACTTGGGCTTTCAGCTCTTCGGCCCAATGACATGTCATTGCGAGGCTGGGGAACCTGAGGACTTTCCTTCCAACCCGGTCAGGAGCTTCGCTCCTTCCCATCCACAGAGGGTTTATTACAGGAGAAGATACTCTCAATGACAGTGGAAGGTGACTTCTTAGATTCTGCAGTGAGCAGAATCTGATCATTACAAACACAAAGTTCCCCCATAAGCTCATACATGCATACACTAGATGTGAACCAACAAAGAATGAGAAGTCAGTGATCGACTATGCCATTGTTAGGAGGAGCTCATTCAAATATGTCCGGGATGCTAGAGTCTGGAGGGGGCCAGAGATTGGAAGTGATTACTACCTGCTTACAATCAAAAGAACAACTGAAAGAGTTGCTCAGCCTAGGAACTGCCCAGCATCACGCAAGAAACCAAGTAAACGAACGGAAGAAATGAGCATTAAGACCTACAAGCTGAGAGAGCCAGAAATTAAGACCAGATATCAGGGGCTTATTGCTACAGCGGTGAGAAATACAGAAGAACAACCTGATGACTTGGAAACCCTGTGGCTTAAATTCAAGGACATCATAAAGACAGCTGCTGCAGAAGCATGTGGGGAAGCCCGACTTGGGAACAAGAGAAAGAGGACACCTTGGTGGACAGAGGAAGTCAAAGAGAAAATAAGAGAGAAGAAAATGGCATGTAAACAATACTTAGGAGCTAAAAACACAGCAGGACAAATAGAGAAATATAGAGAATATGTGATACTCAGAACAGAAGCAAAGAACAAGGTGCTAGCAGCAAAACAGAAGTCCTGGGAAGAATTTGGAGAAAAGCTAGAAAAAGATGCGCAAGAAAACCAGAAATTGTTCTATAAGACCCTAAAGAACATGAGGAAGGAAAAACAATGCCCTCTCAAATTTATAAAGGACAAGCAAGGAAAATTGCTTACTGCCCCGAAGGAAGTAATGGAAAGATTGAAAGAATATTTCTCAGAACTCCTTGATGGTGAGCATCAGAAATGATGACCACCAGCACAGAAGAGGAAACAAATGGTGATGAAGATGACATAAAGATGGAAGAACTGAAGGCAGCACTGGAGAAAATCAAGATGGGCAAAGCAGCAGGGCATGATGGTATAACACCAGAAATGGTTAAGTACATGGGAGCATCAGGCGACCTATTACTCTTAAGGGTCCTACAGGCAGCGTGGTGCAACAAGACCATACCAAAGGACTGGGAGATTGCCATCATAACACCAATTTTCAAAAAGGGTGACAATCGACAATGTGGAAACCATAGAGGCATATCCCTTCTCAGTGTCCCTGGTAAAATCTACTCTGGAATCCTAGAGCAGACTCCGACGCCTAGCTGAGCCACAATTGGATGAGGTCCAGTGCGGATTCCGAGCAAACCAAAGACTCAAGACCTAATCTTCACACTCAGACAGCTGAGTGAAAAGGCCCTTGAGTATAAGAGTGAGTTCCATCTTTGTTTCATAGATCTGGAAAAGGCGTTTGACAGGGTCCCCTGGAGCAAACTTTGGGACTGTTTGGCAAGGAAGAACATTCCAGCACCTCTGATTCATGCTATACAGAGCTTCTACAAGTCTTGCAGAAATTATGTGAGGACAGCAAACCATAAGTCAGAAGAGTTCAGGACCACCACTGGTGTAAGACAAGGTGATATCCTGTCATCTTATCTTTTCATACTCCTCATGGACGATGTTATCAAGTCATGTAAGGAGAGAACAAGAAAGTATTCAGTGCGGTACTGGAAGATGAGACAGGTCTGTATTTCAGAGCTGGCATTTGCTGATGATGTTGCACTGATTGCTAAATCAGAGGCACATCTCCAATCCAACCTGCAAGTCTGGAAGGAAGAGCTGAGAAGAGAGGGATGGTCATAAGCAGCTCTAAAACAAAATCCATGGTGATATCACGAGAAGAAAGAAGACATCAGATTAAGCTGGGAGAACAGGTCCTGGAGCAGGTCGACCACTTTAAATATCTCGGAGCTATTATAGACCGAAAGGGAGGCATCAAAGAAGAGTTGGCCACTCGAAAAGCAGCAGCTGGGAGACTTTTTCAGGCCATAAATCGAGGATTCCTCAGCAAAAGAGAGGTTGGTAAGAAAACGAAGATGGCTGTATACCGCTCCACCTATGTCCCAGTCTTGACATATGATGCGAGTCATGGGCAATGACTACAACCCATAAAAGCCAGATCCAAACCTCAGAAATGAGGTATCTGAGGAAGGTGGTTGAAGTAACAAGAAGAGACATGGTCCGCAACCAGACGATACGCCAAGGCCTAAAATCCCACCCCCTGCAGACCCAAGTAGAACAGTCCCAACTAAGATGGTTTGGCCATGTCTGCAGAATGGGAGAAGATCGGCTACCTTGACAAGCATGGGAAACAAAGAGCCAGGGATCCAGACCCCCAGGACGACCCAGAGTCCGCTGGGAGGACAACATTAGACAATCTTTGAAGGACCGAGGACTAGAATGGAACCAGGCCAGGAGGAAGACAGCCGATAGGATAGTCTGGCGCTCTCTCTTCCAAACCTCTACACCTCACGGTAGAAGGTGAACGACTAAGTAATTAAGTGTTGAATCCCTACTCTTGACTCACAACTAGTGACATAGAAACTTAAGTCTTGCAGCTTCGTACCACAAACTTTAGACAAAATAAAAGAACAAATGCCTCTGCTAAGTATATTTGTGGGCTGCAGTTAACAGGCGTATTGTCTCGTTGTCCCCCCACCAATGTTAGCCTCTCTGAATAATTATTCTCCCTGATTATACACAGTATAACTCAGGGAATATGATTAGAAATCACCGTTATTCTTCTGGTCACTTAAATGGAGAAAATATGTCTGGACAGCGCGAGGGCAATGGCTTGCCTGAATTACACTTAACAAGGTACATATATCTCACAAAATGATACTATACACTTTCTTCACATGTGATGTAATCATCACATCTCACTGCTCCATTCAGAGTTTGGGTTCACCTCTGCTGTCAGTTTTCTGTATGACTAGCAAGAAGCAATCACCAGTGCTTGCTGTAGTGGTTTATGAATATACTATTTTCATATGTTGAGGTTGCCAGCTGTCGTGAAATGACGTCTGTCTCACATCACGAATTCTTAATAATTTTGACCATACCGCGCGCCATACATTGTAGAACGATATGATACACTAACCAATGAAAACGCTTTCTTGGTCCTGTGTTTACTACCGCTGGGAAAATAAAGATGGCAAGGCCCAATCTGTGTAACCTTATTAACTTCCGGAATTTTACTACAGCATTTTGGAAGAAGTACCACTTGAAAGAGGGTACCAACACAATATTAGGGATATTACTCTCCCCGTAAGTAATAATACTTTTACTAATACTAATATAGGACGGGAGAAATCTTGGGTTGAATGCATTCGAAGCTTCAGGTTGTCCTAAATTTAGCAGTTTAAACTATGCATACTATAAAATGCAATTTAGAAACTAAAAGATTATTACATAGATATATAAAGCCTAATCCCAAGTATAATTTAAGCTTTGAGGGAATAAAATCGCATCAGGAATAACGGAGATAATAAAAAAAGTAGTTTTCCTACATTGAACGATAGGAAAAAAGGTACCCATATTTTCTGATCGTGATTACATTCCTCAGGATGCCCATCTCGTACGTCCGAGGTCACACTATAAATAGACTGGCCTAACAAACTCGGGTCAGTCACTATTATTTGAATATACAGAAAGCGGGGGAAAGAAGAGCATATGTTAAGGCAAGTGTTTGCCTTCTGTACTTGTTAGCAGACCTTAATCAACCATTAAGGGCTAGTCTGTGTGTGCCTGAGGGTAAGAACAAATCTATATATATATATATGTATATATTTATGTGTAATTCTATTGATTAATCCATCTGTGCGATAAGACTTGTATATATGTGTTATGAATGGACAGTGTGTACTGATGAAACTTACAGGCTCATGTGTAATTCTAGAGGCAAAGCCCGCCTTCGGAAATATTTAAAATAGTGAGAATGATGGCCAAAGTACGACTGTAAGTTTGATAAAGTATTTGAAGAAGTATTTCTTGAATGGAATGAGACACCGTCCAGGAACATAAGGAAAGATGAAAGGGATTGTAGTACTGTATAATTTGACCTATTACTTAGTAGTTTTATTCGCAACCAAATTATTGTATGGAGGCGAATCATGGGAAACGAATGATAATTAAGAAGGTAGAAGAAAATTATGATCACATTGAATTAAAATGATTGTTGCTACTATACTATACCTTGTGCATCGGCTAGCACGCTAGTCTGAAACTGTCTATCGTCCCCATCTGTGTCATAGAGGGATATTGATAGGCAAATACAGGGATTGCGTTTAACTTCGTTTCAGGTTTAATCCTTTAACCTAAAGCCTACAACAAATAAGAAGAGGCTTCTCTTACTGAAAGTGCAACGAATGCAGTGCCAGTCTATGGAAAAGGGTCAGACATATTGTGTGTACAGTTGGAAAGTTTTTCATCTGAAGATTCTCTCCAGCATCAGAGGGAGCCATCTGCAGTGACTCAGATAAGTTGCTATCAAAGCAACTGTGTAGCGTATGCCGGCTCACCAAAAAATAAACTCATCCAGTTCGTGATGAATAGAACAGTATATAGCTTCAATTAGATTGTAAACATAACATTAATAATTCTTCAGTGAAAGATCAAGCAAGCTACACTGTCTACCAAGAGATAGACATCTTAACACAAGAGAAAGACATTTTTGTTGAACTGTTCTTATTTATTTATTTTTGTAAAATATTTGATTTTGATGCTTTTCAAACAGAAAAGAGAAAAATGTATAAATAAATTGTAAATATTTACCAGCAGACTTACTTAAATTCTTTAAGTTAAGTTTTATTCAATGTTGGTAAATTTTAATTAAATAATTTCCCCTAGCAGAGTCAGAAACAATAATAACTACAATAATCACAGAGGCGGATCAGGAGAGGTAGCAGTTAGGGACTCAGAGTACTACATCACCATCTTCTCTGGGAACTTACATAGCTTGATCTTACCTTTGTGTCTATACACCCTTACTCTCTTCAGAGAAGGGGGTATTACTGATAAGACCAGACTCTTATCCTGCATTATCCTGGTATCATCTGATACACCTTTATGTCCAGGATAGCTTCTTATTTTTAATAACATCTGAACCTCTCGCGACACCAGCCTCCTATGACTGGTATAACCACTTATCAAGTACAGACATGTCACAATTCACATTTTAAACTAAATGTTCACAACTTACCCCAAATGGGATCTACAATCTCCTTGCACAGATGTTTGGACACAGCACTTGATTCTGATTCCTTAAGTATCCAGTCTTTGTATTTAAAAATGCGGGTTCTCTTTTAAGTTATAAAGACGCCCAAATACTTTGATCTGTCACACATAATTTTGGAATTCTTTGTCTGATTCTTGTGCTTCTGATTCCTTAAGTATCCAGTCTTTGTATTTAAAAATGCGGGTTCTCTTTTAAGTTATAAAGATGCCCAAATACTTTGATCTGTCACTTATAATTTTGGAATTATTTGTCCAGAGTCTCTCTGGCTCCTTGGAGTTGCTAATTTGACGTTGCGATGCAGTCTGATTTGTGTTTCCGATTTCGCTAGATTATACTTCCATTTCTCAGTTCAAATCCCAGATTGTACTTTTAGACCAACATGCCAATGAAAGTCTATTCCGGCTCTCTAATTAAACCAAAGGTAAGCTCTTAAGAACTATGTGGGTCGGGGTGTTAAATCCTTACTATATCCCCTACGTGTTTTAAATTATCAGTTTTAAAATTTAAACGTGTGACCTCTTCCACATATGTCGTGATACCTCCGATTGCACTTTTATGCAAACTCACAAACACATCGGTGAACTCATTTCCTGGGCTAATACCTTCCGCCCAAATTGTCTCCTCTGACAGGTTATCTGTAATACAGAGATGGACCAGCGGAAATGATTACATATATCCCCAGTGTTTGCGTACATTCTCATGCGGCTTTTCTCAGACAGACAGACCGCGAACCCAGGTGGTCACGTGCTTGTTTGTCGCTAGCCTCGGAAATGAATTACGTCAAAGTCGCTATTCCTCTTCACGTTTACTGTCTGCATCAAAGGTAGCTAGACGGCGTCAGTGATAAAAGTATTATTCGATGACCTGTCTAATTAGCCTGGTATTATTACGATTCACCTGGCGAAACGTAAACAAGTCTAGGGAGTGGTCAGAGCAAAAATGTAAGTGCATAAAATATGCCAAATAATAGGACGATGAGTGAGGAAAATGAAGAAATGACGTGATACTGCCGGAGAGAACGACAGTTATGAAAAGTGCACAACTGATTTCATCACATATATCTAAACATGCACCCTAATATAACAGACAGACTTCATGACTAGGTTGAACGGAGTGCACCACCGTCAAAACAGGCAAAACTTTTTTGTTTGTCAGCTCATTTGTCAGTTTTCCTTTTTTTAAAAAAAAAATAATAATAGCCCCTTCAGTCTTAACTGACCATGGGTATGCGCCCTTGTGGTGACAGCCTACAGCTGCTTATTTTCATGGTGCTCCTTTCGACTTTTTCCCCTGCTTGTTGTGTGAGCTTCTTTTCGCCCAATCTGAGGTGGCGCCGTAAATAGCATTGCCACTTGGTGTGATCGGCAGCTTCATCCTCCCACGTTGCTGGATTTATGTCCAGTTCCTTCATGTCTCTCTTGCACACAGGTTTGAATCTCAGCTGCGGTCACCCAACTGTTCCTTTGCCATCTGCCAGTTGTCCGTAGAAGATATCTTTCGGGATGCGACCATCTTCCGTGCGGCGGATATGGTCAAGCCAGCGTAGTCTGCGTTGTCTAAGCAGTGTATACATGCTTTGAAGGCTAGCATGTGACAACATCTCGACATTTCTCACGTTATCTTTCCACGATATGCCGAGGATGTGGCGTAGACACCGTAGATGGAAGGTATTGAGCCTTCTTTCTTGCTTAGCATAAGTTGTCCATGTCTCGCTGCCATATAGAAGTGTGCTAGTGACGCAGGCGTTATATACTGCGGCTTTGGTCTTCGTTGTGAGTTTGGAGTTTCCCCAAACACGCGATGTGAGGCGGGCAAAGGTAGCTGCAGCTTTGCCAATGCGACTGTCAATTTCTGTGTTCAGAAAAAAAAAATAATGTGTTCAGTAAGAGTTTGTCATTAATGGTAGACCCCAGGTATGTGAAGTAGTGCACATTATCGACTGTGATAACTGGTGCAGCACCCACATCTTGACTAAGCACATTTGTTTTCTTTAGACTTATTGTGAGGCCAAAGTCCTTGCATGCTTGGGTGAAGCGATTCATCAAGCTCTGAAGCTCTGGTTGGCTTTGACTGATGATTGCAGCATCATCAGTGAACAACAAGTCACTTATAGTGACCCTTCTGATTTTTGTTTTTCCTTTCAGCCTTGCGAGATTAAACAGACGACCATCTGACCTAGTGTGAAGACATATTCCTTCAGTTGCATCTCTGAATGCATGTTTCAAGAGTAAGGCAAAGAAGATCCCGAAGAGGTTTGGAGCCAGAACGCAGCCTTGTTTAACGCCACTTCGTATGTCAAAGGGTTGTGATGTGCTTCCAGCATACTGGACTGTTCCCTTCATGTCGTCATGGAATGACTTTATCATTTCCAGCAATTTACCAGGGCAGCCTATTTTCAGGAGGATTTTAAAGAGTCCATCTCTACTAACCAGGTCAAATGCCTTTGTGGGGTCTATAAAGGCGACACAAAAAGGCCTTTTCTGCTCAGTTGATTTTTCCTGAAGCTGGCGGAGAGAAAAGATCATGTCTGTTGTTGATCTACCAGCTCGGAATCCACACTGTAACTCTGGATATATGCGCTCAGCTAACTTGTTTAGTCGCATTAAGATGACTTTGGCAAAAACCTTATCAACAATACTAAGAAGAGAGATGCCTCTGTAGTTATTGTAATCACTTCTGTCTCCTTTATTTTTATACAGTGTTACAATCCTGGCATCTCGCATGTCTTGAGGAATAGTTGTCTCTTACCAGAACTGGCACAGCACCCTATGCAGGGGATGTAATAGCGTGCTCTTACAGCATTTGATTAAATCAGGAGGAATCCCATCACTGCCTGGTGCTTTGCCAGAGGCCAAGCTATAAATGGCCTTGCTGAGTTCTTGTAATGTTGGTTCGGGATCCAGCTCCTCCATATTTGGCAGGCATTTGACAGCATCATGGGCTGCAGGTGAAACGGTATTTTCTCTAGCGTAAAGCTCAGCCTAGTGCTCGACCCACCTCTCCATCTGCATACCCTTATTGGTTAGCTTCTCTCCGCTGATGGTTTGTAACGGTGCCGTCTTACTCTTTTGGGGACTTACTCTTTCTTTATACTTTCATACATTTGTCTAATGTTGCCTGTTTGCGCTGCGGTCTGGATGCTCTCACTGAGCTGGAGCCAGTAGTCATTTGCAAAGCGTCGAGCAGTTTGTTGAACTTTGCTTCTCGTAGCCTTCAGGATCTGTAAGGTTCTAGCACTCGGTGAACATTTGTATTCAATCGCAGCACTGCGCTTAGCTTCAATGACAGGTGACATCACATCTGATGAAGCATCAAACCAGTCATTTGACTTCGTTGTTTTCTTACCAAAGGTGGCAAGTGCAGTACTTTGAATGGTGTTCCGCAGGTGCTCCCAGTTCTCTGTAACAGTATCACCATGCTGAGGGCTACTGAGCACTTTCTTGAAGGACGCGGTAAATTGAGCGATCATGACAGGGTCTGACATCTTGCTGGTATCAATGCGTGGTTTCCCTTCATGTCTGACACGATGTAGTTTTCTTGGTTGTGCTCTGATTTTGCAGCAAACCAAGGAGTGATCTGTATCACAGTCCGCACTAGTGGCCTTCTGACGAAAATCAGATCCAGTTGATGCCAATGATGCCAGTGCTTGGATCTTGGGTGTCTCCATGACACCTTATGCTGGGGTTTTGTCTGAAATTAGGTGTTGGTCACGCAGAGGTCGTGATGGACACACAACTCCAAGAGCGGTTGTCCATTTTCATTCATCTTGCTAATACCAAACCTGCCCAGACATGAAGGCCAAGAAACATTATCGGCACCCAGTCTAGCGTTAAAGTCACCAAGGAGAACAAGCTGTTCTTGCCTAGGTATGCTTTTGATGACTGCTGCTAGATTCTCGTAGAACTCGTCTTTAGCTTCTGAGGCAGAGTACAGAGTAGGAGCATACACACTGACAAGGGTGATGGGACCTGCGCTAGTTTGCAGGCGGAGCGTTAACAGGCGTTCTGATCCATTCTCACCTGGTTCAACCATTTTAGTTAGCGATTTTTTGACCGCAAAACCTACTCCGTGTTCTCTAGTTTTATTAAGATCTTTCCCTTGCCAATAAAATGTGTAGTCTTCTCGCTAACCATTCTTGAACCTGCCAAGGGCGTTTCCTGAAGTGCAGCTATATCCACTTGAAGTCGTTTAAGTTCGTCATTGATCACGGCTGTCTTCCTGACATCGTTTATGTCCTGTAGGTTTTCGGATAGTCCAGTCAACATAGTCCGGACGTTCCAGCATCCCAATCTGAGAGTTTGTTTATTTCTTGTTTTGTGGTAATTGCTTGGTGCAAAATTGTCTGTCCACAGTTCGGGTTTGACCCTAATCCCCATGCACCCAATGGGGATAGCAGGCAGTGGCGGGACAACACCTAATTGACTGGGGGCTGCCCAGATTGAAGCGGGCGATAGCTGTCCAGTAAGATCCTAGAACCTCTCCTATAGGGTGAAGCTGGAGTGTCCTCTCCAGGGCGCGAGCTTGGGCACAGTTATATGGAGATCAAGTTGTTGCCCATGCAGCATGTTCCCCTCCACACAGCCGGTAGATCCAAAGGAACGGTAGTAGCCGATACAGTTCAGTACCAGCCACGTCGCAGGTGTTGCCAGAATAATGTCGAATCAACATTAGACTGCAAGACTCAGGATTTATACTTAGGGTTTACTACCGAAGCCTTTTCCATAAAGAATATTCCTGCAAGGCAGCGGTGGGTTGAATTCAGAGTTTTACCTTCTCTTAGATAAGCTACCAACCAAGCATCACGAGCCCTATTTGCCCAAAGCTGCTGGTTGTTAGGCGCCAGTGGCTCGCCTTCGCCCCTTCTCCCGTCAGTGGAAACAGTTCCGCCGGGCTCAAATTGAGCCGCACACGAAGGCCGGGAGCTGGGCTTGGTTGTCTGAGGCTATTTGAGGCGCGTGCCATAGAAATATTGATCTGCAGTGAGAGTTTATCCGGCTATAACAATCTTCGGAACCAGTTTTCCTTTTTTAAATAGGATATTTATTTATAGGCCAATGTTTGATCTCTGATATGGCAGAGTTTTCTTAATAAAACATTGGTTTAAAAAACACCAGTGAAGCAATCCCATCAGCATTTCGATAAAATGCGGTAATGCCGCATATTGCACAGGGAAAGGTAAATTGAACGGCAATTAAAAGAATGCGCATGCCTTTCAATTTTTCATCCCCTTCATGTTTTGGCAGGTTACTTGCTCGTGTATATAATGTATACTTTTATACTGTAGTTGAGTGGCTCAGTTTGGTTAATGGTAGTTAGTGTTTGGGTTATTGTTCTGACCTTGACCCTGATAAGCTGAGCTACTACAGATGTGTAAAGGTAGTCCCATAGCAGATGCTGCGATAGGGGAGTGAAGTGTTAGAGATTTCATTATACTATGTCCAGCTATATAAGGTGGGCTACCTCCACCTTTCTTAACTCAAGAGCAGAGTCAGGTACCCATTTACAACTGGGTAGACTAGAGCGTGGTGACGCTACCAGGTTTTGACCCTTACTGTACTTAAATGCAGCAGAGCTGTAACAGAAAAACACACGACAGTAGATGGAAGAAGATCAATCTGCGCATAAAGGACTACCTTGACTTACCACACAAGAACCGCCACGTAGACTTTACCACCTGTTGAACATCGACAATCATATGGCGTCGACATGGACAAGCTTACCGTTTTTAGTTGTTGTTTTTTTTTTTAAAGTTATGGTACTGGCATTTCCTGACTGCTAGATTTACATGAAAAGTGCGTTCCTCAACAAAAACAGAAAGGAGAAAAGCTAACTTGGTCTTGTGTGGTGATATTTGGGTTTTGCTTCACAGACCGACTTTTTGTAAACTTTTCTGGGTTAGCTTGGTTACTTGGACGGGACTTAATGACTATGTACGTACAGGTTTAGTGACAATCTCTCTCTCTCTCTCTCTCTCTCTCTCTCTCTCTCTCTCTCTATATATATATATACCGTTTTTGGAGAGACTTCCTGTTCAGCCACGTGTACATTAGTGGACAGCGAATATTGATAGGATTTTGGTGCCTTGCCTTCAGGAAAGTACTTAGGTTTTATTTTTATATTTATTTAAGTTCTTATGTGTCCTATCTAGCCTTCACTTTCTTTCCTTTAATGACGAAGGCCTTGTGGCCGTAACGTAGACTATTTTCTTTGTCTTTTGTCCTCGTAAGACGAATCACATTTTTTCAATTTTTTTTTTCAAACCCATCCATCTTTTGGAGAGAATGAGCGTGAAGTAGTCAAAGATTGCTGCTGTATCATAATAGGAAAACATGCCACAGGTGATTGAGTATCCACCATCATCTATTTACAGCTATTTTGTAATGATTTGATGACTCTTTTTATTAAAGGTTGATTACTGTCACATTGTACTGCTGGCACTCCATATATCCCAACGATAGCTAGTGCTAACTTTGTTTCCCTCCCCCAGAATTAATAAAGATGAGGAGATAATTAGAAAATTCTTCAAATATCAATGAAAATAATTTTTGTTCTTTTATTTTTTTATATTTTATTTTACTTTAAAATGTTTTATTAATTGTGACGGCCAGCACCGACCACCCTATCAACAGGTCTCACTTTGGATGGACCGTGGATTTGAGAAATGTTATTTAATAAAAGGTTACAAATATTATTTACATAGTGGTTTAATTTTTAGAGGTACTGCTTGAATGCTGCAATGGGATATGTCATGGCGTCTGCTTGATTGTTTGTGCTTGCTTGTTTTTTCAGGTTTTCTATGAGTTGTTGCGCATGATAGGCAAATATAAACTAACTCCAGCAGGTCGCAGGGTCCTCAGCCAGCAGGCGGCACATTCGCCCCAGCCTGGCAAGTCGGAATCTTCAGGATGTAAATGTGTTCTTATTTAAACACTAGGCCATATTTTTGTGGAGTAAGGCAACAGATCTATGTCCTTAAATTGTTCTACCTCATCCCAAAATCACTAATCATGGTTGCAGTCTAAGCATAGCTTTTCCCCCAGCCTTATTTTAAAACTAAACAACATACAGCTTATTGAGCCTGCATCATTTCTGAATGATCCTCTTTCTGGTACACTTTTTAACACATGTTTGCACAAATTTCCTGTGCCCATATTGGTACACCTAACACCCCCGCCCCACCCTGCCTCCATCATCTAGAGCAGAAGTTTGCACAGATATAATTTACCTGAGGGTGTATCACATCCAGAGAATGTACTTGCACAAATATCCTTTACTTCAGGTTTTCCCAAATGCAGAAAACAAATATTTGCACAAATGTCCTATCAGAATGTATGCCATGAAAGAACACAATTTTGCACAAATATATTGCATCTTCCACATGTAATGTGTATTGTGAACTCTGACGACCATCAGTAATATTTATAGCGACCCATAGCTTGACTGCCTGCGTCAGGGTCAGCAAACCAGAGCTGACCAAGACCCTACTCCACCTCCACGCGGTGGTCCTGCAAACAGACTGCAGTTTGGCTGAGGAGTAGGGATCGCAGAGGGAAGGCAACCCGGTCCCAAAAATGCCGTGCCGAAGTCAGATGTGTTGGGCCAAAAGGCGCAGATATTTCAGCTTTGCTGTAAACGGGGACACAACGCAACCAACATCTTTTTCAGGACGAACGCTGAAGAAGAAGTTCTCCATTCAGTTGGCACTAGAGTAGAAGCTGTTTATTTTGACTTTAAAATATCCTTAATTTACAATAAAGTATCCTTAGTTTACGTTAACATATCCTTATTTGACTTAAAATATCCTTATTTGACTTTAAAATATCCTTAATTTACATTAAAGTATCCTTAGTTTACGTTAACATATCCTTATTTGACTTAAAATATCCTTATTTGACTTTAAAATATCCTTAATTTACATTAAAGTATCCTTAGTTTACGTTAACATATCCTTATTTGACTTAAAATATCCTTATTTGTTTTTTTTTTTTTTTTTTTTTTTTTTTTTTTTTTTTTTTTTTTTCCTTAACCAGCGGCACTTGGGCTTTCAGCCCTTCGGCCCAATGACATGTCATTGCGAGGCTGGGGAACCTGAGGACTTTCCTTCCAACCCGGTCAGGAGCTACGCTCCTTCCCATCCACAGAGGGTTTATCACAGGAGCCGTTCAGGCTATTCAGTCAAATTTCTGGCCGTAAACATTTCTTCAAACGCCGACGCCCGGGTTTGAACCATGAACACCTGGTCGCCAGTACAACGCCGAAGCCATTACACCAGCGCGGCTCCCCCTTATTTGACTTAAAATATCCTTATTTTACTTAAAAATATCCTTAATTTACATTAAAATATCCTTATTTTACTTTCAGATATCCTTAATTTATGTTAAAATACCCTTATTTGACTTAAAAATATGCTATTAAAATGGTCAATGCCAGAACATTTTGTTATGTTTACATAACGGTGAAACTTGAATCACCAAACTGTAGATGCCTATTATTCGCATGGAAATTGAAAAGGCAATAGTGTTATTTTGTGGGGATGGATAAGACTTATGCGAGCATACATACCATAACAGTATACAGTAGTATTTATGTAGTAGTATTTAAGCTCAGATTCTTTTAGGCTTTCTCTGGGTTGCATCATACGCCTCCTCAACTTAGGAACCTTCTCTCATCTTGGATGGCTGAATTATCTGGATCACTTGCTTTAGATGACTTGTAACACATGGAAAGTGTAGTCCTTTATGTAGATGTTTATTTAGTTATGTTGAAGACATAGCAGAGAAATGATAGAACTCTTACAAATGTAGGTCATGTATAGTAAGCAGTACATGCACTTGGACATCCTTAAACCTGTCGTGATTTATACAAGTTGTGTAATATTGGAAACCTGTCATGATTTATTCAAGTTGTGTAATATTAGAAACCTGTCATGATTTATTCAAGTTGTGTAATATTGGAAACCTGTCATGATTATCATCATCATCATCTCAACCCATAACCCGTCATGGGTCGTAGGGGTGCCATGGTGGAAGCATCAGCAGACAGGGTCCTCCACTGCTCTCTATTCTCAGCAATGCGTACAAGTGTGGAAAAACTGTGTCCTGCCCATTCTTTGATGTTATCAGCCCAGGATTTTCTTTGCCTTCCTCTTCTCCGTTTACCTTCGACTGTTCCCTGGAGGATTGTTTTCGAAAGGGAGTCATGACGAGTTACATGCCCAAACCAGGCAAGCTTTCGACGTTTCACTACTGACAAAAGTGGTTCTTGGTGGCCTGCATAGGTGTTTATCTTCTCTCTAACATAGACATTTGTTTTGTGCTCTTTATAGCAAATGCGCAAAATTCTTCTATAACATTTAAGCTCGAAAGCCTGAATCCTTCGCTCCGTATCTGCAGTGAGTGTCCAGCCCTCACACCCATACAAGAGAATAGATAATACAAGTGATTTGTATAATTTGATCTTCACAGGAAAACTGATGTTACTTTTCCAGATCACATTCAACCTTGTCATGGCAGCTGAGGCCATCTCAAGTCTTGTCTTGATTTCCTTACTTGATCTTCCATCACTACATATAGTGGACCCGAGATATTTAAAGGTGTTAACTTCTTCTAACGTTTGCCCATTTAACGTAATGTTGGTTGGAACATGTTTCTTATGGCTATTCACCAATATCTTGCTTTTTTCTATATTAATTTCCATCCCATACGTTCTTGTTACTTTCTCCAGTCTAGAGGTAAGGTCTTGAAGTTCTGATTCTGTTCCAGCTATCAGATCAATATCATCAGCAAAACGTAGATTACACAGAGGTCGGCCTCCAATCGATATGGTTGATTTATAATCGTAGAGAGCCTCCTGCATAATATGTTCTAGATATATATTAAAGAGCACTGGTGACAGGATACATCCCTGGCGAACTCCTACAGTTGTTTTGAAAAATTCTCCAATGTCGTTGCTTGCAAAAACAGCACTGCTTGCGTCCTTGTATAGTGCTTCAATGATATCTATGATGTTGGTATCAAAATTGAATTTTCTCATTATTTGCCATAAGCCTTCATGCCAGACTCGATCGAACGCTTTTGTGAAATCGATGAAGTTATGGTATAAATCATGTTGATGCTGGAGATGTTTTTCGATCAGTAATCTAATATTGAAGATTTGTTCTGAGGTACTTCTTTTTGGTCTAAAATTATACAAGTTAGGTAATATTGGAAACCTGTCATGATTTATACAAGTTAGGTAATATTGGAAATCTGTCATGATTTATACAAGTTGTGTAATATTGGAAACCTGTCATGATTTATACAAGTTGTGTCTTCTTCTTCTTGCGATCGCATCTTTGATGATTACACCGTCAGACGAGTTCTCATGATGAATTATACAAGTTGTGTAATATTGGAAACCTGTCATGATTATACAAGCTAGGTAATATTGGAAACCTGTCATGATTTATACAAGTTAGGTAATATTGGAAATCTGTCATGATTTATACAAGTTGTGTAATATTGGAAACCTGTCATGATTTATACAATTTAGGTAATATTGGACACCTGCCATGACTTCTACCAGTTAGTTAGTATTAAAACATCACACTGTCTAGTGACTAGCAGTAGAACTACATTAATGACAGTAGTGTGTGGTCATTTGTTTCCTGGGCTATTTTTCAGTAGGTCAGTGTTACTCAGACTTACCGTAATAGTGTGCCTCTTAGGAGAGCTTTATTTTCTCCGTGTACACCTCTTTGAATGAAATGCTACCGAATGATGTTGAGAGTACTCTGGACAGAAAAAAAGACCAACAGAGAAGTACTGCACTCACTAAATGTAGAGGAAAATTGACTCCTAAATACCATCGCAATAAGGAAGCTGACATTTTTTGGTCATATAAAAAGACATAATAGTCTGGAAAAATTAGTAATGGAAGGCATGGTCACTGGAAAAAGGGAAAGGGGACGACATAGACGACGGTGGATCCAGGACATCACAGAGAGTCTGAACTTGTCTTTGGATGATGCAGGTCGACTTGCCCAGAATCGTGATGCGTTCAGAGCAGCTGTAATGGAGACAACGTTCTGGAGAGAATACGTCACATGATGACGCCTCTTTGACAAAGATAATTTGGGAGTAGTTTTTATAATACAGGGTGATTGAAAAGTGACTGTCCTATTTGTGAATTATTTCTTTACCCTTATGCAACGAATTTATTAGTAGCAAACATAACAGCAAGGACAATTATATGTCATGTTATGACATAAAATGCTGTCACGTTAATTTTACAACTGAACACAAGTTCCTGTTTGTCCAACACATAATTTCACAAATTTTTACTGTGTCTTGTAATGCCAGTTTATTGGCTATTGTAACTTTTATCTTCTATCTGGCAGTTAAAACAAACAAAAAAAAAACATAAAACTAAATTGTAAAATAACTTGTTATTACTCAATATTTTGACATTTGTGTCACGTACATTTAATAGATACAAGTCAGGATAGTCACATTTTTTAAAGGAGGAAAGTAGAGCCCCTTGATGTATAGAGAGTTATGCCAACTAAAATTTGGCTGTCATTTTCGGCAGTACCCGTATTGCAGGAAAATGGACCCAATCGCGAGTTTCAGACCCAATTTGCATTTTCGTTTAGGTTAACTAATAATTTGAAATAAAATTAGATGCAAATACAGTAGAACATATTTGTGCTATTCTTTGCATTTCAACTAACAAAACAAAAAGAAGAAAACTAGTTTACTTACCGTTTTATTGAATAGAATAAGTAGCATGAATTTCTAACACATACTCCGTTAAATTTTATATTCCGTCAGAATTCCACTACAGTATTTGGCAACAAATATTCTGTTAGAATTGCAACACTTAGCAAAACATACTCCCTTCGAATTGAACTATTTACCTAGTTTGACATGTGGAAACTGGTGAATGACTGTTGTAGACACTGACAGTTTTACTGGATCCAGATAATCACATCAGTTTATGTTTTCATTAAAAATGCGACAATGTACAGATAGTTTTAACAAAATCTAATTACATATTTTGGACCAGAGATTTTATTATTATTTTATTATTTTATTATATAATTATACTATATAATTTTTTATTATATATATATATATATCAGTGTCCGTAAACTTTATACATCAAGCTTTGATGCTTTTAATATCTGGAGGATCTCGTAAAAATTTGAAATCAGGGAAAGACTTTATGACCACCCTGTATATTTTTGTGTGTGTGTGTGCGTGTGTGTGTGCGCGCGCGCGCTCTCTCTCTCTCTCTCTCTCTCTCTCTCTCTCTCTCTCATATGACTGAATGATAAGTACCACATTTGGCATGTACCCCATGAACCCCTTTCACATTCCCAAGAGGGGTACACATACCACAGTTTGGGAAACACTGCATTAGGAGAATGAAAATATATTAAAATAGGTAGTGGAGCTTCTACTAGGACAAAGAAATACCTATGTTACTATCACGAGGCCTTCTTTGGAGATAGATGTTAACACAGCAGAGAAAAGAAAGTGAGAACTAGTCTAAATTCATAAAACATACAACAAAAAATTATATGAATATTGAATGATGATGTTATTGATGGCATCTTCTTCTTCAAGTACCATGCCTGGTGTCGTAGGTGACCATGTCTCTCCACAACTTCATGTCTCCATTTATCAGATCTCTTATTGACTTCTGTCCACACCATCATGTCAAACTGTCCTGTTTCTTCTCACTTTGTCATCTTTTGTCTTCAGTCTTTCTTGTTGTCTAGATATATTTCAGCTTTCATCTTCTCATAACATGCCCTGAAGAAAATGGATTGCTTCCTTCTAACATGAGGAACGATCTTCCTTTGCTCATTGGCCTCTTTCATGACATTTTAGCTGTCCGTGGTATTTGTTAACATTCTTTAGTAAGACCCCACATCTGTGGTTTCTAATGCTAAGCTTTATTTGCACGTTGGCCTCTTTCAGGACATCATCATTACACTTTTTAGCTGTCCATGGTATTTGTTAACATTCTTTAGTAAGACCCCACATCTGTGGTCTCTAATGCTAAGCTTTATTTGCACGTTGGCCTCTTTCAGGACATCCTCATTACACTTTTTAGCTGTCCATGGTATTTGTTAACATTCTTTGGTAAGACCCCACATCTGTGGTCTCTAATGCTAAGCTTTATTTGCACGTTGGCCTCTTTCAGGACATCATCATTACACCTTTTAGCTGTCCATGGTATTTGTTTAACATTCTTTAGTAAGACCCCCACATCTGTGGTCTTTAATGCTAAGCTTTATTTGCACGTCGGCCTCTTTCAGGACATCCTCATTACACTTTTTAGCTGTCCATGGTATTTGTTAACATTCTTCTGTAAAACTACATCTCTGTGCCCTCTAGTGTTTTTCTACTTGTTTACTAATTGTCACTGGCTCACTTCCACATGTCAGGATTGGTTGTGTATAACACTGTTGTATATCAAAGTCATAAGAACCACAAGAACACTAGGAAAAGCTGAATAGGAAGAATAAAATAGTAGGAACAAGAATGAAAAGACAGAAGCAAGCAGAAAAAAAACTCGGTCTGTGAAAAAATAAAATAGTACTAGAAATGTCAAGATAAAATATTTATAAACTAGAAACAGAAATGAATAAATATATACAGAAAAATGTGTGAATGATAATAATGATGTAATAGGAAATAAGGGGGAAATTGAGATGTACAGCGAATATGTATTTAATAGGTGTGTGTGAATAGGTTGGGGTGTGTGTGTTTGCTTGATTGTTTTAAACAATTTAAAAATTGGAAGAAAAACAAAGCTGGGAATGTAAAACAAATAATAAACAAAAAGTTAAATAAATAATACAGACAATTGACAGTTAATGATGACATGAAAGACAAAAATAAATCACAGGCTACCTCAGACACAGGAGTGTTTAAGCTTAAGGAGGAATGGGCATTAGCAAGGAGAGCAGAGTTGTGATAGAGACACTGAATGGTCTGACTTCTCACTTTCATGAGTGAACAAGGCGATATTATTCCTGCTGCTAAGAACTCAGTTTATTGGGTAGAAAAATGTTTTGTGCAATATATTTGGTAATTTAGAATTTGTTGTTGTTGTTGAAATAACAGAGCTGTGTACTGTTCTTGCTACTTTCCAGCCTACATTTTTCTCTTTAAATGAAGAGTTATATGTGTAATATTCTTTGTACTTTCAAAACAGTATTTCATTTTAAATCAAGAGGGAGTTGTAAAATATTCTGCATATATTCCTACCAAATTTTTTTTTTTTTCAGTTAAGAGAGTTGTATGATAATTTACTTCTTGACTGCACTGAACCTTTGTAGCTCTGTCAGTGAATGCTGTACATTTCCAATCTTTGTGTACATTTCCAACTTTGTGTACATTTCCAATCTTTGTGTACATTTACAATCTTTGTGTACATTTCCAATCTTTGTGTACATTTCCAATCTTCACGGCTCTTGTTGTTCTGTCACCAGTTCACAATTTCCTGTTTATTTTCAGGTCCATTTCTTAACCCTCTTCTTCTTCTTTGTTAAGTCTTTGAATTTGTTTGACATGAGTTTTTCACATTTCTATTCGGTCACAATGTATTCAATTTTCCCCAGCCATATCACCCTGTTTGATCACATGACACAACTAACTACAGCTGGTGTATATTCTTATTTGTTTGTATTCTGTATTCATTCAATATTCCCCAACTATGTCACCTCTGTTTTATCACACGACACAACTAACTACAGCAGGTGTGTATTCTTATTTGTCCTTGTTCAGCACACACTAGTCCAGGGGTTAGGAACCCGCGGCTCGCAAGCCACATGCGGCTCTTTGAGCCATCTCGTGCTGCTCTCGGCTCTCTACTACTTAACTCTTAGTGAATGAGGGATACTATTTGATTGTTATTCATGTGGCTCTTCAGTTTGTTAAAATTGAGACAAAATTAAATATTTGGCTCTTTGTCATGGACAGGTTCCTGACCTCTGCACTAGTCAAATCTGAAATGAAGCCCAATTTTTGTTAATATTCTCTGCTCACAATGCCGTGTTTATGTTTCAACTATATGTTTGTCCTATCCAGTGCTTTCTTGCCATCTTGTCTGTTCCATCACATCATATTAGTGATCTTGTCTGTTCCATCACATTAGCAGCCATCTTGTCTGTTCCATCACATCACATTAGCAGCCATCTTGTCTGTTCCATCACATCACATTAGCAGTCATCTTGTCTGTTCCATCACATCACTTTAGTGATCATGTCTGTTCCATCACATCACATTAGCAGCCATCTTGTCTGACCATTCTAATCCATTTATTCTACACAAGGACCCATTTATGAAAGTCTTAACTTCTTGATTTTCACTTTCATTGTTCTCCATGTTTTACAGCCATACAATAGGAGTGCCTTGAATTTAAGTTGAAAATTGGTATTCTTGTGTTGATTTTATTTGATCTCCATTTATTTCGTATAACGCCCGTGTCACCTCAGGGGCGCATTCCCATAGTCAGTTATGAATGAAGGGGCTATTATTATGATTTCTTGATAAAGTGAAAGCCCCTCTTGCCTTCTCTATTCCTATTTTCATATAATTGACGGTTTCTCTAACTTTGTCTATACTGTTGCCAGGATAAGTGTATGATTCTACTTCTTAATGGATGTTTCTTCAAGTGTTGGCTTGTTATTGTTTGCTGCATTTATTCTCATGATGGGAGCCACACTGGTGTAATAGTTACCACACTGTGCTGGCGATCGGGTGATCCAGGTTCATGCCCTGGCGAGTACTTTGAAGAAATGTCATCAACCGGGACTTGGACTGGAATAATTCTAGCCCTGGCGAAGACATTTGAAGAAATGTCGTCGACCAGGGACTGGAATAACCTGAATGGCTCCTGAGCCGACCCAGCTCTAATGGCTACCTCCGAAATAAGCGAGTATCTACCTGAATGGCGAGAGGACACCTGTCATTGTACAGTGAAAAAAGGGATACTCACGTAAAATCAGTCTCAGGTTAGACATATTAACTGGAGATTTCGCCTCGAGTAATAGCGGGCGTACGATAAAAAAAAAAAATTCTCAAGATGTAAAGTCATATAGACTGTGTGTATTATTATGGTTTTATATTAATAAATGTCTAATGTCATAACAAATATTGGATCTGCAGATATAGGGGAAGGGGTGAGGTAAATTATGTGCCCTGCTTGCTGTATATGCTCATGGAAATATGAAAGATTGACTTAATTTTGCTAGCATTTGTTAAGATGTGTTTGTTTATGACTTTAACAGTTAACATGCCATAGAACTGACATACCTTAATACCTGGAGCATCTGTGCTTATTTGTCATTATGAGTAAACCTGCACCTTCCAGTGCCATTCTATTTCATGTTTCTTTCGGAAGCATACAGCTCGTTTAATACACAGGCGAGATTAATGAAAGCAGCTGTGTAAAATCACTTTATCTATAAGCAAATATCTATCCCCACTTTTTTTTTCTCCAAACTAGAAAATGATAAGTTACCTGTCATATTTAAGAACTATTACATTCCACAGTAAGTGCCTGATTTTATTAGATAGAGTAGAGAGTTGCCTGGAAGCAGCAGAATATGTTTTCATGTATATGATGTGACCATTATGCCAGCCGTCTTCTGCAGGTTTATAAAACAGTTGTCATTGTTCTGTGTGACAATGTTTGTCCTCACTTTTCTGTTATTTGAAAATAGTTTGTCAGTATTTCTTGTGGGTGGGAAAAAGATTAGGACACTGTTTATTTGTATAAAGTTATTGTTGTTTCTGTTTGAAGATTATTTGTTGTTAGTGCTGTCTTCTTTGAAAATTGCTTTAATACACAATTGTTGTTTGCCTATTATTCTCTGGTGTGACAAATGTTTTTTGCCACTGTTTCACATGTGACATTTTAAATGCAAATGTGTAAGGACGTATGCAGTCAAGTGCTTTTTGTTGTTGTTTTTTTTGGGTTCACTTTGGCTGTGTACTTACTGCTTTTGTTACTGTTTTTATGTTCTGTTTGCTAGCTTTTGTCACTGTTTTTATATTCTGTTTGTCAGTTTTTATGTTCTGTTTGTCACTGTTTTTGTGTTCTGACTGTTTGTAAGCTTTTGTTGCTGTTTTTGTGTGCTGACTGTTAGCTTTTGCTGCAGCATTCTGGCTGTTTTTCGTCACTTGTGTTCTTGAGTTTTTTGGATGGGTGTGAAAAAAAATCGAAAAAAGGTGATTCGTCTTACGAGGACAAAAGACACAGAGTTTTTTGCCACTTTTGGCTGTTTTTTCTTCTTATTGTGTTCTCTCTGTATATTGTCACTTTTCTGTAGTTTTTTTTTTTTATTTGCTGTTTGTTGTCACTTTTCTGTTGTTTTCTGGCTGTTTGTTGTCACTTATCTGTCATTTGCTGGCTGTTCCTAGTTTCATGAATATTGGTTTGTTATGGTTAATTGAATTTTTTTTTTTTTCAGTATATTGTACTGCTGCTGAGGTTATACCCCATTCTGATTTATCATTTTTATGAACTAGCATCAGCCCATTTCCAGCTGGAATTTCAAGTCAAGTTTGCTCATGTTTGTATAAAATACCGATCATGACATACGTGACAGAGTACAAATTAATGCCAATGTAATTTGTTTACATAATCTCACATGGGTGTCATTTTTTTTATGGTTCACAGGTATTCTACGACTTGATGCGTGAGATACGCTCTAGAAAAATGGAGGCCAGCAGACAGAGCAACGGCAAACAGAAGAGGAAGAAAGATAGTGGGAAGAAGAAATGTTTCATCTTGTAATGAAAAAAAAAAACGTTTTGATGTATTCTAGGTATTTGGATAGGTTACTTTTTTAGTTTTTTTTAAAATGTGTCATCCCCTCAGTCTAAAGTTTTGTTTGTGATTGAAGTTTGTATGTGAAAGATAAGATGATAGGAACTCAAAATAATATTAATGTTGGTGCTGTTATTAAATCATCCTGCTTGTTTGTGTTGTTGGGAATGTTTGTTTAGTTTGTGCGTCGTCTGTTGCAGACTTTTGTAAAATGATGTAAATTATGCATAGCATTTAATTTCCTATATACATATATATATTTGTTTATATACCTGTATTTCACTCATAATATGTTCTATAGTTAGGGATAAACATTTATTTTTTTTTTTATGTATTTGGTTGTGCTTTTTTTGTAGTATGTTATTATGTAGAGCCAATTTAAAATACAGTTTGTACACTAGTGGCGCGGTGGTTTAACATGAATTATTTTATACATAAACTTAACGTTATAATGCTGCATTTGTGTTATAGTTACACTGAAGAATTATAGCTGTTACATCAGCGTATTCAAAAATGTTAAAGAAAAGTAAAAACACATGCACACAACGAATGTCATTCAGGGGCCAGTATTTGTATAATTTTAGTCTTGTCAATTATAAGTCTTTAATCGGGTACCTGCAGAAGTGGTCCATACTTGAACTTTATACAAGGGATCGCAACAGGTCAATCACATTCTACCGCTAGATCTCTAGATAGATCTATAAGTGATGGAAGGGGGAAAAATACTTTTTTAGCTAGGGTAATTTCCAGACACCCTCTCTACCGCTGACATTTATGAGACCAGTATCACAGCATTAATGGTACTTTTTTCCAGTGAAAGCCAAAGAGCTAGCTTACTAGAATTCACTGTATTTGTAAACTACATAAGGCAAGACTGCCATCTTTAACATTAACATTATGTAAAATATAATTTATTTTAGATTTTCCACCTCTCTTTTGGTGGAGTTGCAGGAAGCTGATTGTCTGGCACAGACAGAAGTAACATATAGGATGGACTTATTCCAAATACTCAGAAACCTGAAATCACACTTGATTTTATCGTGGTAGATCTTTAAACAGCTCAGTGTTTCTTAAGTAGATTCCCGCTGCTCCTGGGTTGTCTGCTGCAGCTTTACACCACTGAAACAATCGGACTAGGAAATGAGAAGACATATTTGTGTTTTCCAAGAAAAGGAAGCAAGTTGTCATCATGACCTGACATGGAAGACTTTTTGTCTTCGGGAAAGGAAGCAAATACTTATGGACATCTCGTTGATTATATCTCAATTTATGGAGAAAACAAAGTATAAGCACTATCTGTAAAGTACATGTCAATATCCTGCAGGAACAAGGATAAAGTGGCACATCTGTATTTCTCAAATATAAATCCCCAGCTGAACTTATTTTAATAACATTAGCTTCTGTAATTATTTTCTTCCTCATCATCGTCATCCACTTGACCTAGATGTCCAAGGAGTGCATATTACCTTTATCCTGGTGGACATGCAAGACTTGTTTATAGGAGGAGGGTAAAGGATCCCGTTACATGCCCATTGAGGCATATTGGGGATATGGTGTTAGGCTCATATTTTCTTGACCATCAGCACTCAAGGTGTGATGTTGTCAGCATCACGCCGGCCACCTTAACTTTCCTAGAGTTACTCTGGTACCCAATTCATAAGGCTGGGTCGACCCCAGAGCCGTTTGCGGTTAACCATGACAGTGCATGAGTAGTACTAGTAGAGACCTGTTTATTGTATGTGATACCAAGACCAGTACTAGGGCAGTGTGAGTGGGACAGTTACCCTGGCCACTGCTCATTATTATTACATCAGTCAGCACTGGGGCAGTGTGAGTGGGGTAGTTACCCTGGCCACTGCTCATTATTATTACATCAGTCAGCACTGGGGCAGTGTGAGTGAGGTAGTTACCCTGGCCACTGCTCATTATTATTACATGAATTATTACATCAGTCAGCACAGGGGCAGTGTGAGTGGGGTAGTTACCCTGGGCACTGCTCATTATATCTGATAACAGAGCCAGCCCTAGGGCAGCATGAGGTGGACAGTTACCCTTCTCATTATTACTTCTGTATTTCTCAGTGTATTAAGCCAGGTAGCCAGGTTTTAGGTGAGTTTCAAATAAATAATGTGTTGCCAGATAAATGAGGACAGTCTGACTTTCACAAGCTGTGTTTTAATTTCTGGTAATACAATTTTTCAGTCACATAAAAATTAATTCTTTCAGTCCCACGCAAAAAAGTGGGTTTGGCCCAAGCAAAAATGGCCACCCCAGTGCGTTTTTATTGTTGTTGTTTGGAAATAATTTTTTAAAATGTTCATATGCATAAATAACTTTGTTGTTGTATATGAAACTGAAGGTAATTGGATGTACTTTACTCTTGTGCTACAATTATAAAAGCTTTCATTGAAAAATGATTAGTTATTCAAGGTAAAATGGAGGATATGCGCTTGAAAAAAATGATTAGTTATTCAAGGTAAAATGGAGAATATGTGCTTAAAAAAATCGCTTTAAAAATCTAAAATAAATATCTCAAAACAGAAACACGTGCACTCTTAAGCACGTGCGGTATTTAAAAGAATGCACTTGCAGTCGGAAATGACGTTTTGGGTGGTTTGTGGGAAGTTATAATTAGAAACCTGAGTCACGTTAAAGTCGATTGGGTCAAGCGCGTCTAACCCCTGAGACACTTTAAAGTCGATTGGGTCAAGCGCGTCTAACCCCTGAGACACTTTAAAGTCGATTGGGTCAAGCGCGTCTAACCCCTGAGACACTTTAAAGTCGATTGGGTCAAGCGCGTCTAACCCCTGAGACACTTTAAAGTCGATTGGGTCAAGCGCGTCTAACCCCTGAGACACTTTAAAGTCGATTGGGTCAAGCGCGTCTAACCCCTGAGACACTTTAAAAGTCGATTGGGCCAAGCGCGTCTAACCCCTGAGACACTTTAAAGTCGATTGGGCCAAGCGCGTCTAACCCCTGAGACACTTTAAAGTCGATTGGGTCAAGCGCGTCTAACCCCTGAGACACTTTAAAGTCGATTGGGTCAAGCGCGTCTAACCCCTGAGACACTTTAAAGTCGATTGGGTCAAGCGCGTCTAACCCCTGAGACACTTTAAAGTCGATTGGGGCTTAAAGAGTTAAAGGTAGTCCCATAGTCAATTACTGCTGTAGGGGAGTCAAGTGTTAGAGACTTAATAGGTTCAGCATCAACAAGTGGGTTGACCAGTTCCCTTCCTTGCTGCAAATTTTTTTCTCCCTAACTCAAGAACAAAGTCAGGTACCCATTTACAGCTAGTTAGACTTTAACTTGTTGATACCATGATATGAAAACGTAATGAATTTCTCAGGCCAAGTAGATTGATAGAAGATCTGTCAACTGAAATACTACAATAATTACACTTGGTACTGCTGCATGTGTTAAAGTTTTTTGTTTTTTTAACGCAAAGCTAAAGTTGTAGAGATTAGGACAAGACAAGTTGGCAGTTAACCGCACACATTTTAAATATTTTGTTGAATGGACTTTTTAAATCAAGAACCTCTCGCTGTTTGGGAATGCTGACAACTGTAATCAAGAACCTCGCTGCTGGGAAAGCTGATAAACAAGAAATTCATAACATTGATGACAAACATTTTTTTTTTTTTAAAATATAAATATCAGCTGCTTGAGTCTTGTTATAATTGTCTTGTTATAATTGTCTTTTTATAATTGTCTTGTTATAATTGTCTTTTTATAATTGTCTTGTTATAATTGTCTTGTTATAATAGCAGTTAAAATATTTACTTTGTTTCTCTTTTCCTTTCTGTAATGTTCATGGTCATTGTCTTATTTTGTCGCAGGTCATTCGTTTGTTTATTGTTGATGTTGGATTGTGTTTGAGAAATAGCAGATTAAATTGTTGTATCATCATCATCATCATCATCAGTTGCCATCTCCACAACGAAGGTTGGCTGTAATGGATCTCCAACGTCTTTTGTCTCTTGTCTTGGTGGTGCACTCTGATAGACTCTTTCCTGTCCATCTCTTGATGTTATCTTCCCCTTGCACGTTTGCCTTCACCTCTCCCTTCTATTATGGTCTTCTGCAAGGTGTTATGCCTTTTTATGTGGCCAAAGTATTTTAGCTGCCGAACTTTGACCTCCCTCATTAGTTCTCTTTTCATACCTAGATTTTCTAGGACCTCCTAATTTGTTTTCATCTCTTTCCATGAGATACGCCCCATTCTTCTATATATCCACATTTCAAGAGCCTCAATTCGTTCTTCCAAATGCTTATTCATCGTCCATGTTTCTGCACCATACAGAAATGCAGAATATATATAACACTTTATGATTCTCAGTTTTAATTTGTGAGATAACTGTTTAGATGTCAGTATATGTTTCATGTTGTTGAATGTAGCTTTGGCCATTCCTATTCTCTTCTTGATTTCTGTTTCACATCTGCCATCTTCTGTTATTATATGACCAAGATAAACGTAGCTCTTGACTTGTTCCAGGATTTTCCCATTTACGCTTATCTTTAATGTGGGTTTATCGTAATTGTTGTATACTGCCGTATAAAATTGATAAACATCGTAAGGTGAGGCTGTTCGTATTCTTATACCACGTATGTTGCTTTAGCCAACATCATAAGGTGAGGCTGTTCGTATTCTTATACCACGTATGTTGCTATAGCCAACATCATAAGGTGAGGCTGTTTGTATTCTTGTACCACGTATGTTGCTATAGCCAACATCATAAGGTGAGGCTGTTTGTATTCTTGTACCACGTATGTTGCTATAGCCAACATCATAAGGTGAGGCTGTTCGTATTCTTGTACCACGTATGTTGCTATAGCCAACATCATAAGGTGAGGCTGTTTGTATTCTTGTACCACGTATGTTGCTATAGCCAACATCATAAGGTGAGGCTGTTCGTATTCTTGTACCACATATGTTGTTTATACCATTTGTCTTTAGGATAGAATAGTATTTATACACCTTCCTCTTATCCAGGTCTGCTGTTATTATGTCCTGTCATGTGATACCTGATTTGACTGCACTCTCATGAGTCTCCATACTGTTTTGTTGTCTGCCTCACATTATAGTTCATGCCAGGTGTTATTGCTGCCAATATTCTACTCCCCTGGTTTCAGTTTCAGTGTTATATTGTGACTTTTGCCGCCTTTCTCAGACATCTCATTCTGCTTTACTTGTTTAAAAAAAATCATACTTGATATAATTTATTAATCTTTTTTTTTGTTTTTTTTTTTCTCCAACAAGTTGAAAAACATTTTAAATGAAAACTTGTTTAGAAACAAAGCTGTAATACATTCATATTATATTGCTGCTTCTTTTCTGTACTGTTTTTGTATGTCACTTCCTTGACAAACATCTCGTGGTTGTAACATTGGCCATATTTTTCTAGTGTCTTAAATAAAAAAAATTTCCTTTACCTATAATTTATTTCCTTTTATGTTGTTCTTTTAATAGTCTTAATTGGACTCCATTGATTACATTTTCTCAGACAATAAGATTCAGAATTATTTGCTGTTTGAAAATATGTACATTGTTTTTGTTCCAAAAATTGACAGTAAAAAAAAAATTATTACATTTTCTGTCTTTCTGAAATTTATGCACCTGAAAATGTTTGCATTTATATCAGTGAGACAATCTTCGCAACTTAACGTAACATGTATGTGCTCATAGATTATGTGCCCTTGTTTCAAACTGTTTGTGCTGTATTCAAGAACAGTAGTGATGTGTTGACTTGTGCCCACTGTGAGATGTGATACCTTGAACAGGATGTGATAGCCTGGTTCAGACAGTTGCTCGGCTGTGGACTAGTTTGCTCATCTCTGTAATGAGAGCAGCACTTTTCTGAGCATCACACGTTGAGTGTATGTGTTTCTGTCATTTGTATTAACGTATATGTTACTGATCTTGTATTATGTGTATTGACAAGAACAAAGGGACCATGGTTACATGAACGAGTTGCGTATGTTTTTTTTTTTCAAAACAAACTACCTTTGTTTGCTTACAAACATTTAACAAGCAGATCAGAATATATCTTTAGCTTCATTATTTAATTTCTTATGGCAAAGTCCTTTGTAGCTGTACTAGAGTGTTGTGAGTTTTGTTGTGTGACATTCTGGTGTTCGTGGTAAGATAGAGTGATGCAAACTCTGAACACCACAGATATAATATACAGCGTGAAACTGTAAAACTTGTAACATGTTTGTATGTTTCACTTGAAGAAGAACATGAAAATAACCTTTAATTTAGTTAAAAATATCTATTCTGAAATTGTTATATTTTATGAAACTTCAGCTTTTTTTGGCTCTCATATGGTGCCAGTTAGTGTGTGATAATTGATGTGTAGTATATTTGACATGAATCCTGATGTATTTTCAAGTATCAATGTGGCCTGGAAAATATTTTAACAGAATTAAATGTTATCACTAATGTTGTTGTCAAACCCATAACCTTTCACCCAATTTTTTAAAACCATTGTAGTGTTTTTGAATGGATGGGTGTGAAAAAAAAATCGAAAAAAGGTGATTCGTCTTACGAGGACAAAAGACAAAGAATATAGTCTACGTTACGGCCACAAGGCCTTCGTCAGGGAAAGGAAAGAAAGTGAAGGCTAGATAGGACACATAAGAACTTAAATAAATACGAGTATAAAAATAAAACCTAGGTACTTCCCTGAAGGCAAGGCATCGAAATCCTACCACTATTTGCTGTCCATGAACGGACACGCGTGCCCGAAAAGGAAGTGACTTCCGCCACCAGATGTACACTATACATACTAAGAAACTAAAAAAACTAAAAAACGAAACTGAACAATAAGCTACCCAAACGTAATAAAAGTGGGGACTGGAAACAGAAGAGGACAGAATGATTTGGAGCTAAATAAATATGAAATAAAAAATCAAGACATATTAAAAACAGTGTATATATTAAGGAGGACGGCATAAAAATAGAAGAATAGGATAAGAGTGGAAAGAGTCAAAATAGAGCAAGAGAGGAAAGGGTGACTTCAGACAAAGGTGTGTAAAGTGTTAAGACCAGCTGGTTTTAGACACCCCATGCGGTGGATAAGACGGTTCTCAAGCTGTTCTCGGCTAGCAGTGTCAGAGGAGCAGGATCGGATCGCTGTGACCTGGATGTCGATGGGGCCATGGTGACCAGGACCATTAAAGTGTATGGCAACTGGTGTGGATTTTTGCTGAGAGATGTCATTTAAGTGCTGGCTGAATCTGTCCCCAAGTCGTTTGCCTGTTTGGCCAATATAGGTTTTGCAGCAGCAACGTTTACATATGATCGTATAAATGACATTGCGCGACTCATACGTGAAGCTACTGGTGATGGTGTACGTAGCCTCAGGAAAAGACACCTTGTGAGTTGAGATGACATACTTGCACGTGTTGCATCATGTCCGACCACAGGGTAGTGTGCCAAAGTGAGTGGCATTCTCTTTTGGGAGACGGCTGTGGACAGGAAGATCCTTCAAGTTCTTGTCGTGTCTATATGCCACCAAAGGTGCTTCACCGATTACTTCTTGGGTCACAGACTGCTTGGAGGATAGGGAGGTGGCGGAAAAGGATCTGTTTGACTGCAGTACTGTAAGGGTGATGGGTCAAGATTAATTTGACTCTATCCGAAGTGGATTTATAGTGAGGTTTGAGGGCCTCCTGACGAGAGATGGGGAGCACACGTTGGAGAGCAGAGGTGAGAACATGTTCCGGATAAAGTCTGCTACGGAAGAAATCCAACATCTCATTGGCTCGGAAGTGGAAGTCATCATCGTCTAGGCACAAACGGCAGAGGCGGAGAAGTTGTGAAAATGGAAAAGAGTCATGACAAGCCCAAGGATGGGAAGAGGTATACAGAAGGTAGCTGTGGGCATCTGTCGGCTTGTAGTATACTAAGGTATTAAGACCAGAGGGCGTGATAGTAATAGTAATGTCAAGAAAGTTTACAGATACTGTGGAGATGAGGGAGGTGAACTTGATGGTGGGGTGAAAGTGGTTGACAAAGTCGATGAAGCGGTATAAATCAGTCTCAGACATATCTGTGAGACCTATGCCATCATCGATAGTGTTTTTGAAATAGCTTTTTTTATATTAGTCTGACAGTTAATGAAGTCATTCATGACCCTTCACCCTGACCTTTCACCTCTCTGTCTTGTACAGGCCTGCAATAAATTCATGCCTGATCTTACTGTCCTGTGCCATTCGTTCGACGTCTTTCCATATCTTCTTTTTCCCCTACATATCTGTTGTTCTTTTCCCCCTACATATCTGTTGTTCTTTTCCCCCTACATATCTGTTGTTCTTTTCCCCTTACATATCTGTTGTTCTTTTCCCCCTACATATCTGTTGTTCTTTTTCCCTTTAATATTTGTTGTTCTTTTTCCCTTTAATATTTGTTGTTCTTTTCCCCTACATATCTGTTGTTCTTTTCCCCCTACATATATGTTGTTCTTTTCCCCCTACATATCTGTTGTTCTTTTCCCCTTACATATCTGTTGTTCTTTTCCCCCTACATATCTGTTGTTCTTTTCCCCCTACATATATGTTGTTCTTTTCCCCCTACATATCTGTTGTTCTTTTTCCCTTTAATATTTGTTGTTCTTTTTCCCTTTAATATTTGTTGTTCTTTTCCCCTACATATCTGTTTCCCCTTCATATCTTTCCCCAGTTCCCTTCTGAGTGTCTCTCTGTTTGTCTTAACCTGGGGTTTTCACAACAGGGACTGCCATGTAACACTATCAACTGTTTATCTCTGTCCTAGCCAGTGTCAGCGTCTTGTCCTCATCTCTTGTTACGCTAATATGTGTCTGCTTCATGTCCACATTGATGACCTTGTCACACCATTTCAGTGTTTCTGTTCTACACTAGCACCTATGAAAGTCTGTAACTTTTTTATTGTCTTTTTTTTTTTTTTTAAATTCTCCATGTTTCAGAGCCATACAAAAGAACAGACTTAATATTTGAGTTGGAGATTCTTATTTTAGAGTTTGGACTTGATTTCCATATATTTCCTAATGCAATGAAAACTCTTCTTACCTTCTGTATTCTTATTTTGATATTATTATTTCTTCCTCCAACTTTGTGTTGCTGCAAAAATATAGTTAAGAGAGGAGTGTATCTCCCAGTGCAGTCTAGCTATCATGTGACCCAGTTATTCTCGTAATCTTTGTTGTGTTTGTTTCTGCATATTTTCAGACCTAGTTGCTGAGACCTCTCAAACACACCATCAGAAGGGTAGTCCCATAGCAGATACTGCTGTAGGGGAGTGAAGTGTCAGAGACTTCATTATACTAGGTCCAGCATCGAGAGGTGGGGGGTGACCATTTCCCTTCCTTGCTGCCTTTTCCTTCCCTAACTTAAGAAAAACATGATAGGAAACTATACAGAGCATTACAACAGGAAACAGTATGATCATCAGAAGCGTTCCCCCCATTGGACTGAACCCTGCAATATTTATGTAAACCCAAGTGTTAAAAGTTGGTGTACAGCATAATGCTTCAAAGGTGTCATGTGTCAGATTAATTCTGTTTTTTTCTTCAACTCTTGACACATTTTGTCATTTCTCTTGGCTTTTATTGAGACTGAGATGCTGACGACTATTTTCCCAGTATGGATCTGGTCTTATGAGTTCTGCCAGGTATTTCCCTGCTTCAGTTCACTGTCTGTAGCTTAAAGCCTTCCTAGCATGTTATCTCATGACAGTGTCATGGTATCTGTTTTTATGCATAAAGATGTGACTTTCTTAATATTATTCTTGCTTGGTTTTTCAGAGCTTACTTGCAACTCCTCCTTTCTAGATTTGATACATCTGCCAAATCTTCCATTCCTTTCCTAATTTGTTGTTAAAAGGAGCTAGGGACGACCACTGTAGTTGTAGGAAGCCTGCACCAAAAACCACTTCCTGTGCTTCAACATTGGTGGTTCCCATTGCAGTTTCTGTCACATGATGAGATTGCCAGCTGCATGCACCCACAGGCTTATATTTGACATGCCAGAGTGAGCGGTGGCTCATGTTTGTGCTACTGGTTGATTGGGATTCATGTGAAATAAAATCTGTGATAAAAATGCCTTGTGATTATTAATATATGCTGTGTCACTGACCATCATAATATATGCTGTGTGTTTGACCATCAGGGCACAGTTTGTTTTATCACCATCACTAATCCACTTGGGTATTTCATCAGTCATCCAATATTGACATAAAACATCTCAGTGCCCTCAGGGCATTGATCAGGCTGAATATGTAGTAGTAATGAGTGGCAGCATCAGAGCATTTATATGTGCTGTTATGCTTGTATGTATGTATGTACATCATTTCAATACTCTGTACCTCCTTGTTGTTAATTTTGTTGTATTTATTTCATATGCATCATTTAAAAGAAAACAATAAAAAGACAGTCATTTGGCATTTGTTGTGTTGTTTTAAGAATACCTTGTCAGTTAATGATATTTTTGTTACCTGTTGGTACACTTATAACCAGATGTAAGCTTATCATTTGTCACATTCAAATAGATAAACAGCGTCATTGTGTAAAAGATTTTTGGCAGTGCCGTCTGTTGGAATAAATATTTACCATTATTAAATATTAATGTCACCCAGCATCCAAACACTTTTATAGCAGCGAATGGAATTTAGGATGAGCTCTCAGCTCTGATAACTAACTCCTGTGGCTCAAATATTCTGTGAAAGTACAGCATTTGGACTTTTCATGACGTACAGATTTAAATTAACAGAATGATAAAAAGTCTCTGGTGGATTAAAACCAGACTGCTTCAGAAAGTTTGACTCAATGGTCTGGGGCGGCAGCTCTAGAAATAGGAAAATTCAGATTCCTAAGCCTTCTACTGCCTTGTGGTCAAAGACTAGTGTAGTAAACCGTACACAGATGCAATGGAAAGGAGGAAGTCACTGATATGAGTAAATATCATATCATGTTTTGTATTCGATCACTTCCTGATATATATTGTTTACACACGGTATCCCGTGGTTGCAGGAAGTGACGTCTTGACTCCTGCTTTGAATTGACAGCAGACGTCAGTTTTGATTTGGGACAAGCTAGCGTCTCTAACCGGCAGTCTGCTTGTGTCGTTTGACCAGTATGCATGGAATGTGTCCAGTAGGACCTGCTTTTAAAATGTGTTAATTGCCTTTGGGCATCTTTATATTTCACCTGCAAGATTGATTACCATCACTGCCTTATGCTTTCATTAACAGTATATTGTCAGATTAGTCTTAGCAGTGTGTATGGAATTCTTGGGCACGTAAGTTGACTGTTCCATTAAAACTGAGAGTATCAGAATCAAGGACAGTAGAGACATGTGCTAGTAAAAGCTACGATGTCATACCATACTCAATGTGGAGTACTGTGTTATTAAATGTAATGAACTGTGCCAAGAAGTTAGGCCTTGTTACTGAGTACCTGAGGTGCGGGCCAGGGAGATTGTGTGTGACTGGCCAAATTTAAATATATATATATTATAATTCCTGAAATGGAATCTACAAGGAGAACCCTGGAGGGTATTCAGCAGGCCACTGTAATAAGGAGTGTCAAGCCTGAAGTCTAATGCACTCTTACCACAGGACGTCGGGAGGACGGTTCCTGAAATAATAAATATTCTTAAAATTACCCGTACCAGTTTCTGGGGGCCAAGCCATTGGATGCCTTACAAGTGAAGAGCGCCTAACGAATCGAGGACTATTTTATCAAAATGGCGGCACGCATCGTCTGCCAAACCGTTTTATGAATGGAAGGGATTTCCATCAATATGAATGTGCCTCAAGTTGTCACTAAGTTATAAAAGTGACCCATTATTACACAGAAGTCATAGGAACTGACTATCTTCATCCAAGAATCAAGTATTCTATCAAAAATCATGGACCAGATCGATGTCCATCGATGTCAGCATGAAGCAATTCTAAGCCTAACCAAATACTAGGCTACAATCATCACTACATCCCTTGCTTGTCGAAGTCTCAAGAGGGATTGTTTTCTTGGCAACAGATAAGTCTGTTTATTGTTACATACAGCTTGGCTGTGAATACAATCTGTTTGCCTGATATCTGACTTCACCATATCTGTTTTCATTACGTGTTTTTGGTTTTGTAACTAGCGGGCTGGATGGAGGGACTTGGTTTGTGATCATTCAATACCGCGAAAGCTAGGTCGAATGAGCAAATCAAGCGTTCTATAGGGCAGTATCTGTGTGATTCAGATAGAGGACCCAGCATACTCTGCTGGTTGTATAAAAGTTTGCCTCTATTGAATTTAACAGATCCATTTTTGTTAGCTGTGTAGTCATGTTTATCTATTGTTTGTTCTCATAAGTACTGTCATTGTTATATTTTATTTAGTTCGTTGCATTATTGTTTGTAATATTGTCTAGTCTCATCTTACTATCATTCATTTCATAGATGTCATAATTGTTATGATATGCGTCTTGTCTTGTCTATTTGTACTAGAGCTTTAGTTTAAATTAATTCATATATATATTATAGTTATTCCTTTGTTTCCCATTTGTATTTCCTTTAGTTGCTCGAACCCTGTCTTGCTGTTCTTACTTGTTGTGGTTCTATTTTTTTCATTACTCCATATTGTTTATCTGAATACATCTACTATTGCAATTATAAATTGATCTGAGATTGGTGGATGAAGTATTGAATATATAGCTGACATATTCATATATATAAAAGTTAAAATATTGTGTATTATTGATAAACACAAGAATAAGCAACCATGACTTCATTAAAGGATTTATTGAAGATTGGGAAGGAACTTAATTTGGAAGGTCCAGCTTTGCAAGCTTATATTGATAAAGAAGTAAACAGACAAGAGGAACTGCACAAACAAGAAAAAGTATTTGAATTGGCTGAAAAAAGGAGACAAGAAGAACTCCATAAAGAAGAAAAAAGGAGACAAGAAGAACTCCATAAGGAAGAAAAAAGGAGACAAGAAGAGCTCCGTAAAGAAGAATTGGAGGAAAAAAGGAGATCAGAAGAGTTGGCTCTTGAAAGAGAAAAATTAGCCTATGCCAGATCTCAAGAAGAGATCAAATCTCAACAAGCTCAAGCTATAAGATTAGCTGAGATTGAACTGGAAAAATTAAAATTACAACAACCACTGTTGCATCCTGGGGTAGGTGAAGATAAAAATAAAGATCATACTACTGCCATAAGGATTAATTTGCCAAAATTTAATGCATCCATAGATGACATTTCATGCTTCCTAAATAGATTCGAAACTTATTGTGAAGAATATAAGATTGACAAATCTACATGGACATGTAGACTTATGAATTTATTGGTTGGTGAACAATTAACTGTAGTCTCCACTTTGGATGACCAGACTAGAAAGGATTATGAAGCTGTTAAGGTGATTTTATTGCAGAGGTATCAATTAGATGATGAGGGCTATCGTCAGAAATTTCGGTCTTTGTACCCTGATTCTGGAAAAGATTTCACTGAATTCATTTCAGCTGTAAAATTAATTTTTTCTAGATGGATTGAATTATCCAAAACTGAAAAAAACTTTTGAGGGTTTGTCAGATTTGATTCTAAGAGACAAGGTTTTGTCATCTATAAGTTCTGATTTTCTTGCGTTCCTGCAGGAAAGAAAACCAGAGAACCTAACTAAATTACAAACCCTAGGACGTCAATATCAAGTTGCACATCCTAATAGAGTATTGAGCAAAAACAATGTAAGGGACTCATTACCAGCTGCATCGGCCAGGTCATTCCAAGACAATGCACCTAGGTATAGATCAAACAGCATAGATAGGAATCAAAGATTCAAACCATCACATAATTACAGTCAAAATAGAGGTAGATACAATTTTAATAAATACCAACCTCAAAGACATTGGAATTCATATCAGGAGGATAACTTTTATCCACAAACCTCATTTAAGTCCAATAACTGGCAAAATAAAGGAGAATATAACTCAAAATCAAATAGAGGTCAGAAATCATTTTATAGAGGAAATGATCAAAATGCAAATAAAAGATCTTATCATAACAATACTTCCAGACAATCAAGAAACACTGAAAGTACCAATGCCATTGTTCATGATAATAATCAGAACCATAATGATATTGTAGCACATGCAAATTCATGCAGTGTAGACTTAGCAAATAGTGATAACTGCACTAATTGCAATTCTTTATTTCAGCCTCAAGGAGTGCCAAGATTATTATGCGGACACCCTCTCCCAGTCATGTCATCTTTTGAAAGTACTGGTTCATTGATCTTGAACAGAGGTTTTGTCAATAATAAGTTAGCATCTTTACTCAGAGACACTGGTGCAACCACTGTTGGTGTGCGCAAGGCCTTGGTTGATAAGGTGGATTATACAGGAAAACAAGTGAAATGCATAACTTTTGGTGGAACTGTGGAATATTACCCCACAGCAGAGGTATTTTTGGACACACCTTATTTTACAGGACGAACACTGGTATGCCTCTTGGACAATCCAATTGCTGGAATTATTATGGGAAACATACCTAAATTGCATGAATGTACACAGGAAGATATTGAAATATGGGAAAGACAACATTTATTATGTTCAAATGCTGTGACTACCAGAGCTCAGTCTCGCATGGACAATGATCATCACAAACCAGTCATTGATGTGTTACCTGAAGATATAACTGAAGATATCACTTCAGAAGATGAAGAAGAAAAGGAAAATAATAATGATGATATAATTCATTATCAACAGGAAAATAATGATGATATTAAGGTAATGAATGATGTGAATACTGATGATGACAATTTATTTCAGATGGAGCTCATTGATAAGGAAACCTTTATACAAAGACAGAAAGATGATACTTCCTTAAAAAAATATTTTCATATTGCTCATTTGAATGATGTAATGATAGATGACTGTGCAAAACACTGGTATACTATCAAAAATGGGATTTTAGTAAGAAACTATCAATTTGCTAATTCCTTAAAGAAACAGATTATGGTACCAGCTTGTTTTCGACCATTCATTTTATGACATGCACATGACATTGAATGTGCAGGACATTTAGGTGTTGCTAGAACAAAACAAAGAGTTTTGTCATATTTTTTTGGGCCCGGAATTACCAAAGACGTCAAATTATTTTGTCGTACATGTACCATCTGCCAAAGTGTAGTAACCAGAAAACCAAAACATGATGCGCCCATTCAAGCATCTGATATTTCTTTGCGTCCCTTCGCAAAGATGGCCATTGACATTATTGGCCCTTTAAAGGTAACATCAGCCAGAGGTCATCAATATGTGTTGACCTGCATAGATATGTGCACACGCTGGCCAGAAGCTATTCCTTTAAAAACCATCACCACGGTAGATATTGCTGATGCATTATTTTTGATTTTTAGTAGAATAGGTTTTCCTGAAAACATCCTGTCTGATAGAGGAACTCAGTTAGTTTCAGATGCTATGAAACAGGTTATGGATATGTTTGGGATTCAAAGATCCCTTAGTTCAATATACCATCCTCAGTCTAATGGGAAAATAGAAGTCCTCAACAGATCCTTAAAACAAATGCTACATAAGGTTACAATTAAATATCCTCAAAATTGGGACAGAGTCCTGACAGCTATTTTATTTGCGTATCGAGAGATAAAAAATGAACATACAGGCTTTAGTCCATTTGAATTGGTTTTTGGCGCCAGACCACGAGGCCCAATGTCTATATTAAAACAACTTTTAATTGGTGCTGAGATGAACAAGGAGGTTCAGACCTCATATCAGTATGTGGTCAATTTGAGGAAAAAAATAATAGACGCATGCCAGATAGCAGTAGGTTCATCTGAAAAGGCAAAGCTTGGGGCGAGGTTATTTATTAACCAAAACCGCAAGTTACGCCAACTTTGGCCTGGTGATGAAGCTTATGTACTATTACCCAGGAGAGATAACAAATTATTAGTCTCATGGAGAGGACCTTACAGGATTGTGGAGAAACTGTCTGATGTTGATTATATTGTCTCATTAGAGGGAAAAGAGAAAACTTTTCATATCAATATGTTACAGCAGTTTCATACACGTCCACCATATCTAAGACCAGTCTTTGAGGCTCTTGATCAATCTGTCTGTCGTCATTCTTCTTTGGCTGTCATACAGGAAGAAGGGTCTGATTTGACTGATGGTAATGACTCACTATTGGTATTACCTAGTCTTCACTACTTGTCTACTGAAAGTTGGAAAGATGTTGATATATCACCAACTCTATCTTCTTTCCAGAAAGAACAGGTTACTTCAATCTTACGTTCTTTTACTGATGTCCTTACTGATGTCCCAGGACACACTGATATCATCGAACATGATATTATTCTGACAGACTTTCAACCAATTAAGTTGAAACCTTACCCTATTCCTATACATTTACAATGTCAGGTTAAAGAGGAACTAGAACAGATGGTGAAATTAAATGTCATTTCTCCATCTCATTCCCCTTATAGTTTTCCGATGGTTTTGATCCGGAAAAAAAGACAAATCTATACGTTTATGCATAGATTTTAGACGTCTAAATTCGGTCACCATCCACGACGCAGAACCACTACCCGTGTTGGAGTCTTTATTAGATAGACTAGCTACAGCTACATTTTTCTCTAAATTTGATCTATCTAAAGGCTATTTCCAAGTACCATTAACGGAACGATCCAAGCCTTATACTGCATTTGCTACTCCATTAGGACTCTTTCAATTCAATTATATGTCTTTTGGTTTAGTTAACGCACTTGCGACCTTCGTTCGCATGATGAGACGACTCTTCTCTGACAGAGACGACCTTATTACTTACATTGACGACATTTGTCTGTTTCATCAATCATGGGATGAACATTTGGAGGGTATTCAATCCTTACTTACCACACTACGTCGTCATAATTTATCTGCACGTCCATCTAAGACTAAGATTGGATTTCAGGAGATTTCATTTTTAGGTTATAAAGTAGGAGGAGGTTTTTTGAAAACAGGATACTACTATCTCTAGGATTCTAAACCTTGATATACCTAAGACCAAAAAACAGGTTAGAAGTATTCTGGGGCTCCTAAACTTTTATCGCAAGTTTATCCCTAATTTTGCAGAGTATACGTCCGTGTTATCATCACTGGTGAAGAAAGAGTCACCAAATAGGTTTGTTTTTAGCCAAGAGGGTCATGTGGCTTTAAATAGATTAAAATGTCTGTTTTCCAAGTTACCTATATTGAGATTGCCTGACCCTTCTAAACATTTTATTCTTAGAGTCGACGCTTCAAAAACGTCCATTGGAGGTTCGCTGTTACAAGAATGGAAGGGCTGTTTACATCCAACACTTTATGTTAGCAGGAAGCTAACGCCGACGGAGCAACGTTACCCGGTCATTGAGAGAGAGCTACTGGCTCTTGTGTTCTGCTTCTCTAAACTGCAACGCTACCTGCTTGGTGCAAATTTCACACTCGAGACTGACCAAAGAGCACTTTCTTACCTGAAAACAGCGAGATTCAAGAATGCTAAAGCAGCGCGTGCCTCACTGGCTCTTCAACCTTATAATTACCAGATTAAACCCATCGCAGAAAAGGTGAACGTGATGGCCGATGTTCTATCCAGATGCGTGAAGCATCCGCTATCGCCAGTTGTCTCCGCAAATGCTGCTTCAATCCAACTTTGATGCTCAATAATAACACTACTTCCTTTGGGACAAGTCAGGAACTATTTCGCAAAAAGGTGGCATCATGAACTAAGGCACATGCCTTCTTTTAACTCATATAGTGCATACTTCAGATATTACAGCCACATTGCTTCGTCATGCACTTATACCTGTTGAACAACTACAGACACTATGCCAAGCAACATGATGATGATGAATTACTGTCCATCCAAAATCAAGATATATATTCAAGCGTTCGTCATATGATGTCTAATGCAATTGCTCAAGAACAATACTTCGCTACTTCATACATGTTGTACAATGACTTTTGGCAGTATGACAATCCAAGTCGGTACAATTCAGATACTTTGTTGCAATTTCCAAAATGTTTTGCAATAATTAACTGTCTCAAACGTTGATTAAAAAGGGAAGTAACTAAAATTACTGACTACAAAGTTCAAAAAGGGACATAACAAAGAAATTATATTTCAATATATACTTAAAAAATTCTCAAGTACAGAATGAACAATATTATCTGTGCTGTATATGCTATTGCATGGAAGATAAACATCGACAACCGACATAAATGGAAAATGGATTTTCTTCAATGAACTATTTCTTTCCGGCATATATACTTAACGGGAAATCAATCAATAACACTGATGTGCGAACTAGTGACTCACTGAAACTTTAATTCTTTTAAATACCTCTACAGGAAGAACTGTGTATGGTCTAACATGACCAGTTTTAATAACACTGGTGATATTACATTGGTTCATTAGTGTATCATTATTTGAAGTGAATTACAGTGGTGCTTACACTTAGTATAACCTATATCCTTCATATGTGTAGATATTAAGTAATATATCTTCATATGACATCTCATTAATATTATCATTCACCACATGACATTGCATACATACAAATATTAATAACTATTTTGACATATTGTCACAGTCACCACTTATATTTTAACTTGTCTGCCTCATTTGTTCTATTCTGTCTTTGATTGCTTATTATGCATTTCATTTGATAGGTAGGTAGACTTACATACTGACACGACTTAGGGCGTTTGTTGACATGGTATGCTGTGTGAGTGCCATAACTGACATATTGACTTTTCTTCACTGCCTTCTACTTAATGTAGTTACCTCACATTTGTGTCAAAAGAGCGTCTGCTAATGATAATGGGTTTAGTTATGTTATTACTAAATACCACACCTTGTGTGTTAAATTGTCGATTATGGAGCACGCCTCTAGGTGCTATCATAATGATGACAGTTGAGTATTTGGATATTGTCATATGGTTTCTCCAGTGACCTTGTAAGATTGTACTATGAAAATAATGAAAAGTTCCTTTTCATTATTTTAATCCAGGGGGGGAGTAAATGATATGAGTAAATATCATATCATGTTTTGTATTCGATCACTTCCTGATATATATTGTTTACACACGGTATCCCGTGGTTGCAGGAAGTGACGTCTTGAGTCCTGCTTTGAATTGACAGCAGACGTCAGTTTTGATTTGGGACAAGCTAGCGTCTCGAACCGGCAGTCTGCTTGTGTCGTTTGACCAGTATGCATGGAATGTGTCCAGTAGGACCTGCTTTTAAAATGTGTTAATTGCCTTTGGGCATCTTTATATTTCACCTGCAAGATCGATTACCATCACTGCCTTATGCTTTCATTAACAGTATAATGTCAGATTAGTCTTAGCAGTGTGTATGGAATTCTTGGGCACGTAAGTTGACTGTTCCATTAAAACTGAGAGTATCAGAATCAAGGACAGTAGAGACATGTGCTAGTAAAAGCTACGATGTCATACCATACTCAATGTGGAGTACTGTGTTATTAAATGTAATGAACTGTGCCAAGAAGTTAGGCCTTGTTACTGAGTACCTGAGGTGCGGGCCAGGGAGATTGTGTGTGACTGGCCAAATTTAAATATATATATTATAATTCCTGAAATGGAATCTACAAGGAGAACCCTGGAGGGTATTCAGCAGGCCACTGTAATAAGGAGTGTCAAGCCTGAAGTCTAATGCACTCTTACCACAGGACGTCGGGAGGACGGTTCCTGAAATAATAAATATTCTTAAAATTACCCGTACCAGTCACTATTGTATTTATCCCTGTTAAAATCAGGTTTCACTATTTCATTAGGAGGCCAAATAGTAGCATCAGCTGAGTGGCATACAGAGATGCTGTTAAGCAGCTCTGCCTGGTTAGGGATCATCATGTGCTTGGGGTGACACCAGACCATCATCCGGCTACTGAGCACAATATAAACACTCTAATAATGGACATGAAATGTCAGCAAAATAAACAGGCAGAAAACTTCAAGACATCAAAATTGAAATGAAGTCTGAATGTGAACATCTTGGGATTAAGTGAGACCAGATGGGCTGGATCAGAATAAAAACAGTGAAGGATTATAAAATTATGTGAACATCTTGAGATTGTGTGAGACCAGATGGACTGGATCAGAATAAAAACAGTGAAGGATTATAAAATTATGTGAACATCTTGAGATTGTGTGAGACCAGATGGGCTGGATCAGAATAAAAACAGTGAAGGACCAGATGGGCTGGATATAAATTATTGGGATTGTGTGAGACCAGATGGACTGGATCAGAATAAAAACAGTGAAGGATTATAAAAATATGTGAACATCTTGAGATTGTGTGAGACCAGATGGACTGGATATAAAATTATGTGAACATCTTGAGATTGTGTGAGACCAGATGGGCTGGATCAGAATAAAAACAGTGAAGGATTATAAAATTATGTGAACATCTTGAGATTGTGTCGGCGTCTGTGGCCTAATGGATATGAACGCAGTTTCATAATCCAGATATACCAGGTTCGAAACCTGCTGCAGGCGGTTTGGTAGCAGATCGCTTTGTGTGGATTTTTAACAATGGTATAAGCGCCGTACCGTTCAGAAAGCAATGGCAAACTACTGAACGTAAAAATTGCCTAGAAAAATCACAAACAGCCAATAAAAGCTGGGGTTGATTGCCACGTCCTGTAAAGGATAAGCAACTAACTTGAGATTGTGTGAGACCAGATGGGCTGGATCAGAATAAAAACAGTGAAGGATTATAAAATGATGTGAACATATTGAGATTGTGTGAGACCAGATGGGCTGGATCAGAATAAAAACAGTGAAGGATTATAAAATTATGTGAACATCTTGAGATTGCGTGAGATCAGAATAAAAACAGTGAAGGATTATAAAATGATGTGAACATCTTGAGATTGTGTAAGACCAGATGGGCTGGATCAGAATAAAAACAGTGAAGGATTATCAAATGATGTGAACATCTTGAGATTGTATGAGACCAGATGGGCTGGATCAGAATAAAAACAGTGAAGAATTATAAAATTATGTGAACATCTTGAGATTGTTTGAGACCAGATGGGCTGGATCAGATTAAAAACAGTGAAGGATTATCAAATGATGTGAACATCTTGAGATTGTGTGAGATCACCATAGAAACAGTGAGTGAAGGATTATCAAATGATATGGTAAAGATTGTTGAACAAAATCAAGAGATTTGATTAATGTTTTTTTGTTTTGATTTTGGTATTATTTTTTTTTTAATAGGGACTATCTTATTGCACACGGACTACTCCATCAGTGGTCCGATCTCCTCCCTAAGATCACACAAGGAGGATCTAAGCACAGTGCATGAACTCTGTAGCACCAGCGAGAATCCCAATGTGTGTAAATAGGAATCACACATTCTATAAATATTTGTATTGTGGGTAGGTTTCTAATTTTTTAATTTTGCCAGGGCAGTGGCCTGATAGGCCTACTCTTTACGATTTCCTACTGCCGGGGGATTTTTAACGTGCGCAACAAGCACACGGGACCTCCTATTTTTTTCGCCCTTATCCGAGAAGGCTAGGTATTTTATCTCACTGCCCAGGACACATCATTAGGACCACTGGTTCTGAAAAAAAAATTTTTCCTCAAATTATATTCCCTCAACTGGGAATCGAACCAGGTACCTCTAGAACTCGAGGCGGGCGCCATACATCTTAGCCACTCCAACCCCAATTTGATTAAGCAGAGATTAAACTCTCAAAACATATTGGACAATATCAGATAGGGTGCTATTAATTAAAGTAAAAGGCATATCAGTAGATGTCAACATCATACAAACATATGTGCCTACAACCAACAGTACAGAACGAACAAACTTTATTTTCAAAGGGTTGAGAATTGGGCGTGTCTGACATTCTATCCTTCCTCTCTCTCGTCTGTTATACTGAATTCATTTATTCTCACATACATTTTACACATCAATTTAAAAGAATTCTAAGTTGTAAAAGTAAAATAATAGCATTCTCACAATCACAGTATCTAATTATCATCATGAAATAAAATATGTTGAAAAGTACAAACATCATAAATATACATTCGATATTATATATTTATACAGTGTCATGGTTTGCCTCCCCTTAGCTCTGCAGTAGTGGACTAACAGTGGCCAAAACTCAAGAGTAACTAATGTGAGTCTTCAAAAGTGTCTACTTTCGCACAAGATTACTCTTGGCAGAGTTGTAGGTAGAAGGATAATGATGCTTCTACCTCAAGGTACTATTCACAAGATATTTAGAAAAGCGAGAACAATGCTGCATTGGCTGAGCACGTTAACTCTAGTCTCTGCCGTCAACATTTGTGTAGGATTATGTAATATAGTTTTAGCTCGTACAAGCCCCCAGCTGAGTTAATTCAATGAATTTCCTCTTATTATTATTTAGCTCTGTTTACGTGTATTTAAGAAATTATCTGAGACAAACGGTTGTAGTACATTCAAAATGATTAAATCAACTTTAGATTTGTCTTTATACAAGTAACGAATTTAATAATCAATTATGTTTAAGTTATAAAAAATAAATAATTGTTTAGAAAAAAGTATTCATCACAGTGTGATGTTATGGTTTTCGAAAATGAACAGTTCACTTGGCAGCTTTTAACAGGGTTCGTAGCGACCTGGAAAACGGAAATAAAATTCCAGGCCTTGAAAAGCCTGGAAAAATGGCTAAAAGCCTTGAATTTCCCGCATCGGACCTGGAAAAAAAATTACAAATCGAAAGTTGTCCATTTTTTGGTTATTGGTGGTATTTTTCGTTAAACTTCAGTTACCGTAGAATTTTTACTTCCCTTTGCGCACTAAATCCATTTCCAGACGTTTTCGGCGGTTTGTGTTTTCGGCGATTTGCGTTTTCGGCGATTTGCGTTAATGATGTGAACGCAGATTTATTTTTAGCGCTCGCCTCTGTTGTTACTCAAAAACTACTGGGAAAAAATTGATTTATAACCTCAGACCTAAGGGTCTTTTATATTTGGACATGCACCCTAATATAACCGACTAGGTTGAACGGGACGCGCCTCGCCAAAACGAGGCAAAACTTTAAAAAAAAAAAAACACCAAGAACTTGTCTCTACGCATTCAAGCTGTGTTAAATCGTTCATTTCAACTGAGGTAAGTAGGCTAATAAATTCATTTATCTCATTTATAAAAATATATTTACATAAGTGCAGTTTATAGATAGACCTACTGTACTTGCGTCTGTAATTTACAATGTAGGCCTATTTACAGTTTTATTTTTAACCATGGCCAAAATTATAGTGTTTGAATGAAATTTCTTGGTTTACAACTGCTTACAGGAATATGTTTGACACAGTTTAAGATGGTCAGGAATAAAAAAAATGATGGCGATTCCATATCCTATAGCCTACCCTGTTATCAGACCATGTCCCACTGTTCATTTCACCACATGTTTTGGAAATAAATATATTTTGAATGCTTTTTTATTATATTTATGATGAAGAGACATATCCCGTTCTCCTCTGCAGGGTTATAATTAGGATATGCCTAGGCCTACATGTTTTCAATTCCAGATAACATGAATAACCGCCGATACATGAAAGTGGCATCACAAAATCAAATCGCTGTAATTAAGATACATGAAAATTACCAATTTTGTGCATAGGCCTATTATTATTTAAAATTTTTAAAATAATTTAAAAAAATTTTTTTTTAATCGAAACAAACAGAAACGATAAAACAAAACAAACCCCAACAAAAAAATCAAACAAAAATAGTAAAGATGGGGAGGGGGTGTGTGTGTAAAGGCCTGATGTTTCCAGTTAGATATTTAATAGATTTTCACTTATCATAAGTGTTATAAGGATATCATCATACCTTCACCCTCCCTTACTTACTTACTTAGTCGTTCCCCTTCTACCGTGAGGTGTAGAGGTTTGGAAGAGAGAGCGCCAGACTATCCTATCGGCTGTCTTCCTCCTGGCCTGGTTCCATTCTAGTCCTCGATCCTTCAAAGATTGTCTAATGTTGTCCTCCAGCGGACTCTGGGTCGTCCTCGGGGTCTGGATCCTTGGCTCTTTGTTTCCCATGCTTGTCGTGGTATCCGATCTTCTCCCATTCTGCAGACATGGCCAAACCATCTTAATTGGGACTGTTCTCCTTGGGTCTGCAGGGGGTAGGATTTAAGGCCTTGACGTATCGTCTGGTTGCGTACCATGTCTCTTCTTGTTACTTCAACCACCTTCCTCAGATACCTCATTTCTGAGGTTTGGATCTGGCTTTTATGTGTTGTAGTCATTGCCCATGACTCGCATCCGTATGTCAAGACTGGGACATAGGTGGAGCGGTATACAGCCATCTTAGTTTTCTTACCAACCTCTCTCTTGCTGAGGAATCCTCGATTTATGGCCTGAAAAAGTCTCCCAGCTGCTGCTTTTCGAGTGGCCAACTCTTCTTTGATGCCTCCCTTTCGGTCTATAATAGCTCCGAGGTATTTAAAGTGGTCGACCTGCTCCAGGACCTGTTCTCCCAGCTTAATCTGATGTTTTCTTTCTTCTCGTGATATCACCATGGATTTTGTTTTAGAGCTGCTTATGACCATCCCTCTCTTCTCAGCTCTTCCTTCCAGACTTGCAGGTTAGATTGGAGATGTGCCTCTGATTTAGCAATCAGGGCAACATCATCAGCAAATGCCAGCTCCGAAATATAGACCTGTCTCATCTTCCAGTACCCCACTGAATACTTTCTTGTTCTCTCCTTACATGCCTTGATGACATCGTCCATAAGGAGTATGAAGAGGTAAGGTGATAGGATATCACCTTGTCTTACACCAGTGGTGGTCCTGAACTCTTCCGACTTATGGTTTGCTGTCCTCACATAATTTCTGCAAGACTTGTAGAAGCTCTGTATAGCATGAATCTGAGGTGCTGGAATATTCTTCCTTGCCAAACAGTCCCAAAGTTTGCTCCAGGGGACCCTGTCAAACGCCTTTTCCAGATCTATGAAACAAAGATGTATCTCACTCTTATACTCAAGGGCCTTTTCACTCAGCTGTCTGAGTGTGAAGATTAGGTCTTGAGTACTTCGGTTTGCTCGGAATCCGCACTGGACCTCATCCAATTGTGGCTCAGCTAGGCGTCGGAGTCTCTGCTCTAGGATTCTAGAGTAGATTTTACCAGGGACACTGAGAAGGGATATGCCTCTATGGTTTCCACACTGTCGATTGTCACCCTTTTTGAAAATTGGTGTTATGATGGCAATCTCCCAATCTTTTGGTATGGTCTTGTTGTACCACGCTGCCTGTAAAACCCTTAAGAGTGATAGGTCGCCTGATGCTCCCATGAACTTAACCATTTCTGGTGTTATACCATCATGCCCTGCTGCTTTGCCCATCTTGATTTTCTCCAGTGCTGCCTTCAGTTCTTCCATCTTTATGTCATCTTCACCATCATTGGTTTTCTCTTCTGTGCTAGTGTTTATCATTTCTGATGCTTCACCATGCTCACCATCCAGGAGTTCTGAGAAATATTCTTTCCATCTTCCCATTACTTCCTTCGGGGCAGTAAGCAATTTTCCTTGCTTGTCCTTTATAAATTTGAGAGGGCATTGTTTTTCCTTCCTCATGTTCTTTAGGGTCTTATAGAACAATTTCTGGTTTTCTTGTGCATCTTTTCTAGCTTTTCTCCAAATTCTTCCCAGGACTTCTGTTTTGCTGCTAGCACTTTGTTCTTTGCTTCTGTTCTGAGTGTCACATATTCTCTATATTTTTCCATTTGTCCTGTTGTGTTTTTAGCTCCTAAGTATTGTTTCCATGCCATTTTCTTCTCTTTTATTTTCTCTTTGACTTCCTCTGTCCACCAAGGTGTCCTCTTTCTCTTGTTCCCATGTCGGACTTCACCGCATGCTTCTGCAGCAGCTGTCTTTATGATATCCTTGAATTTAATCCAGAGGTTTTCCAAGTCATCAGGTCGTTCTTCTATGTTGCTCACCGCTGCAGCAATAAGCCCCTGATATCTGGTCTTAATTTCTGGCTCTCTCAGCTTGTAGGTCCTAATGCTCATTTCTCCTGCTCGTTTACTTGGTTTCTTGCGTGATGTTGGACAGTTCCTAGGCTGAGCAACTCTTTCAGTTGTTCTTTTGATTGTTAGCAGGTAGTGATCACTTCCAATCTCTGGCCCCCTCCAGACTCTAGCATCTCGGACATATTTGAATGAGCTTCTCCGAACAATGGCATAGTCGATCACTGACTTCTCATTCTTTGTTGGTTCACATCTAGTGTATGCATGTATGCGCTTATGGGGGAACTTTGTGTTTGTAATGATCAGATTCTGCTCACTGCAGAATCTAAGGAGTCGCTTTCCATTGTCATTGAGAGTATCTTCTCCATATCTTCTGATAACTCCACCCCATCTAGCATGGTCATTTCCAACTCTGGCATTAAAATCTCCGAGCATGATAACTTCATCTAGGCAGTCATCCACTGTCCTTTGAAGCAGCTCGAAGAATTCCTCCTTGACCTCTGCTCTCTCATCCTCATTTGGCCCATACACTATGACCAGGTTGACTATGGTTTCTCCTTCTTTTAGTTTAACAACCATAATGCGCTCCGAGACAAAGTTCCATCCCTTGATACTATCTTTTTGATTTTGGGCCACAATGCAACCCTCCCAATTACTATATATTAACTTTTGTTCTAGTTAAATATTGTTTGACTATATTATTCATGCGTTTAGAACTTTGACTTGGTAAATATACATAGCTTAGGTCTACTCATAAGTTATTTGTGTGTTCCATTTTTTTTTTTTTTAAACAGAAAAGAACACAACCCCAAGGAGCAGTTTTTCCCTCAGAAACATCAAAACCATCTAACACTACTCCGTCGGACACGTCAAAAACGTCTAACACTACTAGGAGACCTACAGATGTGACATCATTTGTGACCAAGGAAGAAACTCTCAGAGCTGAGATTATTTGGACTCTTTTTTCAGTGAAAAGTCACCATAGTTTTAATTCAAATTTCATACGCAACAAGGGACATATTCTCTTCTGTGGTAGTTTTGATTCAGCCTTCAGCTTTATTTCAAGACCTGAAATTCAGATTTGGAACAGTAGCTGAAAATAGGAAGCATTTTCCTGTAGCACTGAAGAAAAAACAACTCAAATTGAAAAAGACAAATCATCCTGTGTTTTGTGCGACAGAAGATAAGGCATGCTGACAGTAACCTGGCATGATACGAAAAGATTTAACCTTATATCTACTGTTTACCTCAATGATAATATAAACAAGACAGTTAGAAAGACAAATTCTTTAGGGCAGAACAATTAAGAAGCCAGTCCTTGCAGAAAAATACAGCAAAAGTATGGGAGGTGTCGACCACTTCAGCCAACTAGGTGCAAGCTACTCCTACCCACACAGATCCTATTTTTATATCATTTCTTAGTTGAAACTGTCCTGGTCAATGGACACATAACCTACAACACTGCCAACTCTACAAAAAAAAGATCAAAGCAAAGATCAGGATGTCAGTATGACTCTTATTGAACCTGCTATTCTTCCACGCAATGTGACACCTTCAAAACCACAGGTCACAACAACACGACTTACTGAGCACCACTTCATAGATAAATATGAAAGGGCAAGGTAAAAACCAGACTGTAAAGTGTGTAAGGCTGCAGGGAACAGAAGCCAGACTTGCATGTACTGCCCAGATTGCAATGTACCTATATGCCTGATACCCTGCTTCAAGTTATACCACACAGTCAAGGATTATCAACGATCCAGACAAAGACTTTTGCAGAGGCCTACAGCTACAACTTCAACCCCAGTTAATGAAAAAAGCAGCTCAGACTCCAACTAGAGGTACATAACTACTCAAACATTTACAAACGCTCATTGTCAGATGCCACAGACGCAGAATACATCCAAAAAAGACAAACACGAAAAATATATTTTTTTTTTTGCATTGTATTCACAATTTTATTAGCCTTTTATGTTGATATACGTGGTTAATCGTTAAATCAATACGTCAATCAAGCTTATTTTATTCATTACCATCCATGTCACTAACATTTTATTGCGCTGACGTTGAACAAATTCACTAAAAACTGGGAAAAGATGTCTGTTTTTCAATCTTTTATGAATTTAAAAAAAAAAAAAACTTCTTTTTAAAGAAATCTGCTAACACCCTTGGTAATGGGAGACGGTAATGCTCCGGATTGCTGGTCAGCAAAGTGATAATTATATCTGAGAAAATTAGATGAGGAATCCCATCCTTGAAAATCACGTGCTGGACCTGGAAAAGCCTGGAAAATGCTTGAAGAAATTTGCTATGAACCCTGTTTTAAGTTTTACATAGCTGCCAATAGTTGTTTCTGCTCCCGCTGATGTTTGGGTCTATACAGATAGATGACTGGATCACACATGTCCCTGGTCAAGATTTAAGAGTTGCAGCACGTTCCAAGTAGAATCAGGGAGTAAATGCAAAGCTGGTCCCGCGTCTCTAAGACCCGTCTGATGGTGGTGTCTAGCGTTGACTTCAGGCCACTTATACCCTCACTTGTTCCAGAAATAGTACCATCAACTGGTACAACCAACTAGTATATCAAAAGAAGAGAAACAAATACCCTCTGAGTATTGAGTTTCCCATTTTCCTAATCTACCATCTGATCTATCTCAGAACTTTTACCCTCTCTGAGAATTAATCTTCATCCCAGTGGGCGAAAAACTGTCTTTACATTTAAAATGAATAGTTTTATATTTAACGTTAGTTGAAAATGTAAAAAATGCAGTTTGAATATGTTTACATTTACATTTGTTGAAAAGGTTGTAAGCTTTCATTACAGTTAGAGTGAATGTGTTTTACATTTACACTGGTTGAAAAGGTTAATAATATAACAAGTATGTACATCATTGCTTTCATCATTCCCTTCCTGCTCCATGCGAAATTTGGGACTACCTCTGCTTTTGGTTCTTTATAAGAAACTCGCAATAACGCAGTCACCAGCCCTGGCAGTGGTGGTTCATGAAATCATCATTATATATGCTAAGGTTGCCAGCCTCAAATGACTTGGACATCCAGTAGCAATTTTCACATATTAATATTCACATGTCAATATATACATATTAGTTCACATATTAATAATGCAAAATATAGAATTTAAATTGTACAACTTATGCCAATCTTTAGGCTCACAGATTGCTGAGAAATAGTTTAAGGCAGCTTGACGATGCCTTTTACATGTGGTCTGGGGTGTTGTTATTTTAACTGTAAGTTCCCACTTTTGACTTTGTGTAACAGTTTCCCCAGATTCAGGTTTTCCTCGTTAATAATGGTAGTGTTTTCCTGGGCTCTTAAGTTCTCAAGAATTTCAAACAAGTCTGGTCTGATAAATGAAATCTGCTGCTATTCTTAACTCTGGCAAGGTCTAGTTGTCTTCTTGGTGCGAGGTGAATTTTCACAGTGTTCTAATCCGGCTAAAGTGTCAGGTTATATTGCCTGTCTTCCCCCGCATTTGTTTGTTAATAATCTTATGCTACAGTGACCACCAACTTGTCGTAGAAAAACTAAGAATTTTACTGAAGAAACTAAGATCAAAACCCAGGAACATAAAACTGGATATAGCTGCACTAAAGAGTAAAAATGTGTGTGTATGTATGTATGTGTATATATATATATATATATGAGAAATTTATTGTAGCAGTAAGAAACATAAGACACATTTTCAGACCTGGAAGTTCTGTTGACAGATGTTAATGACCTGTCAGAAATTTTTAAAGAATCAAACCAAATTTACATTACCTAAAGTCGAGAGACAAGCACATAAGAAATGAATGACTGGAAAATATTCTGGGGTTAAGTGAAAAGAGAAGAAAAGGTTATTTTAACCAAATACAGTGTGAAGAGATGAAGGCAAATAGACAGTGTGAAGAGATGAAGGCAAATAGACAGTGTGAAGAGATGAAGGCAAATAGACAGTGTGAAGAGATGAAGGCAAATAGACAGTGTGAAGAGATGAAGGCAAAGGTAGTCCCATTGTCGGTACTGTCAAAGAGAAGTGAAATGTTGGAGACCATGCTTGACTAGTGTTGTAGTGGGATAACCAGTTCTATAAATAGATCAACAACAAAAATAAAACTTCAATGCAAAGAAGAAAAGCAAAAGTGGTTGCAAACAACAACAAAAAATATGAAGAGATAGAAAATGAGGATGACAGTAAGGACAGCAAATCTTATGCATAAAAGTATTTGAATAGTCACAGAGAAACAAATTTATATCAACAGGCAGCTTCAAAACTAAAGAATGCAAAGTGATCATGGACACTGAGAAAATAATGAGAGATGGCTGGATTATTAGACTTATACAATAGTCAAAGAGTTGAACATTTTACAATCAGAAATAATAATAATGGAGCACCAATAGCGAAAGGAGAAGTTTTAAAATGTTTAGAGACAAGTGAAAGCAGGAAAGTGTCCAGGCCTGATAACGTTACAATTGAAATGATGATATTATTAAATGAGTCTTGTGAGCGCAGTCTATGACACGAGCAAGATTCCATCTGAGTTATCTCTTTCAGTATTCACTGCATTGTCTAAAAAACCTGGAACAATTACATTTGAACATCATGGAACAATTAGCTTCATGGGTCATTTTAAAGAGATATTATTCAGGTTTATCATGTTAAGAATGTGTAATAAAATCAAAACTGAAATCTCAGAGGAGCAGTGGATTTGTTGAAGGAAAATGAGCTACCAACGTCATTTCCATATCGAGAACATTAATAGAACACTCACAGAAAGTGGGTAAAGATCTTTACTTATTCTGTTATCGTGTACATACAGGTAATCTGTTATCATCACCCACATACAGGCAATCTGTTATCGCCTACATACAGGCAATCTGTTATCATCACCCACAAACAGGCAATCTGTTATCATCACCCACAGACAGATAAATGTTATCACCCATATACATGTAATCTGTTATCATCACCCATATACATGTAATCTGTTACCATCACCTATATTCATGTAATCTGTTATCATCATCCACAGACAGATACATTTTATCACCCACTGAAGGGCTGAAAACCTGTCCCAGCCATTCTCTAAAACTACATCTCACAACAACTTTCTGACAAAAACTGACGCACTGGCTACACAAATACATCCAGAAAGGTGGGGGGGGGGGTCGGGGGGCGGGGCGGGAAAGACCTCGTGAACATCCTGGTGTCTCCATTTCCTGCACTCTTATTACACTTTGTCGCGTGAAGAGACTGATGTATGCTTAGTGGTTTATTATACTTCCTGTTCTTTCTCCTTCTATACTCCTTGCAGTTAATAGAGTTTTAACAGTTATACCAAAAACTTGACATAATAATACTTTATCCCTTCCTTAACTTTCTGAAGAGTAATATTGTATCCCCTCATTAACTTTCTGATGGGAGCCGCGCTGGTGTAATGGTTACCACATTGCGCTGGCGATCAGAAGTTCAAGGTTCAAGCCCGGGCGTAAGCAATTGAAGAAGTGTCATCGACCGGGATTTTGACTGAATAATCTGAACGGCTCCTGAGATAAACCCTCTGGATGGGAAGGAGCGAAGCTCCTGACCGGGTTGGAAGGAAAGTCCACAGGCTCCCGAGCCTCGCAATGACATGTCATTGGGCCGAAGGGCTGAAAGCCCAAGTGCCGCTGGTTAAGGGAGGAAAAAAAAATTAACTTTCTGAAGAATAATACGAATCCTTTCATTAACTTTCTGAAAATTAATACTTATTCATTCCTTAACGTTCTAAAGAATAAATATTTATCTCTTCCTTTCCCTCACTTAACTTCATAACAAAAATTACTTTATCCCTTCATTTCATTTGAGTCAGATCATTACTGTATTCCTCCGCTTAACTTGATCAAGAATAATATTCAGTTAGTTTACCAAGTAATGCTTCATTTAACTTGCTGAGAGCATTACCGTATTTCTTCACTTAATTCAGAAAAAAGGGAACATTCATTTAGGTGATCAGCAAAGCTGATCTAGACCACAGAGATTACGTAGTGTTGCAGACTTTATCTCCGTGTGTGTATATATATATATATATATATATATATATATATATATATATATATATATATATATATATATATATATATATATATATATATATATATATATATATATATATATATATATATATATATATACTGAAGCACATTAAAAACGCACCACTATTATATATACTGATGCCGAGAAGCTGGAAAAAAAAGTGTGGGAATGGATTTTCCCCGTGTTTGTCATGAGGTATAGAGCGAATGGCTGCTGGAATGGAAAGTGCATGATTCAACCCACGGGTTTGTGTGCAGACTACATGAAAACAATGAAAGTTACACGTGCAACACGATTCCCAACAGCTATGACCCTGAAAATGTGGCAGTATACTCGGTATAAAAAGGCCGTTGAGACAAAACACCCAGTATATGTGCTTGAAATGCCACGACTATCTGAAAACGACCGCCAACGAGCCATTGGTATGTTGGAGACCGGAATGAGCTCGCGGGCCATTGCCAGAAGGATGAATTGCCACCACAGCACTATTGTACGTCTCAATGAACGTTACGGAACCAGTGGCAGTGCCCGGGAAAGACTTCGGAGTGGCCAACCACGAGTTACTACCCCTGCGCAAGATCGTCATATTGTGCTGAGTCACCTAAGGAATCGTTCTCTCCCGGCAAGTCAAACAGCAAGAGCAATAGTGGGTAGACGTGGGCAAGTCTCTCGAATGACAGTCATACGACGACTCAGAGATACAGGCCTTACTGCAAGACGACCTTATGTTGAGCCAAACTTGACTCACAGACATCGTCAGCAGCGCCTGCAATGGGCAGAGCAACATGTCAGATGGACTAGACTGCAGTGGAATGCTGTCCTATTCACAGACGAGAGCAGATTTAACATATCCTTTGCTGATGGACGTATGCGGATTTGGCGACGGTGTGGAGAGCGCTTAGCAGATTGCTGTGTTCGTCATCACAATCGATTTGGAGGTGGCAGTATTCACATGTGGGGAGGATTCAGTTTTCACCATCGCTTGCCTCACGTCTTCCGTGGAAATGTTAATGCTGTGACATATCGAGATGAGGTTCTGGATGCATTGGTTGCTTCTGCGTTCACAAATTATCCAGACTTGCAGCTTCTCCAGCAGGATAACGCACGTGCGCACACCGCATGCATTACGCAGCAATATCAACAGCAGCAGAACATTGTGACGATTGATTGGCCTGCCCTATCACCAGACATGTCCCCTATAGAACATCTGTGGGGCGAGCTTGGACGCAGAGTCTACAGGCAAGGTTCTCCAGCTAATCTGCAACAGCTTGAAGCTGCTCTTACACGTGAATGGGACTTGATTCCCCGGAATTTCCTTCAGAGACTTGTGCGTTCCATGCGGAGCCGCTGCCAAGCTTGTTTGCAAGCACACGGTGGACATACCAGATACTGAGGATAGTGTGAATGAATTTTTTTTATTGGTTGCATTTTTGGTTTTCTCCCTTGCCTGCACAGAATGCAATGAATTTCATAACAATCAAATGTACAAATTAATGACCAGCATGGATTCATAGGAAAATGAATAAAGATTTCAAATATGTAAACTTGTAAACACTTATATTTACATTTCACACTCTGTTCCTGGATTATACAGGTGGTGCGTTTTTAATGTGCTTCAGTTATATATATATATATATATATATATATATATATATATATATATATATATATATATATATATATATATATATATATATATATATATATATATATATATATATATATATATATATATATATATATATCTATCTATCTATCTATATATATATATATATATACATATATATATATATATATATATATATATATATATATATATATATATATATATATATATATATATATATATATATATATTATAGCAGCCCGTAAATGCGATGAATAATAACCAGGCCGCACTTGGAGAGAGCGAACGACATCTGTATTTCATCAGTCAGGGTAAAGAAATACGCATTATTGCATTTTTACATTTCTGCCTTGCAATAATACAATTGTCAACGTGGTTACAAATTAAAATATTCCAAACTTCAATAATAAGAAATCTATATTATCATCATATTCAGTAATTGAGCTGAGACACACACACACATTCACTCACACATACAGGCACACAGAGCGTGAGAGACAGAACGAGGGAGAATTTTTTTTTAAAGTTAAAAATATAACAAGTAAATACTCAAGGAAACATTGTATGAACTGATGCAGAGAATTGTCATTAGGTACGTGTTCAACATTTCATGACATGTGAATGCAGATGTCTTTTGAATGTAGTGTAATTATTCATTTTAACAAACTTGGGTACAGCATTCCATGATGATGCACCCGCATAAAAGCAACACCAGAAGAGGTAAGTTCGAGGGTTTGCAAGGTCCATATAGATTCCTTGCATGATGTGCACTGATGCATTAATTTTGGCAGCAGCATTGACACATTTGCAGGAATGTAGAGTGGCATCAGAGTGACAATAGTTGGGGCAGAAAGAACCTTCATTGCATTGGAAAGTGTATGAAAATAGAAAGAAATAAAGCTCAGCGCAAGAATATTCTACACATATGACATGGCGGTTATGCTGAGTTGCTCTTAGACATTGAGAGCTACAAGAAAAAGTGCAAGGAACCCGTGGACCGTCACCAAAAAGAGTATTGTTATATTATAACGGGATCAGAAGTGTGGTACTTATGGACGGGGCCAAGCAGGTTTATAGTGAAGTGTAAGATGAGGAAGTGACTTTTGTTTAAAATGGAACAAATATTGATGAGATTGGTTGATGAACAAATATTGATGAGATTGGTTGATGAACAAATATTGATGAGATTGGTTGATGAACAAATATTGATGAGACAGGTTGATGAACAAATATTGATGAGACAGGTTGATGAACAAATATTGATGAGACAGGTTGATGAACAAATATTGATGAGACAGGTTGATGAACAAATATTGATGAGACAGGTTGATGAACAAATATTGATGAGACAGGTTGATGAACAAATATTGATGAGATAAGGTTGATGAACAAAGATTGATGAGACAGGTTGATGAACAAATATTGATGAGACAGGTTGATGAACAAATATTGATGAGACAGGTTGATGAACAAATATTGATGAGATAAGGTTGATGAACAAATATTGATGACCAGCATGGATTCATAGGAAAATGAATAAAGATTTCAAATATGTAAACTTGTAAACACTTATATTTACATTTCACACTCTGATCCTGGATTATACAGGTGGTGCGTTTTTAATGTGCTTCAGTTATATATATATATATATATATATATATATATATATATATATATATATATATACATATATATATATATATATATATATATATATATATATATATATATATATATATATATATATATATATATATATATATATATATATATATATATATATAATAGCAGCCCGTAAATGCGATGAATAATAACCAGGCCGGACTTGGAGAGAGCGAACGACATCTGTATTTCATCAGTCAGGGTAAAGAAATACGCATTATTGCCTTTTTACATTTCTGCCTTGCAATAATACAATTCTCAACGTGGTTACAAATTAAAATATTCGAAACTTCAATAATAAGAAATCTATATTATCATCATATTCAGTAATTGAGCTGAGACACACACACACATTCACTCACACATACAGGCTGATGAACAAATATTGATGAGACAGGTTGATGAACAAATATTGATGAGACAGGTTGATGAACAAATATTGATGACAGGTTGATGAACAAAAATTGATGAGATAGGTTGATGAACAAATATTGATGAGACATGTTGATGAACAAATATTGATGAGACAGGTTGATGAACAAATATTGATGAGACAGGTTGATGAACAAATATTGATGAGATAAGGTTGATGAACAAATATTGATGAGATCCGAAAGTCACATGACCCATGTGTTACTGGAGCCCAAAATGGGAGCAAAGAATAGCAACACTGCACCCTACCACGCAACAAATGGTGAGAGGCTGTCGTAGATTTTTGAAAGGAGAATTAAGACTTGGGTTGGTCCCTTCTGAATAGGTTGGAGTGAGTGATAGTCACAGTGTGAAATAGAAATACAAAATAGATTTCCACGAGTGAGGTGGTAGAATAGTGATAGAGGCTGTCTCTGAGAGCGGGAAATCTTCTCTCTCTCTCTCTCTCTCTCTCTCTCTCTCTCTCTCTCTCTCTCTCTCTCTCTCTCTCTCTCTCTCCCTCTCTCTCTCTCTCTCTCTCTCTCTCACCTATCTTCTACGACAGATCTAAAGTAGTCAGACAGTCTAACACATATACATTAAATATATATATATATATCCACTCACGTGCACGCACATTCAAGTGACGACAGGTAGACACACAGACGTGGGAAACTATAACAAATGATTATATAGATATTTAGAACGAGCTGACCAACATGCTGATTAATTTAGTGTTAAATTTATTTATCATTTTAAACTTACGTCACAACATGTAAAAATTACATCCAAAAAAAAAAAAAATGCAAATAGTCATAAAGTCAATAAAAATGCTACAAGAATTGATAGACCCACAGTAAGATCCTTCCCCTCGATGTTTAGCCCACAGTCCCGTTAAAAGGATTAAAAGTGATAGCCCCCAAAGAGTCACAGATACATAGGGTTTAGTCTAAGAGTTTTTTTCTTCTCGTAAATGTATGAACAGAGTTGGATAATCTGATTTAGCCTAAGAAAGAAAAAAAACTAGCATGTGCAACAATTCTGCAGAAAAAAAAATTTAGACAGCAAATGGGTGCCAAAATACAAAGGTAAAATCACACTCAGACCTGCGTTCGCTCTATACATTCAGACGAGCACACGTGCACATACTCACAGCTTTGATAGCCACTCCTGGAACAAAACCAATATTTTTAGGACTTGTTCATACAGAATCTTCAATGGTAATCTTGCGCCAAGAAAACCCCAGGTCCAAAAAGATGGGTTGAATTCACCACTTCCGGGACCGTTCTCTTGGGAATACTATTGTTTTAGATGTCTGTTTAAGTCACATAAAATTTGTCCAGGCACAAGCGTTAACAACGAGCATAGTGTCGCTAGCTTAGGTTTCTAGAATTGAGGAATGTCAGATCGGTGTCTACTTTCAGGAAGGTGTCGTGAATTATTCTAATCCCCATATATAAATTAAAACGTAAATGCAAAGCCTAACAAATAAATTTAATAAAAGGAAAGAAGAATGGTAAAGAACAGTGCTGTCACAATGACTGTACTCGAAATCCCCCTTGTTTTCTACTTCGTCTGCAAATTGTAACGCTTTCACGTTGATAGTAAAAGCCTACTGTATCATTACCAGCTTTCTTCAATGAAACGTGTACTGTATTTCTTGGAAAAACCTTGAGATACGCAAGCTGATCAATGACCTAAATTTAATATTTCATTCATTCCATTTTATACACGGCGTAACTAAAAGACAGATGGACTAAAGGATAGAGAGAAGGGAGAGGCAGAAAGCAGGGACACCTGCAACACTAAACACGCGTCGCGCGATACACAATTGCTGCCATCACGCGTGTAAGGCCACATGCACTAACTTTATTTCAAATCGACAGTGATAAAATTCACTACCCATACCAGAGTTAGGTTTTAAAATCCTGAAAAACGCTTATTGGGAATTATGACATTATACCGGTTTACGTTTGAAAACATGACAGTACCCAGACACCCTCAAGTTTGGAAGTGAGAAGGTAGTAACAGCACGACTATCCTAGAAGAAAATGCATATTGGCTCCATTAAATTCGTATATTTGGGTTCCTTAGGGTTTGCTGACAAAGAATATGTAAAACTTTACGCAAATAGTCTAGGAATTACCAAGTTATGGCCAAAATAAAATAGTGGGGGTGCCTGACAGCATGAAATCATTTCTGCTCATAAAATTTTTTTTATAACGTGTTTGAAAAAACATTACGTTACGGAAATAGCCTACCATGTTAACTCCTATTTCATTGGAGCGCAACAAATGAAAGACTAAACACGATTGGTCGGACTATAAATACTATCTTGTGTTGTCAGGGGAAACGTGAGAAAGGGGTACTTTTTTGAAAAGATGTGTAGACATGGTTTGATTGGGTAGAGCTGCGAATATACTCAATTCAGAGCGTCTGTTCATTGCCACATCTTGTAATAAACCTACTAAGAAGCAGTGCGTTGAGCACCAGTGTATATTTTTTATAAAATAAAGCCTGGACATCGGCAGATCGGAGTTGTGCTATATTCATTGCCAGTCAACGAAACTGTTTATTATTATTTCCATGAATTGTGGGACCGTGGTCTTAAAGTTATTGAGCAGCACCTGGTCAGAGCTTTGCTGAAGCCAGAGGTGGACAGCATACTCCTTGGTCCATATCGCAACCAGTGGGGTGGCTCCAGAACTCATTAAAGTAATCGAGCAGAGGAGTCTTTTACTGCAGTCATCACGCAAGATAAGAGAGTGTGGCCATGGAGCTCAACATTATGTACCCCATCTTAAAATGACATTGTAAACTAAAATTAAGAGGGGAATTTAATTGTTTTAATACCAGGAACTGAGAACATCTCCAATACTAGTTCAATAGAAACAAACTATTGAAGTCATGATGACAAATACCAACAGAGCTTGAACAAAACAAAACCAGTATTACCTCATATTACCACTACACAACTGACACACATAGGATACCATTAATAATATATGTCACTACAAGAATCATATTAATAAATTCTGTACATATAACTTGTAATTAAAATTGATTGTGATTCCTGGTTCCCTTTGTATTTGAATCAGGACACATATACATTCATGACAGCACTGAATACATATTGTTATTTGAAAAGTTATCAGTGACTCCTTTAAGATATCCTCTTAGAGTGTTTTATGTATGTGAGTGTCACAGTGTTGTCAAGTGTGGTGGAATAAAGTAAATTGTTTATCTGTCTGTTGTTGTTATGACTTACACATCATCATACACATACCCTAGACATATAACGTAGTCATCACACTATTCCAAAATAATTCTGACTGAGGTATACATATGTGGCAGTAAGTAAGGTTATCTATAATACACTACTCTTATTAGATATAGATACCTTCACAGCTGATCTCAGTCAGTACACTAAGTCCCCTATAAATATTTATAACATCCCACTTTACCACATATATTGGGGTCTCGCCCTCGGGATTTTGAATCTTTCCCTATTACAAATATTGGGGGTAATTCACTTCAGGGAATAATAAGAATTAAAAGGTATCCTTGGGTGAAAATAAATAAGGTTGAGCTCACAGTGCCTGTGTTGTCTTGAGTTAATTAGTCATAGATAAAATTGTTTAGACATTTATCTGTTAGACAATGGCCGACCTGGCAAAATTTCGATCTGCTGCTGTACAGACTGCGAAAGAGTTAGGAATGGACGGGCAAATTATGATTTCTTATGTCACTGCTGAATGTGACAAATATATTGAACGGGAAGAAAGAAGATTAGAAAAAGAGGCCGAAAGAAAAATTAAATGAAAGATTGGCGAAGCTAAGAGGTTGCAGATTGAGGCTGAGGCTAAGAGGCTGCAGATTGAGGCTGAGGCTAAGAGGTTGCAGATTGAGGCTGAGGCTAAGAGGTTGCAGATTGAGGCTGACAAAGAGGCTAAAGCATTGGAGGCAGAAAGAGAAGACAAAAGATTAGCTGCAGAAAAGTAAACAAGAAGATTGACTGCAGAGAGGGAAGCAGAAAAGGAGGAGAAGAGATTACAAAGGGAACATGAGTTACGACTAAGGGAGTTTGAGTTTCAAGGCCATGCTCCTGAAAATGGTGCCAGTCCCTTTGCCTCTGATGCCACTGCTAGCCAGGAGCCTCAACCTCAGCTATGAATTTTCATTTAGATCATTTTGTTGAGAAAGACGATGATATAGAGAGCTATCTAAATAGGTATGAACTATTAGCTACCACATATGGGTTAGAGAGAGAAAGGTGGAGCTTAAAGTTATCTCAGGGACTTCGTGGGGCAGCTTATGAAGTTTTTGCAAAAAATGAGCAGAAGTGATCAGGAAAATTATGACATGCTAAAGCAGGCTCTTTTGTTAAGATATGAAAAGAATGCAGAATTTTATAGGAAAAAATTTAGGAATGCTAAACTACTGTCAGGTGAAACCTATCACCAGTTCTCTGCACGAATAGAGACATACTTGGAGAAATGGACTTCTCTGGGGAAAACCCAAGATCTTAAGGAAATGGTCCTTATAGAGCAATTAAGAGAGTCCATGGCTCCAGACCTGAGAAAGTTTCTCATGGAACAAGGTGCAGAGAGGCTGGGTGAGTTGCTAAATGTTGCTGAAAGGTATCAAGCAGCTCAAGCAGAGGTAACAGGTAATAAAAAGAAACAAGTGGATAACTTTAGGGCACCACAGAACTTTAATAAATTTGATCCTAGGGATCAAAACAAAGGTAAGCACCAGTTTGATAGGCCACGGTATGAAAATAAAAATAAAACCCCACAATTCGATGAAAGGAATTATGATGAAAAAAATCTTTCAACCAAGGAAAAAGGTGGTGTAAAAATTGTAAGATGAACAATCATGACACTGACCATTGTAGAAGGAAACCTCCTCATTGTGCTGCTATGACATCGGGGAAAAAGGAAAAGAAGGTCAAACCTGAAGAACTACAGGAACCATACCACCCCCCAGTGTGTGAAGATGTCATCTGTAATGGTGTCACTATAAGGTGTTTATATGATACCGGTTTAGATTACGATTCCGTTGTGAGTTCTCACCTGGTGCAGGCCGATCAATACACCACAGAACAGTGGAGATTCAAACTGCAACCAAGGATGTAGCTACCATGACACTTCCCGTCGCCCGAATAAAAGTGAAAACGCGATATGTGGAAGGAATCATAAAAGCAGCAGTGATAAATGAGCCAATCTACCCTCTGATATTGGGGTGTAGATATGTCTTCTTGGGGAATCCCAAGAGACCTGTGATATTGGCAACAGTGCAGACCAGATCACAGTCTAAAAAGGAGGAGGATAATCCAATAAATACTCACCCAGATGAGATGAGGAAGGCACAGGCTGAGGACAAAACACTCAAGCCATGTTTCAAGAAGTTGCCCAAATCTCATACACCTCCAGGCAAGGGAGAGTTTTATATGAAGAACAAACTGATATATAGGAAGGCTGGATCTGAATCCAATGGTCACGGACAGCTGGTCCTTCCCACTTCATATAGGACTAAAGTGTTGGAACTAGGGCATGCGATTCCCTTCAGTGGTCATATGGGAATCAGCGCAACAGGACAGCGAATAGCTTGTCATTATTTCTGGCCAGGAATAACTGAAGATATCAAACGATATGTAAAATCCTGTCCAGAGTGCCAACGAGTAGCACCTAAACATTGGACTGCACCAGCAACTCTGGGGGAAATGCCCATAGTGGGAACACCCTTTGAGAGAGTTGCCGTGGATCTTGTGGGACCTCTCACCCGAACCAAGAGAAGGAACAGCTACATTCTGACTCTGGTGGACACTTGTTCTATGTGGGGAGAGGCAGTAGCCCTGTCATCGATTGATTCTAAACATGTGGCAGAGGCATTGCTCACAATTTTCACAAGGTTAGGCTTTCCCAATCAAATCTTGACTGATAATGGCTCTCAGTTCAAGGGGAAACTAACTGAAGAAGTTTTCAGGATCTTCCAGGCCAAACACTTCCATTGTAGTGTGTACCATCCCCAAGGGAACGGCCAAGTGGAAAGATTTAACGGCACGTTGATGTCGATCCTGAGAAAGTTGGCACACGAAAAACCAGATACATGGGACCAGTACCTGCACGCCGCCCTCTTTGCTTATCGGGAGGTACCCCATAGTTCAACCGGTATGGCCCCGGCAAAATTATTGTTTGGAAGGCCAATAAAAGGTCCACTCGAAGCTTTGTTAAGAACGTGGACTGATGAAAAGGCAGAGGAAAACATTACATCTTCATACCAATATGTGAATGAGCTGACCACTCGTTTAAAAACTGGCTGGAAACTTGCCAATGAAAATTTGAAACAAGCCAGGAAGAAACATGCTGCCTATTATAACAGGAAGGCGAAAGACAGAGATTTGGCTGTGGGAGAGAAGGTACTGCTTCTTCTCCCCGGGAGTCAGAATAAGTTACAGATTGGATGGCAAGGTCCATATACAGTTTTAGAGAAGGTGTCTAGAACAAATTATAAGATAGATAAGAAGGGGAAAGAAAAAATCTATCATGTGAATCTCCTGAAGAAATATTTGGAAAGAGAACATCAGGAAGAGACACACTTGTTGACCTTGTCCATCGCCATGGAGATGAAAAAGGAACCACTTTCATCATTTTAATATCCATTACACCCCTGTGAGACAGCAGCACAGGTGAAAATCAGTACACATTTAACAAAAACTCAGAAAGAGAGAGTGCAACAGGTTCTAAATAATCATGCAGAGGTGTTAACAGACCGACCAGGGCATACAAACCTATTGGAATATGATATGAAACTGATAGACCCCACACCTGTCTGTATGAAACCATATTCGATTCCGTTTGCTAAGGAGAAAGCTTTGAAGGAAGAGATAGACTATCTGTTGAAGGAAGGAATTATTTCACACAGTGAATCCTCATATAGTTCCGGTGTTGTACTCTTAAGGAAGCCCTCTGGAGAACATAGACTCTGTATAGATTACAGGAGACTGAATGCTATTACAGAAGGACAGGTGGATCCATTGCCGGATACAAATCAGCTGTTTGCCAGACTAAATAAAGCTAAATATTTCTCAAAAGTGGATCTGAGTAAAGGATACTATCAGATTCCAGTAAAGCCTGAGGTTAGACCATACCTAGCTTTTAGTACCTCAGAAGGACACTATGAGTTTAATAGATTGCCATTTGGATTGAAGAATGCGCCTAGTGTCTTCTCTAGAATGATGAGAAAATTATTGGACCCTCTGAATAATCCATGTATAACAAATTTCATGGATGATATCCTTATAGCAACAGAAACATTTGAGGAACACATTGACTCTCTGAAGATGCTGTTTGATCGACTTAGGGAAGCAAATTTAACAGCCCGACCAACCAAATGTTGCGTTGGATGTAAAGAATTGGAATTTTTGGGACACACAGTTTATCAGGGAAACATGACCCCTGACCCAAAGAATTTAGAGAAACTAAAGAAAGCCCCGAGACCACAAACCAAGAAGGACGTGAGATCCTTTGTCTCATTATGTGTTTCTACCAGAAGTATATCAAAAACTTTAATTCCATATGTGCACCGTTAACTGATTTGACACGTAAAGGACATCCAGATCGCATTACATGGACACCACAATGTGAAATGGCTTACCAAGAATTGAAGGAAAAGCTCACAAGTAAACCTATTTTGAAATTACCTGACTTAAGTCAAGAATTCATAGTAAGGACGGATGCCAGTAATATTGGGTTAGGTGCAACTCTACTACAGAAATCAGATGCATTGGATGGGGAATTAAGCCCAGTGGCATATGCTAGCAGAAAGTTGAATAAAGCTGAAATCAACTACTCAACTAGCGAAAAAGAATGTCTTGCAGTAATATGGGCAATAAAGAAATTCAATATTTATCTGTATGGGAAGGCATTTAAGTTGCAAACGGATCACAAACCTTTATCGTTTCTAGCCCAGGCTAGGCTTGAGAACTCTAGGTTACTCCGATGGTCCTTACTTTTGGCTCCCTATAATTTTAGCATTGAGTATATATCTGGAAAAACAAATTTGGGAGCGGATTTTTTAAGCCGCCATCCGTGTGATGAGAATCACCGTAAACCCCAGAAATAATAATAAATTTCTCTATGTGTATATAGAATAAAGGACTGACATATAATGTCTGTTTTAAGAGGGGAGATGTCGTGAATTATTCTAATCCCCATATATAAATTAAAACGTAAATGCAAAGCCTAACAAATAAATTTAATAAAAGGAAAGAAGAATGGTAAAGAACAGTGCTGTCACAATGACTGTACTCGAAATCCCCCTTGTTTTCTACTTCGTCTGCAAATTGTAACGCTTTCACGTTGATAGTAAAAGCCTACTGTATCATTACCCGCTTTCTTCAATGAAACGTGTACTGTATTTCTTGGAAAAACCTTGAGATACGCAAGCTGATCAATGACCTAAATTTAATATTTCATTCATTCCATTTTATACACGGCGTAACTAAAAGACAGATGGACTAAAGGATAGAGAGAAGGGAGAGGCAGAAAGCAGGGACACCTGCAACACTAAACACGCGTCGCGCGATACACAATTGCTGCCATCACGCGTGTAAGGCCACATGCACTAACTTTATTTCAAATCGACAGTGATAAAATTCACTACCCATACCAGAGTTAGGTTTTAAAATCCTGAAAAACGCTTATTGGGAATTATGACATTATACCGGTTTACGTTTGAAAACATGACAGTACCCAGACACCCTCAAGTTTGGAAGTGAGAAGGTAGTAACAGCACGACTATCCTAGAAGAAAATGCATATTGGCTCCATTAAATTCGTATATTTGGGTTTCCTTAGGGTTTGCTGACAAAGAATATGTAAAACGTTACGCAAATAGTCTAGGAATTACCAAGTTATGGCCAAAATAAAATAGTGGGGGTGCCTGACAGCATGAAATCATTTCTGCTTATAAAATTTTTTTATAACGTGTTTGAAGAAACATTACGTTACGGAAATAGCCTACCATGTTAACTCCTATTTGATTGGAGCGCAACAAATGAAAGACTAAACACGATTGGTCGGACTATAAATACTATCTTTTGTTGTCAGGGGAAACGTGAGAAAGGGGTACTTTTTTGAAAAGATGTGTAGACATGGTTTGATTGGGTAGAGCTGCGAATATACTCAATTCAGAGCGTCTGTTCATTGCCACATCTTGTAATAAACCTACTAAGAAGCAGTGCGTTGAGCACCAGTGTATATTTTTTATAAAATAAAGCCTGGGACATCGGCAGATCGGAGTTGTGCTATATTCATTGCCAGTCAACGAAACTGTTTATTATTATTTCCATGAATTGTGGGACCGTGGTCTTAAAGTTATTGAGCAGCACCTGGTCAGAGCTTTGCTGAAGCCAGAGGTGGACAGCATACTCCTTGGTCCATATCGCAACCAGTGGGGTGGCTCCAGAACTCATTAAAGTAATCGAGCAGAGGAGTCTTTTACTGCAGTCATCACGCAAGATAAGAGAGTGTGGCCATGGAGCTCAACATTATGTACCCCCCATCTTAAAATGACATTATAAACTAAAATTAAGAGGGGAATTTAATTGTTTTAATACCAGGAACTGAGAACATCTCCAATACTAGTTCCAATAGAAACAAACTATTGAAGTCATGATGACAAATACCAACAGAGCTTGAACAAAACAAAACCAGTATTACCTCATATTACCACTACACAACTGACACACATAGGATACCATTAATAATATATGTCACTACAAGAATCATATTAATAAATTCTGTACATATAACTTGTAATTAAAATTGATTGTGATTCCTGGTTCCCTTTGTATTTGAATCAGGACACATATACATTCATGACAGCACTGAATACATATTGTTATTTGAAAAGTTATCAGTGACTCCTTTAAGATATCCTCTTAGAGTGTTTTATGTATGTGAGTGTCACAGTGTTGTCAAGTGTGGTGGAATAAAGTAAATTGTTTATCTGTCTGTTGTTGTTATGACTTACACTTCATCATACACATACCCTAGACATATAACGTAGTCATCACACTATTCCAGAATAATTCTGACTGAGGTATACATATGTGGCAGTAAGTAAGGTTATCTATAATACACTACTCTTATTAGATATAGATACCTTCACAGCTGATCTCAGTCAGTACACTAAGTCCCCTATAAATATTTATAACATCCCACTTTACCACAGAAGGTACTATTTTTGGTCACCACAATACTAGTCAAAACTCTGTCGGACTGTTACTGATATTTGCTTGCCACAGCGGGCTGATCTGTACTAAAATGTTATTTCTGAAAGAATTAATTCTGGCGCGATAGGCCTTTTACTTTATTTACTGTAACAGTTCATGTAATGGAAGTGCTTAAATTCTTCACAGATAATGTTCACGTACTAGAACGCTGGCAAAGTTAGGGTACCACAGTATTCACTGAATAAAGAAAAATACATATGAAATATTTTACATATTATGTACTCAATATAACTGATAATTTAAACTGCAAGCGTAGCTTGTCTTATAGTTTAATACTTCCTATGAAGTAAGTTATATTTTAAAAAAAAATCAATCCTTATGAATTAGGAACACGTGCGTATTCCGTCAACACTCACGAGGCTTCTAGCATTTATAAGTTCATCATGTGACGTATTCTTTCCAGAACGTTGTCTCCATTACAGCTGCTCTGAACGCATCACGATTCTGGGCAAGTCGACCTGCATCAGCCAAAGACAAGTTCAGACTCTCTGTGATGTCCTGGGTCCACCGTCGTCTAGGTCGACCCCTTCCCCTTTTTCCAGGGACCATGCCTTCCATCACTGTTTTTTCCAGACTATTATGTCTTTTTATATGACCGAAAAATGTCAGCTTCCTTATTGCGATGGTATTTAGGAGCCAATGTTCCTGTACGTTTAGTGAGTGCAGTACTTCTCTGTTGGTCTTTTTTTCTGTCCAGGGTATTCTCAACATCCTTCTGTAGCATTTCATTTCGAATGATGTAATCTTTTTTGCAACTGTTTTATTGAGTGTCCAAGTCTCGCAGCCGTATGTTGCTACTGGGAATATACATGCTCTGATCAGTTGTAACTTTGTTTCTTTGCTTGTGCCTTGCCATAGGTTTTTCATCTGTATTAGCTTATGTGAAGCAATTGCAAGTCTTCTTTTAATTTCTACTGCACAGTCGCCAGAGCTGTTAATGATTGATCCTAAGTATTCGAATTCATTGACACTTTCCAGTTCTTCGTTATCAATTTCAATTTCTGGTTTGGTCTTTACATTTATAAGTTAGTTTGGAAAAATCTGTTCTCGTCTGATTATTTAGCAGTAAAATTAAATTCATTATAGCTACATTGTTTTTTAAGCTAGAAATTATAATTTATTCTGCTTTCCACTGAAACACATCACTGGAAATTAATACAGACTTATGTATTAAGCGCTCTGCACCAAATCTAACTAGTGAAATAAAAATAAGCGATTTAACACTTTAAACACTTCACAAAATACTAGATAATAATATATTTTACCTCACACAGAACTACAGGTAGTCGCACAACTTAAGAATTATATGCTTATATTTATGGAAGTCTAGAAGTTCGAGAAATTGTCGAAGCAAACTGAGAAACTTCGCTATACAGCTTTATATATGAAACGCCAGACAAAGATGTCCACTATTTCCATAAACTACGCAATAGCCTCCCCCCTTCCGTCTATGACACTACGTTTAACACCTAAACGCATGTCGTAACTGCCACCTACTGACCGAGAGGGCGCGTGTCAGTTGCGAATCTCAGACGGATAGTCTCCAATGCCCCGGCAGTTTTCACACTTCACGCTGACCATGGCCTACAATGAGGGTCGTGTCAGGTGGGATTTCCAGACCAAATGTCTCAAACTGCGCCAAGGAGACGTCATTTATCGCGCTTTTCTGAGCGTTCAGCCGACACCACTCGTTGTGGCAGGTGAGAATGCAGACAAATTTGTCGCCTATATGTCTGGCGAAAACGAATATGCACAGTTTACATCCACAACGCGATAACCTCCCGAGCCTGGCATCTACGTAATAACCTCACTAGTGCGTTTCAAAATGAGAAACTAAACCCGGCGAAAGTTAGAATGGGAAAATATTAATGTATATAGTCGCAAACGAACGAATGCGAAAAACACAGGAAAAAGGTAAAGAGCGATAATAAAAATAGAGGATACGGGTGACAGGAAAAGAAGAAGATAATAGGCAATTTAATGATCATAAAACCTATGTGACAGAGGCAACTAAGGATTGTTGAACTTGCGACTGACTACTTCATCCCGAAGAAACATTTAGCCAAAATAAATAACTTAAACAACAACAACATGGACAAGTCAGCGAAAGTAAAAACTTTAAATAATCCTACTCAACCAAACATTCAAGACGGAAGACGATCTGGCGTCAGAGAGATTCATAACGTTGCCTAGAAACAGATGAAAATAGAATGGAATGCTGTCTTATCTCTTTTCTTCTAAAAAATAAATCTAGACTGGGCAACTTGAATGTGCCTAAACTAAAATACCAATGGAAAATTACGCAGGTGGCAGCCTCATCCTCCACAGTTCTCCGCCAAGTTTCTTTGGTCGGCTTCTCTTTCGCTTTCCTTCGGGGGTCCATAGCATAGCTGTTCTTGAAATGGCATTTGGGTCCCTTCTGAGGACGTGGCCAAACCAACTCCAGCGTCTGCCAGCTATGATGGTGTGCATGTCCTCTTGGTTACTCCGAATAAGTAGTTCTTGGTTGGTGATGGTATTCGGCCAAAAGATTCGATGAATTTTCCTAAGTCAAACTGTGCGGAAAGAGGACAATTTCGACATTTCCTTCTCTGTTACTCTCCAGCATTCCGCATCATAGAGAAGCACAGAAAGTACACAGCTCGCACACAGTCTTAATTTGGTGTTTGTGCTGTACTGGGAAGACTTCCAAATGTTGTTGAGACTAGCAAAGGCTGTTCTCGCCTTATTAATTCTGTTGTTGATGTCCTTGCTATATTCCGCCGTCTGGTGTTACTATGCATCCTAAGTATGTAAATGTGCCTGTCTGTTCTAGCTTCTCGTTCCTTATTGTTATTGGCTCAGGATTGCCCACATTGAGTGTCATGACCTCTGCCTTCTTCAGATTGATGTTGAGACCCACCTGCTGACTATACTTATTCAGTCTATCGGTTTTTTTTTTTTGATGTGTTGATGTGAATGTGCGAGTAGTGGAATGTCATCTGCATATTCCAGGTCTTCCAGTGTAGAAAATGTTATCCATCTAATTCCTCTTGGACTGCCCTCTGTTGTCTCGCGCATCACCCAGTCTATGACTGTCAAAAATAAAGTTGTTGATAAGGGGCATCCCTGTCGTACTCATGTCTTCACCTCAAAAGTTAGGTTTCTCAACCCAACACTGCATGTAAAGTTAGAATAGAAGATTTTTATAATAGAAACAACGCAGCTAGGAATTCCATAAGCCCTCAGTGTTGTCCATAGCGCCAGCACGGTGAAGCCCTAAAAAGGACGGCTACTTACGCTAACTTTGCACAAAATATAAAATGATATTCCTGTCCTGTGTCTTTCTATGTCTTATGTATCCCTTTCACGTCTGTCTCCAGTTCTCTTCTCTGTTTGTCTTGTACTAGAGATTCCATAACAAGGATTTCCTGTAATGCCTTCAGCTAGTTTTCTCAGTCTGTGTCCTATCCAAATCCAGCATCTTCTCTTCACATTTTTTTCCCATTAATATTTGTCTGGTTCTGCCCATCAGTTCCACATTAGTGATCTTGTCATCAGTTCCACAATAGTGATCTTGTCATCAGTTCCACATTAGTGATCTTGACATCAGTTCCACATTAGTGATCTTGTCATCAGTTCCACATTAGTGATCTTGTCATCAGTTCCACAATAGTGATCTTGTCATCAGTTCCACAACAGTGATCTTGTCATCAGTTCCACATTAGTGATCTTGTCATCAGTTCCACAATAGTGATCTTGTCATCAGTTCCACAATAGTGATCTTGTCATCAGTTCCACATTAGTGATCTTGTCATCAGTTCCACAATAGTGATCTTGTCATCAGTTCCACAATAGTGATCTTGTCATCAGTTCCACATTAGTGATCTTGTCATCAGTTCCTTATTAGTGATCTTGTCATCAGTTCCACAATAGTGATCTTGTCATCAGTTCCACAATAGTGATCTTGTCATCAGTTCCACATTAGTGATCTTGTCATCAGTTCCACATTAGTGATCTTGTCATCAGCTCCACAATAGTGATCTTGTCATCAGTTCCACAATAGTGATCTTGTCATCAGTTCCACATTAGTGATCTTGTCATCAGTTCCACAATAGTGATCTTGTCATCAGTTCCACATTAGTGATCTTGTCATCAGTTCCCCATTAGTGATCTTGTCATCAGTTCCACATTAGTGATCTTGTCATCAGTTCCACATTAGTGATCTTGTCATCAGTTCCACAATAGTGATCTTGTCATCAGTTCCACATTAGTGATCTTGTCATCAGTTCCACATTAGTGATCTTGTCATCAGTTCCACAATAGTGATCTTGTCATCAGTTCCACATTAGTGATCTTGTCATCAGTTCCATATTGGTGATCTTGACATTAGTTCCACATTAGTGATCTTATCCTACTATTTCAATTCTTCTTTTCTGGACAAGCACACTTTTATGAAAGTATGTTTCTTTATGGCTGTCATTTTTTTGGGTCCATGTTTTAGAGCCATACAAGAGGACTTCTTCTTCTTCCTCATACACTTTTAGACGTCCACTCTCAGACATCCACTTGAATGTTTTCAAAGAAAGCAGTAGTCAATTTGAGGCTATATGAGTCTCCGTAGAGCTTTTCCATGAATGGTACCTGTGTCGGCTATATGCGCTTTCTCTGTTCCGCACATGTCGGGCAACTTTGAAGCAAATGTTCAGCAGTCATTGTATCAGTGCATACCTGTCAACCTCCTGAGACAAAAACCTGTACGCCGGACCAAAAAAATCCTTACAAACACCCAAAAATCATTACGCAAAAATATATTAATAAATTATACACAATACACTTTTAAAACGAGAATTGACACATACAAATCTATTAGCATTTAAATTAGTGTGATATGATGATGATGATGATATAATCCCTTTAGCTGTGAGCAGGTAGCTCTTGACAGCCCATTGCCTCTCTGACTAAGGTGCAAGTCTTCCTCAGTTGTTGTGATGATGTGTAGAGTGTTTTGTGGATGGTTGGGTGCGATGGGAGTAGCTGGTGTCGCAGGTCAGTTAGTCTTGGGCACTGTAACAGCAGGTGTTCAACTGATTTTTCATGGTGGTGGCAATGCCGACAGTTTGGTTCACGTAGTGGGTTTATTCTATTTAAATTAGTGTGATATAAAACATGCTAATAGTCTCATGCTGTTCTTTACATATAAAAAACTTAGTTATCGTGAGGTACTATTCTTTCTATGCACAGTGTTTTGTATTATAATCAACACATGCACTTTTAGCACTTTGAAGAATTGCCTTTGTGGGCTTAAAGTCTGCACAGCATGTATCAATGTTAATCTTACTGTTATGATTAAAATTCATAACGATTGTGCCTATTATAGGTTTAGCTCAACAGGGCTCTTTGTTTGTTTATTTTATACGGGTCACTGATAAAGACGGGTGAGCGACGTTAAGCCGATATGCTTGGCTGGCTCACGTGAAACTAGGGGAGAAGTGCGGGGCCTTATACGATTGTGTGTCATGGCGAGTGGACGTATGTGTTTGAGCTCCTTATTGTTAAAGTGTTTATAATGGAGTTCTGTTATCACTAATACATCAAGATCTTCGGTGAGATGTATTTAGTATATAGTTATCTGTATTGACCAGAAGTATAATTGCTCAGTGTCGAGTGTTAATAGAAATTCATCATATTGAGAACAAAAGGACAGCCTTCCTGACTGCCTACGGTATTTCGTCTACTGCATATTATCTGCCATTATATGTTGGCCTGAACTATTGTATGTGGAGCTGCGTGCAGTCTGAAATAAATTGTATATTGTTCACTTCGTCAGTTGTGACTCAAATAAATATGAGTGGTGGGGGCTGGTTGCGGTGTCTGAGAGTTTACTACCCTAGACGTCATCCTGGCCACAGGAACCATCCTGTGATTAAATATTAACATTAACAATCTAAAAAGACACGTAACAGCTCTAATTTTGGAGGCCTCAAGCCGGGATCTGAACATACGCTGTTTCAGCAGTTTTTCAAGTCGGTGGGCTACATTTTCTGCATGGACAGAATATTTTTCAAGATGGCGGTGATCAGCTACCAGCCGGACTTATACCTGGTCAAGCACTGTATGTGAATCGTCATTCCCTGCGCCAGAGGTTGAAGCCAGGAGGAATAGTTTTTTCTTAAAGCAGATAAGTATATTTATTGATACATACAGTGTGTGGCTTGAAGAATCTCATTTGACAGGGTTCTTTTTTTATATGTTATATGTTTATCTGTATTTACATGTTTGTGAGATAGGCGGGTTGGTTGGTGAGGGAACCATTAATTCACAATACCAACCCTATGGTCGTGAATTATTGGTTGGTCTTTAGGTTTGGTTCATGATTTTCTCAAATAGTGGGGCCGGCATTACAAAGCTGTGTGTTTACTGCTACTATTGAGCTTATCATTGCCATTATTGTTAGCTGTTTTTCCTGTTTATTTGTTATTTTGTATTTGTTGTCACGTTAATTGTATTTTATTTGGTTTATGCTCTATTATTGTTTGTAAATTTGTTTATCTAATCTTGCTATCATTCAGTTATTAGATGTATTATATGTTGTGAAATCGTGCTTGTATTGTCATAAGTGTGGTAGAGCCGTATTTTTTTCATTTTTCTACAACTCATAAATTTCTGCCTTGGGTTTTCATTAGTATTTTCTTCGGTTGGCTCTGTCTACTGTTATACTGTAATCTTGTTCGTATCTCTTTTTTTTGCTCCTACAATAACATCTATAATTTCATGCAGTTGATTGATATTGAGTGGTTAAATAGTTGTTGCTAATACTGCTCACATTATATATATATATATATATATATATATATATATATATATATATATATATATATATATATATATATATCTTCTTCTTCTTCTTCCATCCTTAGCCACCAACCGGCAAAGCAGTATGTGGCCAGTACGCCTAGTGGCGTCTTAGGGCAACAACAAATTGATCGATCTATCGCTGTTTCCACCACGCCTAGTGGCGTCTTTGTGGAACAAAAAACAGACCAAACAATCTATCATTGTTTCCGTAATCAGATTGGTTGGCAAGCAGGTGATCAGCCCACTGTGCGAAGTTTTTACGGGATGGGGTAAACAGCCCCATGCCCATACCCTCCTTATAGTGAATTATGGCTAACTTAGAGTATTTTGTGAAGATTGGGAAGGAATTTGGTATGAAAGGTGAGGCTTTAAAAACATATGCATCCACCGAGCTTGCAAAAGAATTAAAGAGGTTAGAAAACGTGGCAAGAGATCACAGAATCTTAGCTACGGAGAAGAGAGAAGAAGATTTAGCTGAGAAGACAAGACAGGAAGAATTAGCTTTTCAGCAAGAGAATAAAAGAAGAGAATATGAACTTGAGGTGGAGAATAAAAGAAGAGAATATGAACTTGAGGAAAAAAAATTGCATTTGCTCAAAGAATGGCAGAACTTGAGTTGGAAACATTAAAAGTCCAACTTAAACAGGCTAATCCATCAGGTGATGAGGCTGGAAAAAAAGACCATGCCTCTACTTTTAAATTAAATTTGCCCAAATTTAATTCTAATATAGACGACATTTCATGCTTTTTAAATAGATATGAGACATGTTACCAAGAGTTTCAGATTGGTAGAGCTACATGGCCTAGCAGGTTAATGAGTTTGTTGGTGGGTGAGGCTCTTACTGCAGTCTGCACCATGGATGATCAGACTAGAAATGATTATGATGCTGTGAAGGCTTTGTTACTTAAAAAGTATCAACTGGAGGAAAATGGGTACAGATTGAAACTGAAATCATTGTTGCCGGATTCAGCTAAAGATTTTGCTGAATTCATTTCATCAATTAAGCTTTGCTTTTCTAGATGGGTTGATTTGTCAAAGATTGATAAAACTTTTGAGGGGCTGGCTGACTTAATTTTAAGAGACAAAGTGCTGTCTTCAGTCAGTGGTGACTTTTTGTCCTTTTTGCAGGAGAGAAAGCCTGAGACTTTGGCTGCTGTAGAAAATCTGGGACGACAGTACCAAGTTGCACATCCTGGAAGAAATCTTGGCAGGAATAACATAAAGAATTCATTGCCAGTGGCATCAGCTAGAACTATGTTGTATAATCCACCCAGACAAAGATCTTATAGCATGGACAGAGATTTTCAATTTAATCGAGATAATTTTTTTCTTCTTCTTCTTGCGATCGCATCTTTGATGTTTACACCGTCAGACGAGTTCTCATGATGAAATCGACTGTTGTTTGACGTTCCTCTTTAGCTCCATATAGCTTTGAGTTTAGTGTTGAGTAATTGGGCCAGTATATCTTTCTTAACTGGTCGTACAGAGGACAATCCTGTAGAACATGCTCAGCAGTTTGTTCGTTTAATCCACATGTGCACAGTGGTGAAGCGGACAATCGTAGCTTGTGCATGTGTTTATTCAGTTTGTTATGCCCTGTCCTGAGGCGAAAAATAGTTATCTGTCCCTGCCGGTCAAGAGTGTGGTAGTCGTCTTTGGGCTGGTTCAGTTCTCTTCTGATAGTCTGGATAGCTCTCTTTTTCTCAAAGTATGTGACTTCATTATCTTCTTGTTGACATTCTCCTCCCTTTTTTGCAAGTTTATCTGCCTTTTCATTTCCGGGTACACCACAATGAGATGGTACCCACTGAAGTATGGTTCTCTTTTTGGCAGCTACCTTGTTTAGTTCATTCCTCAGATGTGGGAGTTTACCCCCCTTGAGAGCTTGCAGGACAGACAGTGCATCTGTGAGGATAACTACCTGGTGGCAGTCAGAGTTGGTGTTATAAATCATATTTGCAGCTTGCTCTAGAGCTTGAACCTCAGCTGTATAGTTGGAACAGAATTTACCAGTGGGAATGTGCCTAGTCTCATAGTGGTTGTCAGGATATGAGATATAGATACCGGCACCTCCATTCCTAACAGCATTAGTTGCTGATCCATCTGTAATCGAGATAATAATACTGGATCTTTCAGAGGGAGGTATAATTTTAATAATAGGTCACAACAACTTCAAAGGAATTTCTATTCATACGATGATGGATATAGACCTCATCAGTCATCTTTCAGACATAACAGAGATTGGAACAGAGGTGGATATAATTACCAGTCAAACAGAGGCAAAAGGTCAGGTTATAGAAACAATGACAATTATTACAACAACAGAAGTTCTCAACAGAACAATAACTTTCAAAGTTCTAGAAATCCTGAATGTTCCAATGCAGTTGTGCATCAAAGTGACAATAATACAGTCCAAAATAACAATGTTGTTTCTCGTGCAAATGCATGTAGTGTGGACTTATCCAATAGTACAAATTGTTCTGAATGTAATTCTTTGTTTCAGCCAGAGGGAGTTTCTAGGCTCCGGTGTGGACACCGTTTACCTGTGATGTCTTCTTATAATGGGACAGGATCAGTGGTATTCGATAAGGGTTTTGTAAACAACCAACTTGTTTCAGTGCTCAGGGACACTGGATCCGCCACTGTGGGGGTTCGAAGATCAGTAGTGGACCCTGCTGATTACACAGGCGAAGAAGTCCAGTGCATTACATTCGGGGGCACAGTTGAATATTATCCAGCTGCAGAAGTATTTTTAGATACCCCTTATTTTACAGGCAGGACTTTAGTATGTCTGTTGGACAAACCAGTCGCTGGGATAATTTTAGGAAATATCCCTGGGCTTCATGAAAGCACTAATGATGATATTTTGAAATGGGAACAACAACATGGATATACTGCCAGGGTTGATACTACCAGAGCACAGGCTCTTAGGCAGATGCATGCACGGTCATATGATCGGACTCAGAGTGACACAGTTTTGGGTGATGGTGATAAAACAAAATTTCTTCCTGCCATCATTGAGGAGTCCCTTGTTGATTTCCAAACTATTGAGGAATCATCAGATATCTATTTTGACTCGAGTGAATCACTGGTTGATGATGATGGTGTGATACCTCGCATTGTTGATGACAATGTTGCTGATATGGAACCAACCACATCCATCATTGAGGATGTGATACCTGGCATTGTTGATGTCGAGGTTAATCGGTTGTCAAATTTTGTTTGGTTGTATACTCTTCAGTCAAAACTGTATATTTGGCTGTTTGTTTTCCTTTGTGCCGTGTCTTTTTACTATATGATTTTTCCTTTTCCTTTAGGAACTTCAAGGAAATTAATATTATTTCAGATTTTTTCTTTCAGATGCTGACATACTGTTATGATTAAAACTCATAACATATCGGTCTTTATCAAATAGGTATCGATTGTTGATACTATGTTGTTGATGTACGGTATAAACGGGTTACCAGGAAGTACGTCATTGACTTTTGGTACAATTTTGGCAGAAATCAAACCGGTCTCAGCTTGGCAGAAGTCAAGGAGCATTCGAGACCTTTTCTGTGTGTTCTTCGATGTGGACGGACGCAAATTTGTTCAGCTCCTAGAATGTGTTAATTCTACAGAGTTCTAAAGTGTTTCTACATTTAGATCGCCCACAAGCTGCGTTGGGTATATGCTAAAGCTTTATATTGAGAGATGTGTATGCTGTATTCTGAGGTACGTGGGTTGGCACATGTTAAATAAATTCTGCAATAAATGTCGAGGACATCTTGTCAATTAGCAGACTGAAAAGCAACGCTCAAGACTGGCTAGGTTATGCCATCGTCTTAAATATATCTATTGAATGGAGCTTGTAATATGATTAAACTTATGTCGTCCTAACATCCAACCTGGCCTTCGCAACTTCTTAATTGTTGGAGATCAGGTTTGTGCAAGAAGGCTGAATGTAAAACTGTTACCGGCATATGTGGATGCCTTGTCAATTGTTGGAGATCAGGTTTGTGCAAGAAGGCTGAATGTAAAACTGTTACCGGCATATGTGGATGCCTTATCAAATGTTAAAGAAGGGACCTCGCCGAAGTTCACCTTCAATATATACTCGTAACTCAAGTCTTAATGCTACAACAGAAGGTGGAATCGCTACACATACCATGATTTCATGTGGTATGTACTGGCCACTACATCGAGTATTGTGGCAGTTTTAACATTATTGTTTCTTTCTTCGTGTGCTACAGGTCGTGTTACACCATTTACAAAACATAATATCTTCATTCTTGTTCCTATACAGGGACGTCAATGTTTTCTTCCCAATACTCATGGACCAGAGGTCTTGTTTCCCATTGGTACTTATGATGAGGCTTATAATGTTGTACATTTTATTGGTCATTGTTATGTAGAATGCAGACATCTTGAGACTATACTTTGACTATTTAAATGCTATTTTCTATGCTGAACCTCTGACTTTGTTAGATTCTCCATTGGATAGACTTTCTACAGCTATTTTTTTCAGTAAATTTGATTTATCTAAAGGTTATTGGCAAGTCCCCTTGTCGGACAAAGCAAAACCTTATACTGCTTTCGCTACACCTTTGGGATTGTTCCAATTCAATTTTAGGTCTTTTGGTCTCGTTAATGCTCCTGCAACATTTGTTCGTATGATGCGAAAAAGTTTCTCAAATCGTGATGACATAATTACCTATATTGATGATATTTGTCTTTTTCATCAATCTTGGGATGAACATATTCTTAGAATTCAACCTTTGTTGACTACTCTTCGTTTCCATCACCTTACGGCTAGACCTTCGAAAACTAAAATAGGATTCACAGAAATTTCTTTTCTTGAACATAAAATAGGAGGTGATTTTCTTAAGCCCGAAGATTCCACTATCTCCAAGATCTTGAATCTAGAAATTGTTAAGACAAAAAAAAAAAACAAGTTCGCAGTCTTTTAGGTCTTGTCGGATTCTATAGGACATTTTTGCCTAATGTTTAAGAAATTACTTTATTTCTGTCTTCGTTATTAAGAAAGGACTCTCCAAATAAGATTGTTTGGTCACATTCGTGTGATGTTTCTTTAAATATTCTTCTTCTTCTTAGATCCTTAACCACCGACCGTCAAAGCAGTCAGTGGCCATCACGCCTAGTGGCGTCTTGTAGGGCAACAACAAATTGATTCCACTTTGCTCGGTCGGTGGCCATCCTTCGTACAGTGCCCCAACTCTGGTTCATTCATTGCATCTCAACCTCCACAGTCTTCCGCCAAGTTGTTTTTGGTCGGCCTCTCTTTCGTTTTCCTTCAGGGGTCCAAAGCATAGCTGTTCTTGTGATGGCATCGGGGTCTCTTCTGAGGACATGACCAACCCAGCTCCAGCGTCTGCCAGCTATGATGGTGTGCATGTCCTCTTGCTTGCTACGAGTAAGCAGATCTTGGTTGGTGATGGTATTTGGCCAAAAGATTCGGTGAATTTTTCTTAGGCATGTTGTGTGAAAAGAGGACAATTTCGACATTTCCTTCTTTGTAACTCTCCAGCATTCCGCACCATCAATGGTACCTATACCTTGTAGCGGTATGGCGGCTTGCGTACCCTGAGAATCCCCAGAGCTATGCCAGTGGGAGTTTTACTCCTGGTAGGTTCAACCAAGCTGGACTGGTCTGTGTGGGTAGGGGTCAGACAAAAGCTGGTACCCTGGTCCTCCAGGTTGGGGGTTTTAGCATAGGGCTAACACCCCTGTCTATGTAAAAAATAACAATGAAGTTACGGAAACAACAATAAATGAACAAACTTTGCTGCGGGATGGACATTCGGAGTTTGTGGCTGGTATGACTGTCAATCTTTAAATATACTTAAGTTTTATTTTTCAAAATCACTAATTTTAAGATTGCCTGATGCTCGATTTCCTTTTATCCTTAGAGTCGACGCCTCTGGGTCAGGAATCGGTGGTACACTTATGCAGGAATTCGATGATTATCTACGAATATGACATTCATGCCATCAAGGACAATAAGAACGTTGTCGCGGATGTGTTGTCTCGTTGCGTAAAAGACTGACTATCACCTGACAACACGGCAAATGCAGTTACCTGGTGAGGGTGCAGCTAACCTATTAACTGACTTCTTCACGTGTTGACCAATGGAACATTCCACTCTTTATGCACTTTTTTGGCTACAGTGCTGATGCTGACGGGAATTTTCAGATTTATTGCTGCTGTCCAAGGAAAGAATGTACAATGACTCGGTGAGGAATGCCAACGCTGAGAACTAACTTGAATTTTCTCATCTGAAATTGAAAGAAAACGCCCAAGGACTCGTTTGACAGTACTTACAGATATTGATCGGTTCACTCGGCACCTGATGATGATGAATGCTGATATCGCCAATGTTGAGTTCTACCTCCTTTTACTCAGCTCATTACAGAGATGTCTTGGACCTTCTGAACAGTTGTCATACTTAGTTTATGAGCATAAACACACACATTTATTGATAATTTCAGAATAATTTGACATATGGATATTTTGAATGCAAAATCTTGTTTTATGCTGTGATTGAAACTGACTCTCAAGATGAAAGGACGTAACTCAAGACACGGCTGTTTGCGAGTGACGTTTTCGTTTTTTTTTGTGTTTTTTTTTTCTTACGTCTGTTATTTTGCTGTAATACCCTGTTCAACCAAAACCCTTTGAAGGGTTACAAACGGTTATATTGGGGTATATAGGGTGTTAACGTCCTAGCTGGTAACACGTTCCTAGTCCTGGAAATGACGAAGATAATGTCAATGAATGAAAAAAAAACTTCTTTTTTTCCCTTACGTCTGTTATTTTGCTGTAATACCCTGTTCAACCAAAACCCTTTGAAGGGTTACAAACGGTTATATTGGGGTATATAGGGTGTTAACGTCTTCGCTGGTAAAACGTTCCTAGTCCTGGAAATGACTGGCCCTGAAAAGGACCACTAGCTGCCTGTTAGGTCCCTACTCGTTGTCTTTTTCGGCTGTGTGTTGATCATGACTGTCTTTATTATATTTGGTAGTAGTTCCTTTAGGGTTTCGGTAATTATTTTGTCTTCCGCCTCTTTGCTTCTTTCTCTTCCTTGATTCCTTTTTGTTACGATATCCTCGATGATCCTTCTCTTTGTTTCAATTCTTTTTAGGACTTCTGCGTTCTCTTCCTTTAGCTCTGCGAGTTTAGCGATGTCGACTTCTATTTGGTGTTGAATGATTTTCATGTCCTGTAACATTGCCTGGGCGCTCTGTAAGGCTCCTATTGTTTAGTCTCTTATGGTTTCTGTGTCTTCGTTATGCTGTCTGTTCTTCTCGACTTTGAGTTTTTGTTTTATGTCTCGCACCTCTGTGGTAAGTTTTATTAGTTGGGCTCTTGTGTGTTGTTCCTGTTTAGCAGTGCCGCCTGAAGCCACTCTGTGTCTTGCTTCTCTGAAGGAGATAATTTTGGTTACAGATTCCTTCAGTATGGCCTTTGTCTCATAGAAGATCGGACAGCCACAGTATCTTGCCCCGTGGTTCCCAGACAGTTTGCGCAGGTTCTGTTGGAGTTGCTCACTTTATAGTTGGTGTCCTTTTCTGCGTGAGGACATTCATTGCAAGAGTGACTTCCTGCACAGTACCGACAAACTGTCTCTCTCTTGCAGGTTTTCTTAGTGTGCAAAAATTGCTGGCAGTTTGAGCACTGCATAACATTAGGGATGTACTCTTCTGTCACGTGGTCAACTTCCTAACGGGAAAAAATGTGGCGGTGTTTACTTTTGATAGGGTAATTAATGCTTTTAGGCTACTTTATTATTATAATATCAGAAGAGACCCCGATGCCATCACAAGAACAGCTATGCTTTGGATCCTAATTTGCTCTAGCCCCAAAATTTCACTCAATTATCATTCACACTTCCTTTTTTTTATAGGAGGAATCTGTACATTCACAGATGGAGAAATTTGTAACAAATGAGTTTCCATTATAAATTTTAATTGTGAAGTTATATTTTTAATACCGCTGGCGCGTCTTTCAAAATTCTCTGTTTTCTCTCCTGTGCCCACGTAAGACCTACTGTTTCCTTCGTGGCTATTGCTAATTCTTTGGATATTCTAACTCTACTTTCAATGCCTGCTTTCCCGCAAATTTCCTGACGTGACGTTTCTGAACAGCGTTGTAGTTCATGTGCCTGCTGCAGGTCTAGTGAGTCAGTTGATGTTCTAGCAATATGTTTCCTAACAGTGTGGAGAAATTGAGATCGCTTACGTTTTGTTGGCGTTCTGGTGACTGATGTTTCTCTTCTATGTTTAATTAGTTTTTATAGTACAATAGGCTGTCCTCTGGTTTTGCATTTTATGATATTATTTTTTGCTGTTTCTAGTTTTTTTCTAACAATGGATGTGAATAGGGTTTCTTCCTCTTGTGTTAGTGGTTGTGAAGGTAGCTTAGCAAGTAACTGGTGTACTGTGATGTCGCTTTTGAAGACAGGCGAGGTGGATATACTTGTCGTATGTATAACTGACTTGGTAGGTGTAGATGTGGCAACAAAAACTGGCATGCTAGGGTGAGTAGTGTTATCCACCTCCAAATGAATAATGGTATCGCCTTTAATGTGAGATGACTCATCAACCTCCAGCTAAACAATATCATCACTAGTTTGAGCAGGCACATCAACCTCCTGCTGTTCAGAGCTATCCTGACTACAGCTAACTGTCTGACTACAGCTAACTGACTGACTACAACTAACTGACTGACTACAACTAACTGACTGACTACAGCTAACTGACTGACTAGACATGGAGGGGTCAGAAAGAACATCACAGGGGATAGAGCAGCTTTTTGTTTTTAAAACACCGAAAGATGTCTTTGCAAAATAATTGCACAGTTGACATTCACTTATAGTTAAATTATGATCATAGTCTTTCCAGACGTGCTGACTGTTTTCCGATAGTAACTTGGCTGTTTCAAGACACTTCTCATTATGCCTCCTTTTTGAGTTTTGTATTCGTGTAACAGTGTGGCCTACTACGTCGCTACCTGTTAGCCTTATAGTAAAATACTTATGAATGACTAGTTAGAACACTAGTCAAGAATCAATGACATCATCAGTCATGGCACACATGAACCCATGATATCATCAAACCTTGTGTGGCCTCCATGCAAGTCAGACCGGAAAACATTTAGATTAGAGAGAACCTTGAACAATGGTTGGTCATCATCACTTAGAAACAATAATTTTAGACTAGAGGTTTCGTAGTAAGTTAGGTTAAAGATTATTTCAACAGTCAGCTAGGCCCCAAAACCAATCATAAGAAGGTTTCCGGTCTTAACTCCAATAAGAAATATTTCATCCGGCAAGCCATAGTACCGGACTAGTATAAAGACTGATGCGTCATAGTAACCAATCAGAGCTTGAGACAGTTATCTCAGAGCTAGAGTCAAACCAACATAAAGCGTTCTCTTTCGAGGTGTGGAGCAACATGGCGAATCCCCTACTGAGAACACAAAGCCTTTGACTCATACGGTTAGGACAAGTATATAACCGTCTAGAGATCCCCTACCAACCAGGGTCATTAGTGAACCAGCACTAACCCCTGCAACAATTATATTGTGGTTTACTCTACGATTCGCAAGTTCGACCTAGTTTTAATCAAAGTCTCGTTCGAATATTAATTTAGCTAGGATTTCCACAGTGTATAGACATGCCAAGTGTTGATATGGTCTTTGTATATATAATCCTGTTTCGATGTTTCTAGAGTTACTTGCCCTTATCGGGAACTCTTCTGTTTACCTCTTCTTACTACTTCCTGTCTTCTAAGATGGTTGATTAAACATGTCGAGTCATATCCAGTGTGTGTTCAAGCTTCGTCATTATACTTCATAATATGTAATGTATGACAGCCAGCCACGTCTCATTATATTTAACACTATTTACTACACACGACGGTAAAGATCAACATGGTGGCAGCGGTGTTTATTTCTACAGAATTCGAACTATTCTGCTGAATATCTTCCGACACGTGTGCTGACGTCACAGACTCTGGTAGGTTATTGCTTGCATACCATTATTAGACATTTCGTCATGGCAGAACGGCCCTTATTTCGGTTACCACCCTGCCTAGACATAAATAACGTCGAATCAGACACATTTCGTAAATGGAGACGACAGTTAGATCTATACATGCATGCATCTGAAGTGGCGTCTAAACCTGATTCTGTTCGGGCGGCCATTATTCTACACTGTGCTGGACCTCAAGCTGTTGAAGTTTTTGATCAACTGGCAGAGGAAGGAGACCACTCTAATCCTAATAAAATTCTCGATTTGCTCCAGAACCACTGCAGCTCACGAAGCAATGAAGTATTACATACGTTCAGATTCTGGAACACACCTCTTCAAGATCCTTTTAATTCCTTTTTGACTGAACTGAGAACTAAGGCAGACTTATGCAACTTTAACGACAAGGATCGTATGATAAGAGACAAAATTGTCTTTACTGTTAACAAAAGGTTACAGGAGAAACTCTTGAGAGAAGCTGACCTCGATCTAAAGATAAGAAAGCCATTCACATATGCAGAGTCTTCGAGCAAACTGGAAACGACATAAGAGAGATGAGTAATACAGTTCAACCTTCTGAAGCAAGGGTTGAAAAGGTACAGAAAAAATCACTCAACCATAAACCTCCCAAGAGAGACACTGGGCGTGCTGCTGGTAAAGCCTGTCAAAGTAACACTGACAGTGGGTACTTTGAACCTAGAAAGGAGTGTCATTACTGTGGACAGAAACATCTATTGATCAAGAAAAAGTGTCCTGCATGGGGGAAGTTTTGCTCAAACTGTGGGGGAAGAAACCATTTCAAAGTTAAATGCAAGAAAGTTCACACTGTTAACACAGAGTCAGTGGAAGATTCTGAAGTTTTTCTTAATTGTGTGAAGTCTAGCAAAGCTTGTACATCTGCACAACTCATTATCAATGGGAAAATGGTAACATTTCAGCTAGACACAGCTGCTGATGTGAACACAATATGTCAACGCTTTGTGATGCAAGAACAACTGTTACCCACTAAACAGAGGCTTGTTATGTGGAATGGTACTAAGATGACTCCACTGGGAGAAGTTATATTAACTGCTGAGAATCCTAAGACTGGGACAAAACACAATATAAGGTTTACTGTTGTGAAAAATAGATTCACATGTTTGCTGGGCAACAACACACTGCAGGATCTACAGTTTGTGACTGTCAACACAAACAAATTTATTGCTAAGGTGGTTACTGACAGTTCAGATAATGATCATAATTCTGATAACCATCTAGGTGTCCTGGGTGAAGCTGTGTTGCATATTGATCCTAATATTTGTCCAAAGGCACTGCCGTGCAGAAAAAATACAATTTTCACTTAAGAGCAAGGTAAAGTCAGAGCTTCAAAATCTAATGAACAGAGGTATATTAATACCAGTAGAGGAACCGACTGAATGGGTTAACCAAATGGCTGTTGTTGAAAAATCTGATGGTTCCTTAAGAATATGTATTGATCCTAGACCCCTGAATGAGGCGTTGCAGAGAGAGCATTACAGATTACCAACTTTGGATGATGTATTGCCTGAACTCAATAATGCCAAGATTTTCACAAAGCTGGATATCAAGGAAGCATTCTGGCATATCAAACTTGATGAAAAGTCTAGTAAACTTACAACAATGATTACACCTTATGGTAGGTTCAGATGGTCTAGACTACCATTTGGGTTGAATGTAAGCAGTGAAATTTTCCAGAGGCATCTAGCACAAGCTCTTGAAGGTCTTCATGGTTGCATCAATGTTGCTGATGACATAGTTATTGCAGGTTGTGGATCAAACAGACAGCAAGCAATTAAGGACCATGATCTGAAGCTTAAAGCACTGAAACACAGGTGTAAAGAGAAAGGTATTAAACTGAATGACGGTAAAGCTCAAGAGAAGAAAGAAGAAATTACCTTCATGGGTCACCTTATTACTGCTCGAGGTGTTGAACCAGACAAGAAAAAGGTTGAGACAATACTAAACATGCCCGTTCCTAAGGACTGTCATGAGGTTCGCAGATTTTGCGGCATGATACAGTATCTAGCAAAGTTTCTCAACAATCTTTCAGAAGTTCTTCATCCAATAAGAGAACTTACCCGTAAGGATACTCCCTTTATCTGGTCTGCTGAATGTGATCAAGCTTTCAAGAGAGTCAAGAAACTGATTACTTCTACTCCAGTACTCGCATACTATGATCCTGATGAATCTTTGTGTATTCAAGTTGATAGTAGCAGCTATGGACTTGGGGCTGTCCTCCTACAAAATGGTCAGCCAATAGAGTTTACTTCTAGAGCTCTAACTGAAACAGAACAACGCTGGGCTCAAATTGAGAAGGAGCTCTTAGCTGTTGTATATGGTTTGGAACGCTTTGACCAGTACACTTATGGAAGGAAAGTTACAGTCATCAACGACCATAAACCTTTGGCAGCCATCGTTAAGAAACCTCTGAGTCAAATTCCTCGAAGACTGCAGAATTTACTGATGCGCAGCCATCGATATGACTTTGAATTCCAATGGGTACAAGGTTCCGATCTTCTTATAGCCGACACACTGTCCAGAGCTTGTATTCATAATGTCACATTGGATTCCTTAGCTGATAGAGAGAGCAATGCAGGAGCTGATGCACCTGTAAGACTACCTGAAATACCAGATGTGATGATGGAAAAGATTAAAGCTGAAACTCTCAAAGACAGCGTGCTCCAGAGATTGAAGTCGACCATTTTGGATGGGTGGCCTAAAAGAAAGTCTGATGTACCAGCTGAGCTTATGCCTTATTTCGACATTCGTGATACTCTGACAACAGAACAAGGCATAATACTTAAAGGAGAGCGTATTCTTATTCCAAAAGCACTGAGGCCTGAAATCAAGCAGAAGCTACACGCTGCTCATCTTGCATTTGACAGCATGATGCTCCGGGCCAGAAGTTGTCTGTTTTGGATCGGCATGACGGCTGAGATTCGACAGATAGCTGACAGTTGTCCAGAATGTCAAGAAACGAAGGCAAGGAATACTAAAGAACCTTTAAACCAACACTCAAGAGGTTTATCACCCTGGGAGAAAGTTGGCACTGATATTTTTATTATAGAAGGCCGATATTATTTAGTCCTGATTGACTACTTCTCCAACTTCATTGAAGTAGACTTCCTACCTACAATGACAGCACAGTTAGTCATCAGGAAATTGAAGTCTCATTTTGCTCGTTATGGTGTTCCCAAAGTTATTGTATCTGACCAAGGTACTCAGTTTATGTCTGCACAGTTTAGATCATTTACTGCTAGATGGGGAATACTTCATGTTAAATCAGCACCAGGTCATCATAAAGCCAATGGATTAGCTGAATCTGCTGTGAAACTCATTAAGGGTATGATGAGAAAGACTGTTCAGGACAATACAGATGCATATGAGGCACTACTTGAACTTCGTAATACGCCAAGACAAGGGTTTGATCAAAGTCCTGCAGAAATACTGTTCAACAGGAAACTGCATACACTGATACCTTCTGAAGTGAAACCCGTTGCATCTCACAGTAGAGTTATTGAAAGTAGAGGCAAGAGAGACAGATCAGTGAAGAAGTATTATGATAAAACTGCTCATGATCTGCCCAAGTTGTCTCACCAGCTAGTCCACTATCAAGACCCTGAACAACCAAACTGGCAACCTGGAAGGATTGATAAGAGGCTCTCTGAAAGAGCAACACCTTTCACATCTGATCCCGAGGACCTGGAAATTGATGTCTCCTCTCCAGTTCTACCCGAGCAACAGTTTGTTTTGCCAGACATGGAGAACACTGGTGAAGTGAACATTTCCAATCCTCCAGAAGTTGATCCTTCAGCTCCAGCTACTTCTAGTCCTGGGAAATCTAGCCCTGGGAGACCGCAAAGAGATCGCAAGAGACCCTCTTGGATGAAGGACTTTGTCCGCTCATAGAGAAGGGGGGATGTTGATATGGTCTTTGTATATATAATCCTGTTTCGATGTTTCTAGAGTTACTTGCCCTTATTGGGAACTCTTCTGTTTACCTCTTCTTACTACTTCCTGTCTTCTAAGATGGTTGATTAAACATGTCGAGTCATATCCAGTGTGTGTTCAAGCTTCGTCATTATACTTCATAATATGTAATATATGACAGCCAGCCACGTCTCATTATATTTAACAATATTTACTACACACGACGGTAAAGATCAACACCAAGAAACGACTACTGAAGAGCCGTAAGCCTTTTGCAATCGAGGCTAAAGCTGGCAGATTTTCCTTTCCTCCCCACCAGAATTTTTTTTATTTTTTTTTTAAAATGCCCCTTCTGGGGATCAAAATGAGGTCTATTGACTTTATTAAGTAATAATAATAATAGCCTCTTCAGTCATAACTATGGGAATGCGCCCCTGAGGTGACAGCCCTCAGCTGCTTATTTTCGTTTTCTCCCCTCCTCTGCTTGTTGTGTGAGCCTCTCTTCGCCCAATCTGAGGTGGCGCCGTAAATAGCATCGCCACTTAGTGCGATCGGCAGCTTCATCCTCCCATGTTGCTGGATCCATGTCCAGTGCCCTCATATCTCTCTTGCACACATCTTTGAACCTCAGCTGTGGTCGCCCAACTGTTCTCTTGCCATCTGCTAATTGTCCGTAGAAGATATATTTTGGGATGCGACCATCTTCCATGCGGCGAACATGGCCAAGCCAGCGAAGTCTGCGCTGTCTAAGCAGTGTATACATACTTTGAAGGCCAGCACGTGACAACACCTCGACATTCGTCACTCTTTTTTTTTTTTTTTTTTTTTCGTACGCCCGCTTATACTCGAGGCGAAATCTCAGGTTATTATTTTTATGTCTAACCTGACATTGATTTTACGTGAGTATTCCTTTTTTCTTGTACAGAGACAGGTGTCCCTCGCCATTCAGGCAAATACTCTCCGATTTCGGAGGTACCCATTACAGCTGGGTCGGCTCAGGAGCCGCCAATCCCTGGTCGACGACACTTCTTCAAATGTCTTCGCCAGGTCTCGAGTTAATACAGTCCAAATCCCGGTCGACGAAAAATCCTCAAATGCCGTCACCCGGGTTTGATCCTGCATCACCCGGTCGCCAGAGCGGTGTGGTAACCACTACGCTAGCGCGGCTCCCACATTCGTCACTCTATCTTTCCACGAGATGCCGAGGATGCGGCGTAGACACCGTAAATGGAAGGTATTGAGCCTTCTCTCTTGCTTAGCATAGGTCGTCCAGGTCTCGCTGCCATATAGGAGTGTGCTGGTGACACAGGCATTATATACCGCAGCTTTGGTCTTCATTGTGAGTTTGGAGTTTCCCCAAACACGCGATGTGAGGCGGGCAAAGGTAGCTGCAGCTTTTCTAATGCGGCTGTCGATTTCTGTATCCAGTGAGAGTTTGTCATTGATGGTAGACCCTAGGTATGTGAAGTGGTGCACCACTGCCAATTCATAGTTATCGATAGTGATAACTGGTGCAGCACCCGCATCCTGACTCAGCACATTCGTTTTCTTTAGACTTATTTTGAGGCCAAAGTCCTTGCATGCTTTAGTGAAGCGATTCATCAAGTTCTGAAGCTCCTGTTGATTTTGAGTGACGACTGCAGCATCATCAGCGAACAACAAGTCTCTTATAGTGACCCTTCTGATTTTTGTTTTTGCCTTCAGCCTTGAAAGATTAAACAGACGGCCATCTGACCTAGCATATTCCTTCAGTTGCATCTCTGAATGCATGTTTCAAGAGTAAGGCAAAGAAGAGCCCGAAGAGGGTCGGAGCCAGAACACAGCCTTGTTTAACGCCACTTCGTATGTCAAAGGGCTGTGATTAAGTATTATTATTATTAAGTATAATGTGTGAATTTTGTGTGATCCCGGCTCTGGCTAAGACCCGGCATACTCTATAAATGATCCCTAACAGTATGACACTTTGATCTTAGCCAAAAGACCGAGACAGAAATAAGCTTGGAGCTGCCATTTTTTACATGGAAACAAAATGACTTAAAGGATATCTTGTATAACTACTGAGACTTATCAAATGTAATGCACTATTGAAATTTTCCTTGACTGTTAAAGTTGCTGTTCATAATCAATCCTTCAAGTTCGGTTATATCATCACAAAAGGCCCTTACGAGTATTCCTGATTTCCTGGGTTGTTCCTTACTTCTGGAAGCAACATCTCTGGTGTATAACCAGTCTTCCACAGAAGAATTACAGTAAAGAAAGTCTTGTGATTATTTCCATTAGCACAAGCGATCTACAGATTTTCCTCCCTTTCCCCGGTCACATTCGTAAGTAACACTTCTTACACAATATAGTCGAATGCTCTGCGGGTTTATCATTTGATACGTTAATTCCAAACACAAAGAACAGATCATTAACGTAATTAGAACAGTTTAGTGCTTTATGATTTGAACTTTTTGTTTTGGAAGTTAATGCCCTCTTGCCACAGGCTCTGCACAGTGCACTGGCACAATTCATATGATGCAAACAAGTATGTTCCATTTCGTTGTTATGTAGTATAGTTTACTTGTGTATGTATAAAGATAATGGAAAATTTGGGAGTATCAAGTCTAACAAGATATGAAACCCCAAAAAAAAAGTATGTGGAAATAATCTTTAGCTTCCCTTCGAGAAGTCTTTATAATTATAAACTCATACGAATGGGCCGATTTTTAGATATTACATTAATAAAAAAGATTATTTCTGTTATGAATTTCCTCAAATGATGACGCTGTTTTCAAAAGTCTGTAACTCCGTCAAATATAATTTCAATCAAATAAAAATGCAATCAAAGATAGAACACAGAACAAAGTTATAGTACACAAAAGAATTTTAGCGCTGTGTTTATCCAGAACGAGTGTGTAATGATTTCTATTTTACTGATTTTACACACACATCAGCTGATTTTCTCCGCCAAAACCCTCAGTAGTCGTTTACGGTGCACATGAAAATGTTATACCCGTTGTCAGAATTCCGGTCACCGAAACTAAAAGAGCGCTCTGGTATAGGGTACAAACAGCCTTGAAGAATGCTTCGCATGGTCAAAGGGACGCAACTACTATAATCATATCGTGCTTTTTGGTGAACACTGAACGTTCGTGCTTAAAGTTACATTATAATGCGACTTATACGAGAATGTAGCAGAGGATCATAGACATGAACTTGGGACTTTAGTTTATTATTCCACTAGTGTGTATAATACTATGACATTATTACTGTTAATACAGTGCTTTAATTAGTGGTTAATTAGTTTTAATTCGCGGGATAAGATTCGGTCTTTGACACATCCTTTACTATACTCACACTAATTATTGAGTAAACATTTTGAGGGTTCTCAATACTATTATCAATTTGTACCAGACATCAGCGTATTCTTACCTGATTGGACACAAAACTTCGTTAGGTGCAAGATAACATATTTTTTTCTTTTTAATTGGCACCACAACACACTTTTTCTGACAAGTACTTAAGATGTACACATGACTTTAATTTTTTAGCGTAAGATGTTGCATTCATTCACTTTACTAATATGATTGTCTGCCTCATTTCATCTATTTACGCTGATGCATATTTGTTTATTCTTTATGGCTTTGCATTTTTGATGTTGATCATGAATTAATTAATGACAACTGATACTGGACTTGACAGATAGGCGTTAATTGACGGTGTGAAGTATGTGAGTGCATGTATTGCTACCATCATTTTTTAATATGTTGAGTACTGTTAGTTATGGCAACCTCACACTGCGGTTAAAAAGGATTGTCTAATGGAGACATTGGCTTTGGTATTAACCATCGAACACACTTTTAGTGCTAAATTGCCTACCCTATGGCAGAAACCTGTGTGCTATACTAGTTCTTATTTATAGTGAAATTTGATGTTACCATACTTCACTCTGGTGTTGTTATACTCACACCACGGCAATAATGAAAACTTTGTTTCCATTATTTCGGGGGGGGGGGGGGGGGGGAGGGGGGGGTAATGTTATGATTAAAATTCATAACGATTGTGCCTATTATAGGTTTAGCTCAACAGGGCTCTTTGTTTGTTTATTTTATACGGGTCACCTATAAAGACGGGTGAGCGACGTTAAGCCAATATGCTTGGCTGGCCCACGTGAAACTAGGGGAGAAGTGCGGGGCCTTATACGATTGTGTGTCATGGCGAATGGACGTAAGTGTTTGAGCCCCTTATTGTTAAAGTGTTTATAATGGAGTTCTGTTATCACTAATACATCAAGATCTTCGGTGAGATGTATCTAGTTATCTGTATTGACCAGAAGTATAATTGCTCAGTGTCGAGTGTTAATAGAAATTCATCATATTGAGAACAAAAAGACAGCCTTCCTGACTGCCTACGGTATTTCGTCTACTGCATATTATCTGCCATTATATGTTGGCCTGAACTATTGTATGTGGAGCTGCGTGCAGTCTGAAATAAATTGTATATTGTTCACTTCGTCAGTTGTATAACTGGAAAGATTAAGAGAACGACAACAACAACAAAAATACAACTATCAAAGCAAACGGCTAACAGCAACAAAAAAAAAAAAAAAAAAAAGAATTACCAATTATGAACAGAATATCAAATCTAGGAAGAAAAACGTAGCACCAAAAATTTACAAAATTTGGTAGCCAAGACCAGTGATAATAGATTGCCACTTTATTAAAAAATAAAGCAGCGAATCTCCACCGCTGGAATAAAGTAGGTAGGCCTACTCAATGCAAATAAACTTTTTTTTTTCTACTTTTGTAGGGCCTACACAACGTTATGATATTAATTTATTGGAAATATTTAAATGATCAAAATATTACTGTAAAGATTAAGACAATGACAAAAATAAAATACAACGAAGCAAAGCAAGCAGCTAACAGCAAAAAATAACAAATTAACCAAATTATGAACAGAATATCAAATCTAGGAAGAAAAAACGTACTACCAAAAATTTACAAAATTATTATTTAAAAGTTGATAGCCTAGACTAGTGAAAAAGATCGCACTTTATTAAAAAATAAAGCAGTGAATATCGACTGCTTGAATAAAGTAGGCCTACTCAACGCAAACAAACTTTTTTTTCTAGTTATGTAGGGCCTACACAGAATATTAAGACATTAATTTATCGGAAATATACTGAAGGGCATCGCATGATATAACTGGAAAGATTAAGACAGCGATTAAACTGCAAAAAAAGCATAGCAACAGCAATATTTAACCAAGTTATAAGTACTTAGCTTTTTTTAAACAAAGTGGCGTCGAAGTGTGGTGGCAAGCGTGGCTGATAACAGGTAACTTTAAAAATACGTCATGTCACGCTGAAAACCGAAAGTGTTTGAGGCCGAATTCAAAGGCTTTGCCGAATTGTTGGGTATAAAAGGATTTGATTGGTTGCTGGGAGAGACCTCAGTTTAAAAAAGACGCCGAGATTCCCTGAATTAAAAATAAAAAAATTGGTTTAAAAAAAAACTGGGCTAGAAAATATTTTCTGATTTAAAATTTTAAAAAAACTTGGGTTGGAAAATATTGTTAGAATTTGTTTTTAATATTTTTTTTAAATTAAAAAAAAATGTTTTTCAATCTTTTTTTTTGGGGGGGGGGGGGGGGGGGGGGGGGGAGCGAATGCTTACAACGAGTCTGTACGGCCGTACATTGCTAAAAGTATCAAAAATACGTACATTGTACGAAAAATTCGTACAGGTTGACAGGTATGTCAGTGTCACAATTTACACTGATCGATAGTTCCTATCTTTAGCTTCTTGAATAGATGGTATCTCAAGCTGTTGTGCCAGTGCAGAGTCTGAAGATTACCACTTGTTCTCTTCTGTTGAGCTGGTAGTATGCATCATTTTCTGATTGCCCTCGATGCTCTACATCTATTTGTTTCTGTATCTGATAAAACTCTTTGCCTCCTTGAAAGTTATGCTTGTATCAGGCTGAGGTAGATTTCCACCTTCCTTTGTCAATCTGTCAGCCTCTTTATTGCCGGTGATTTTACTATGAGATGGGATCCATTGGATCACAACACTTTTGAATCGTTGACATAGTTTGTGGAGCACTATTCTGAGGTCATCCAGGTCTGTATTATTTTGGTTTTCAACGCTGCAGTTACTGATTGGTTATCGGTAAAGAAAGCAACTTGTCTCTCTGTGCTTTCCTCTGTCATTATAACCTCTGCTGCAGTTTTCAAGGCCTCTGCCTCTGCTCTGAACTTACTTGAGAATTGTCCTGTTGCCACTGACAGCTTTTTTTGTGCACCAAAATGATGACTGAGTTAAAGATTCCGTTTGTTGTGTTAGTCTTGATTTATTTTCATTCCCATATATTTCCCAATGCAATGAAAGCTTTTCTTATTTTTTTCTTATTATTTTTGTTTTAATTTAACTATCTGTATTCCGAGTGGTTAGAGGGCTTGATCATCAAGGCAAAGGGACCAGGTTTGAAACCAAGCCACGTCACGCTTCAGTCTAACTAGCTGTAAAATTTGGTACCTGTGGTCTTGAGTTAGGGAACAGTTTACCCCGCCTCACAGTGCTGGGGTCAAGTATATAAATGACAGTTTATATTGTGGGAATTTGTTCCTCCAACTGTGTCTATACTGCTGCCAAAATATATGTATGATTCCACATGCTGTAAGAATGTTTCTCAAAAGTTCAATAGCACCTCATCAGTTTTCAGAACAACAGCTCTGTACAAACTGTCAAAAGCCATTTCATAGTCCACAAAATCTAAGTAAAGTGGTGAGTTCAGTTTCAAGTTCTGTTAAATATTATGTGCAGCCTGTCTATCTGATCTGGGCAGGACCTATTTTGTTGAAATCCAACTTGCTCTTCTCTCAGTTGTCTTTCCATGACCGCTTTTAATCTCTAGGATGATCCTGCTTAATATTTTTCATGGCACTGATGATAACATTACTGCCCAGTAATTAAAGCACTACTGCAAAGTCATTGTCTTTGGTAACTTGACCAGATATCCATCCTTCCGTTCTGCTTGTATTTCTTCTCTCTCTCCCAGACTTTACCAATTAAATGTGCATAATATCTCTGAAGAGGTGTTAATGTCTGCTTTGATGGCTTCTACTGGAGTGCCATTTGGACCAGATACTTTTCCATCTCTTTTAAAATGTATGTATTTCTTCCTGTTTTGGTTTTTCACTGTAAGCTTGTAACTCTGATGGTTGAAAGTCTGGAAAATCCCGTGAAACTGGCCTATTTAGAAGTTCCTTAAAATGTTCCATCTATCTGCCCATTAGCTCTTTTATAAAAACAGATGCCCCTTGCAGTTCCCAGAAGTCCTTGCAGTTCCCAGAAGTCCTTGCAGTTCCCAAAAGTCTCTGAAGAAACAAATAAAGAATAGGCCCACTGCTGGTACAAGGCCACACTAAAGTGAGCACGAGCAAATGGTTGGTAACCTCATCATGTACAAGTACACGTTGCCATAGAAACTATTGCTGCAAGAGTTTATGTTCAGGTGTAGGTTCCCTCAAGGATGTGATCTGTAGTAGTGGCTCCATGCTTCATAAGAGGCAAACAAGGAGATGAATATGATGATGATAACACAACAAAACCTCAGGTCTTACACCCTGTGCTGAGCCAATATAATGATGATAACACAACAAAACATCAGGTCTTACACCCTGTGCTGAGCCAATATGATGATGATAACACAACAAAACATCAGGTCTTACACCCAGTGCTGAGCCAATATGATGATGATAACACAACAAAACATCAGGTCTTACACCCAGTGCTGAGCCAATATGATGATGATAACACAACAAAACATCAGGTCTTACACCCAGTGCTGAGCCAATATGATGATGATGATAACACAACAAAACATCAGGTCTTACACCCAGTGCTGAGCCAATATGATATCAGGTCTTACACCCAGTGCTGATGATAATAACACAACAAAACCCATCAAGAAGTAGAATATATTTCAAATAGTTTGTACAATCAGCAGTACAGTGCATTTCTAGTGCTTAGTACAAGATTGTCAGTCAGAAATAGATTGCATTTTTAATATTTAGTATCAGACTAAATCAGAAATAGATTGAATTTCTCATGTTTAGTATCAGACTAAATTAGAAACACTAAATTTCAAGTGTTTAGTACAAGACACTGAGTCCATGAAATTACAGAAAATGAACTTAATTGCGACATTCAAAAAACGGATTATAAATTACACTTATTTATCAATCAGTAACACTCAATCTTCTGCCTGTGGTGTAAAATACTTTATAAACTGTTACTGCCTCAGAAATTTATAAATATATTCTTCTTCTTCTTCCGTCCTTAGCCACCGACCGTCAAAGCAGTCAGTGGCCATTACGCCTAGTGGCGTCTTAGGGCAACAGCAGATAGGTTTTCTTTGCCATTGTTTCCCATCACGCCTAATGGCGTCTTTAGGGCAACGGCAAATAAATCCATTTGCTGTTGTTTCCATAATCGAAGTGACTGGCAAACGGGTGATCAGCCCGTTGTGTTATAAATATATGGAACCCAGTAAATCTGGAGGTACATTATAGATCCTCTTACAACAAAAATTTAAGATCTTTACCCATGATGACATTTTACTGATTACACAAACAGATGAGATGTATCACCTACAAGATGAGATGAGATTTTACCAATTTACACAGTGGAACAATATTTAACTGATTACACACAAAGAGATGGGATTTTCCTGATTAACGCAAAATGAGATTAAATAGACTTACACAATAAGATGAGATTTTACTGAAAAGATTAAGCTCACAGTCAGGGACCAATCTTGATGTAATGCCAAGATTAACAAAGCTAGATCTTTGCCCAAAATGGAAGCCACTAGCTTCCTGCCAGGAATATAAGATTGGTCAAAACAAATTTCAAATATATCCTTCTCTAAAGCTTGGGAAAATATGTCAGGTCATCAAGAATATCATATTCAAAATGTAGACATTCACCAACAGATGTCTCCATTGTATACTTTAAATGGCCGAATGTTATAACTAACAAAGGCCTGTGAAGGACAGCCAGGACACACATTAAACAGATCAAGATTAAAAAGTAATAGCAGGGATAGATAAGCCAACCACCCAGCAAAGAAGCTGGATGTTTCTCCAAGTGCCATCCTGTTATCATATTCTACATTTATTCTCATAACCTTTGTCTTTTCCTTGAGAAATTTCAGACCCACTTGTTGTGACCTCTTGCTAAATATCTTCATTCTGTCGCATCTTGCTATGGTTATGTGACAGAAAGGCCAGGTCATCAGTTAATCGAGATTGGCAAGCTGTTTAGTCACTGTCCACCAAATTTCACTTCTGTTGGCTGAAGTCAATGTTTTCATAACCCAAGCTCTAGCCAGTAGGCAGATAAATGGTGACATGAGGCATGTCTACAGCACTCCAATTCTTATCTCAAATAGTTCTTAAACTTTCCTTCATGAAGAACTCTGCATTTCATGTCTCCATATGTTTTCTGTATTAGGCTAATGATCTTCACAGAAACTCCATAATACCTAATTAGTTTCCGAAATGATTCTGTGCCTAAACTATTGAATGCCTACTCATAGACCACATTCCAATGTAAAGTGGTGAGTTCAGTTCCAATCTTTGTTCAACTATTATGCACGGTGTGTGGGTTATCAGGTCTGTACAGGATCTGTTTTGCCAAAAGCCTGCTTTTTACACATACATATATATATACATATACAGTACTTTGCAAAAAAAATGGCAGTCATATTGCTCAGCTAAATAAGCTGAAATCTAATTAAATATGCATGTTCTGCCCCAAATTTGCACTCCACTGAAGTGAGCAAACACTACCAAAAGTAAAAAAAAAATTAGCGTAGAGTAACGTCCCTTGATAATAGAGCAGACGACAATTTCTAATGCTAGTGGCAGAAAATGGATACAAAGTCAAAGTGTATGTTAATTTCACAGCTTTGGAATGAAGGAAATCAAACATGTTCCAACATTTCTAAAACCTTGAACATTCCTGAGCGGACTGTCTACAGAGTTGTGAGTAAATTAAAAGCAGGTAATGGAATCGAGTAAAAAGAACGTAGTGGGAGGCCAAGAATTTTGGACACAAAGGACCATCGGCGTCTCGCCCAAATCGTTCGGGCTGGGCCAATGAAGAGTGTAGAAAACATACGGCAGCGCATGATCGAGTTGGGAAGCCCATATTTATCTAATGCTACTGTCAACCGGGAGATACACAGGATGAATTACACAAAAAAGCGGGTAATTTCGTCACAATTGCTCACAGAGACTCACAAACAGATGCGCTTGAACTGGTGCCACGAACACCAAAATTTGTCATGGGACAATGTGATTTTTTCAGATGAATGTTCTGTTTGGTCTTATCCTACTCAAATAAATATTTGGACGAAAGGCTCGTTAACGCCCGTAACAACCAGCGACCGAAACATACCTAGAAATTCCATCTTTGGGGAGGGGTGTCAGCAAGAGGTGCCACCCCACTGTGTGTTTTCACAGGAATTCTCACGAAAGAAAGGTACATCGACATACTAGAGGGACACCTTCTGTCATTTATGCAGGTCATGTACCCCGATGGGTGCACATTTCAACATGACAATGACCCAAATCATACAGCTCATACCACCAAAGCATGGCTGCAAGAGAAGAATGTGATAGTGCTGAAGTGGCCCAGCAACAGTCCCGATCTAAACCCAATTGAAAACGTTTGGGCACTACTCAAGAATCATTTAAAAAAGAGTGGACTCAGAGACGTTGAACAATTGAAGAAGGTAGCTGAAAAATACTGGGACAGTCTGACTCACAATTACCTACAAACATTTGTGGGAAGTATGCCTCGCCGCATCCAGGCTTGCCTTGCTGGAGAAGGCAACATTATATTGTACTGAAACCACTGTTAATAGATAGTGGAGATACCAATCTTCCTCTGGACATATAGTTTTTATTATTATTTGCTTCTATGAGTGTGCTGCGTTGCGAAAAGATGACTGCCATTTTTTTTGCAAAGTACTGTATATGTGTAAATTTTCTTAAATTTTGAAATAGCATAAAAATATTTTAAAAAGGTCAAAATAATGAACTCAATGTGTTAATACTAGTCTTGTCATAAAAACTTTAATTATCAACATTTTTCTCTGCTGCACATTTGTCAAAATATTCATATTATACATGACCAAAAAAAAAATCATATTGTACGAGGGGCGTTCAGAAAGTAATGCACCACATCGTTTTTCTCAGGAGCTGTTTATGCAAAAAGCATGAAATTTATACACAATATACATGAATATGTCATGTAAACATCGGTATTATTCAACATAATCCCCATTAACTTGTACGGCTTAATGCCAGCACGAAACAAGTGCATGTATTCCTAGCCCGTACCAGATTTTGTCTTGATCATGTAGCCATTTCTTCGCTGCATGAATCACTCCTTCATCATCTTCAAACCTTGTCCCACGGAGTGCATCTTTAAGTGGACCAAATAGATGAAAATCAGAGGGTGCCAAATCGGGACTATAGGGTGGATGGAGTGGTACAGTCCAACCCAATTTGGTGATTGCTTCCCGTGTTGCCAGACTTGTGTGAGGGCGCGCATTGTTGTGAAGGAGAAGCAGGTCTGCTGGATTCTTGTGCGGCCAAACTCTGCGAAAACGTTGATTGAGTTTTTTCAATGTCTTAATGTAAGCTTGCGAATTGATTGTCTCTCCTCTTGGCATAACGTCCACAAGAATCACACCTTCAATGTCCCAAAAGACAGTGATCATGACCTTTCCAACTGAAGGAATTGTCTTGAATTTCTTTCTTCTTGGTGATTGCGGATGATGCCACTCCATTGACTGTCTTTTTGTCTCAGGTTCAAAATGATGTGCCCAGGTTTCGTCACCTGTAACGATCTTAGCCAAAACGTTCTCTCCATCAGCATTGAAAAGCTCCAACAATTCAGAAGAAATTGCTTTCCTTTGCAATCGGTGGTCATTTGTGAGACTTCGAGGAACCCATCTTGCGCAAACCTTAGAAAATCAGAGAGTTTTTATATCTGCATTTGCACTACCAATGCTGACTGACAGCTGTAAGACCAATTGTTGAGTAGTGATTCGCCTATCAGTAAGAATAATGCCCTCAGCGCATTTCAACATTTCTGCGTTGGTGGCTGTGGCAGGACGTCCACAGCGCGGCCAATCAAGCAGCTCCGTATCTCCACTTCCTGATTCTTTGATTCTCTGAACCCAGCGACTGACTGTACTCCTGTCGACTGCAAAACTTCCATACACATCACATAGACGCTTGTGAATATTCACAACAGTTTCCTTCTCTGCAACGAGAAATTCTATCACAAATCGCTGTTTATAACGCAAGTTGCTAACACGCTCCATTTCAACGGTTTAGGGCAGCCGTATTATTTGGCCGGTTGCGGTGCAATTTGGTGCACACAATTGGCACATGCCATATTTGAAGTGTGCAAAATTTCATGCTTCTATCTTCATTATTAGCTGAGAAAAACGATGTGGTGCATTACTTTCTGAACGCCCCTCGCATATCAGCTTTTCAAGCACCTGGGCGTGACCATGACAAACCTGGCCATTCAAACAACATCCTGATCTGGTTAAACAAATAAAAAATTCCAAAAAATATATTTTTAAAGCTAAGTTCTTTACCATATATGCCTTGTACAAAGACTTCATGTCACAGATTTTAATATAAAATAATGATTAACTCTTCAATATGTTTTCTTTAACATTATCAGTTTATAATTTATGATTTCTCAAAATGTAAAAAAAAATGTATGACCTGCCATTTTCCCATTATAGTCTTCAATACGTGTACCAAAAAAAAAAATATATATATATATATATATACATACATACAACATCAAAAAGAAATTACATATTGCACTAACATTATTATAATCAAACGATTCTACTAGTCTCGTACGATGACTCGCGTATTCCAGCCGTAAGACATTTTTTGGGTCAAAATTGTGACATAACTTGAACACTCAATATTAAAGTGGTGGTTAAACAAACGTATGTATTACAATATAGCCCCCAAAAATCAGCTTTCTACAGGATGAAAAGCATTATTACCAACAAATCATCACTGGCAATGAGTATAAGTTTATAAACTAATAAAACGGTATTGAATCAGTTTTACAAATAACAGTTCACATGAGACAAGGGACGTTTCGGGTTTTACCCTTCATCAGCCACAAACAGGTGACAATGACAAAAATTACATATAGGTACTACAAAACTATACGATGATGAGAAATATACAACAAAAGGGTGATACAAGCAGATGGAAAAAGAAACAACAACAGTGATGAGAGAAAAAAAGAACAATAACAATACAAGAAAACCATAAAATCTAAAAGAAATACTGAAACAAGAAAGTAAATAATCAACGAAACGAAAAAGAAACAAAACTGTGGAACTAGTAAAATTAAGCTTAGCTCAATCCAATGAATCTGTGGAAGAAAGCGGTAGTCTCTTGTCACAGAAATCACAAGGAAGTGACGTACGATAGCGACAAAACAAGAGATATAAAAAGATACGAAACGAACCAAAGCAAAAACATAAGAAGATAGATCTAAAAGACAACGAACAAAGAATGAAAAAGAGAAAAGCTACCAGAATTTATGCAAAATGATGTTGTATATTTAAACCATCGGGAGCTAGAACGCCCATTTTAAAAATAAGGCGATTCTCCAACGAAAAGCGAGTCTTGTCATTACCGGCACATGAACGGAGGGCAGTGACATGTATATCGGAATTACCTGAATGGTCAGGCCTATTGAAATGAAGGGCCACCGGTAAATGTTTGTCATGATAGATGTCATTCAAGTGCTCATGAAACCTGTCTGCCAAACGCCTACCTGTTTCACCAATATAGGTCATGCCACACCTCTTGCAGATGATGGCATAAATCAGGTTTCTGGATTCGCACGTAAAAGACTCTCTAATGATAAATTTTCCTTTCGGAAAAGTGACTGTCTGAGTTTGGAGTACAAACGGACAGGTCTTGCATATCTGGCGTTGGCATGGTTTAGTACCAAAGTAAGATGGGCTAGAATGTCGCAAGCGACTGTGTACAAGAATATCCCTAAAATTCCTATCCCTACGACAAGCTACCAAAGGTGTATCACGAAACAACTCTTTGGTATCAGGATCAGAGTTGAGAATAGGCAGATGTCGAAACAGAATTCTCTTTACCGCCAGACAGTGAGGATGGAAAGTTAGAACCAGTTTGAGTCTGTCAGATTGGACAGAAGGTTTAGTAGTGAGTGCCGTCTGATGAGTGACGCATGTGATACGATTAAGGGCATCAGATAACACATGTTCTGGATAAAGACGTCGGCGAAAGAATTCAAGCTTCTCTTGAGCTCGCTGATGAAAATCATCGTCATCTTGACATAACTGACGCAAGCGAAGAAGTTGAGAAAAGGGAATGGAATTTTTACAACTAAGAGGATGCGATGAAGTATAAAGAAGGAAACCATGAGCGTCCGTAGCCTTATAATAGACAGACGTTTTAAGACCAGTAGGGCTAATAGTCACAGTGATGTCAAGGAAGTTCACTGAGGTCGTAGAAATTTCAGAAGTGAATTTGATGGCAGGATTGAAATTACCAACATAGTCAATAAATCGACGGAGGTCTACCTCAGACATGTCAGTAATGCCAATACCATCATCAATGTAGCGGCGGTAAAACTCGGGTATTGGCCCATCATAATTTTGAAAGACCAAATATTCAAAGTGGCCCATAAAAAGGCAAGCGTAACTAGGGCCCATCTTAGTACCCATAGCAACGCCACTGATTTGGTTGAAGAATTGGCCATTAAACTCAAAAGAGTTGAGATTAAGAACCAACTCAGCAAGGCGAAGAAGCAATGAGTAAGAGGGTGGTATGATGTTATATACATCCTATATTACTTTATGCATGTGAGACATGGAAAATAAATAAACAGATAGAAAGAAAACTGAAGGCAGCAGAGATGTCATTCCCATGATGGATACAACAGAAACCCTAGACAGCCACAAAATCAAATAAGGAAGTTTTCAAAGAAATAGAAGAAAATCATCACTTAAACAACATGGTACACAAGTCATCACTTAAACAACATGGTACACAAGTCATCACTTAAACAACATGGTACACAAGTCATCACTTAAACAACATGGTACACAAGTCATCACTTAAACAACATGATACACAAGTCATCACTTAAACAACATGGTACACAAGTCATCACTTAAACAACATGGTACAGAAGTCATCACTTAAACAACATGGTACACAAGTCATCACTTAAACAACATGGTACAGAAGTCATCACTTAAACAACATGATACACAAGTCATCACTTAAACAACATGGTACACAAGTCATCACTTAAACAACATGGTACAGAAGTCAGAGTTCTGTGGATGCGTCTTGAGAAGAGAACAACTGGAAAATCCAGTAACAACTGGTAATTTAATTCAAAGAGAAGAAGAGGAAGACAAACAGAGAAATACTTTGACAAACTGACCACGTGACATGGACAAACTGACCACGTGACATGGACAAACTGACCACGTGACATGGACAAACTGACCACGTGACATGGACAAACTGACCACATGACATGGACAAACTGACCACGTGACACGGACAAACATTGAAGATAATGCTGAATCACAATACAAGAGACCACATGAAACGGAGAGACATGATTGCTAAAATCAGCTGGCAATACACTAAATGTATGAAACCACTCATATTAGATATATTAATCATTCACAAAAAGTATTTTAAAAATTATAAAAACAGCTTTATCTATACACTGCTCAAATATACGACCGAAAATGTGAAGGAAAACAATTAGATCTTTTCTTCTTTGCAACATCCACAACATCAGATGATAAAATGAACACTCTAGTGTGATACCAGCATCACCTCCAACCAGAGCAGAACATCAACCATCTACAAAATTAGGCTGATGACAACAAATGTTTCCAAATAAATACAAACTAAACTAAAATTATTTTCAAATGTCCATCTCTTTTTGGAAAACAATTTAATATATTTTTTAGATAGGAAAAAAAATGATTGTAACAAAATAATTGTGAAAAAAATTAAAAACACCTGGCAGTTTTGTCTAAATGAGTATTGAATAATGTTCAAATAATATTGCTTAAAAATCAAACAAGTTACACAAAATGCAGAATAAAAATGATATAACAAAATAATGATATAATAAATTAATGATACAACATAATGATGATATAACAAAATGATGACACAACAAAATGATGATATAACAAAATGATAACAGAATGATGATATAACAAAAATAAATGTAATGGCTATCTTGGGCAGATTTGTTTAAAAATATCATGTTAAAAAATATCATATTAAAAAATTCCATCATCTTGTCAACATTTAGCGTCTGAGCTTGCTGCCACAGTTACAAACTCAATAAGTAATGATTAAGGCTAGGATTTTAATGACCTAAAAATTGCTGGAAAACGACCTATAAAAAATGCATTTATGACCCAAAAAAAAAAAAACTCAAACGCGCCCTATAAAATTAAAGAAATGACTTAAAAAACACAACTTTCTTTTTTAGTTTCTGTGCTGAACTAAAATTACTTTGTATTATTAAAAGAAGAAAATGAATGGCATAAAACAAAACAAAAAGAACCTAAAAATTATAATTACATTTTTTTGCTGTTGCTATGCCAACTGAAATTCTAATACCCAACAAAAAAAAAAAATGACCAATAAAACAAAACAAGGAAAAAACATAAAAAATACAGCATCATTTTTTTGTTACAGTTTTTCTGTGCCAAACTGGAAGTCTGTTTTATTAACCAAAACACGTAGTCTAAGACGCTAAGAGACAGACAGGTAGATATACACAAACACAAATGCACTTCTTAAAATGCAATTTAAATTTTCACAGTTTTTCACAAACTGAAAACTGTATTTTTATTAACAAAATGGGAGCCGCGCTAGCGTAGTGGTTACAACACCGCTCTGGCGACCGGGTGATACAGGATCAAACCCGGGCGACGGCATTTGAGGATTTTTCGTCGACCGGGATTTGGACTGGATTAACTCGAGACCTGGCGAGGACATTTGAAGGAGTGTCGTCGACTAGGGACTGGCGGCTCCTGAGCCGACCCAGCTGCAATGGGTATGCACTCTTAAAATGCGAGTATTTGCCTGAATTTTCACAGTCTTTACAAGAAATAAAGGGATACTAACTGTAAAAAACTGTAGGTTTTTAACCTGAGATTTCGCCTCGAGTATTAGCGGGCGTACGAAAAAAAAAAAAAAAAAAAAAAAAATTAACAAAATAATTCCTTCTTAAAAAAACACACACAAAAGACATAAAATAACAACTGGAAAACGACCTATAAAAAATGCATTTATGACCCAAAAAAAAAACCTCAAACGCGCCCTATAAAATTAAAGAAATGACTTAAAAAACACAACTTTCTTTTTTAGTTTCTGTGCTGAACTAAAATTACTTTGTATTATTAAAAGAAGAAAATGAATGGCATAAAACAAAACAAAAAGAACCTAAAAATTATAATTACATTTTTTTGCTGTTGCTATGCCAACTGAAATTCTAATACCCAACAAAAAAAAAAAAATGACCAATAAAACAAAACAAGGAAAAAACATAAAAAATACAGCATCATTTTTTTGTTACAGTTTTTCTGTGCCAAACTGGAAGTCTGTTTTATTAACCAAAACACGTAGTCTAAGACAGACAGGTAGATTTGGTATTTTCTCATTACTCTTTATTCCAACATTATTTCTCCATACATTACTTTTCTTAGTAAAATCCTTTACCCTACTGACAGTGTTAATAGTTTTCTTAGGATCAGTTGTAATCTGAGCTTGTCGCCAACTTTTATTATCAGAATTGGCAGTAGGATCCTGTCGAGGGACGGTATATTTTCCCCGGAATGACCTCCTAAATTGGTCACTACGCATGACCATACCAACGCTCACGCGTCACAATCCGACTGTGCGGATTGCGTTCATTAGACCATGAAGTATAACAATGATTCTACATTAATTCTCTTATCATCAAATATGCGTGCTGCCAAATATAGCAGACGACGCCGATAAAACACCGTATCAGTTCAGATATACACACACACAAATGCACTTCTTAAAATGCAATTTAAATTTTCACAGTTTTTCACAAACTGAAAACTGTATTTTTATTAACAAAATAATTCCTTCTTAAAAAACACACACAAAAGACATAAAATAACAACTGAATATTTTTACAGTTCTATGGCAACTTGAAGATTTTTATTTAATGAGTTCATCTCTGAAGGACAGAAGACTAGAATGGAACCAGGCCAGGAGGAAGACAGCCAATAGGATAGTATGGCACTCTCTCTTCCAAACCTCTACACCTCACGGTAGAAGAAAAACGATTTAGTAAGTAAGAGTTCAGAATTACGATGCACAATGAAAACCATATAAACATTTTCAAAAGAGAATAACTTTTTATTGTCTGCCAACAAAACTTTAAACACTGAAAAGCTCCTTTACACTACTACTGACACCACAAGAGCATACTTGAAATAAACTAAGACAGTTGGTTCTAAGTCCGCTGAAAATTCACCAAGGGAAATGTCTTTTCCCTATAGCACATCTGAAATTAAGCACAGCTTTTCATATCACACATTTTTGTTTCAAAACTTGCTCAATTTTCTTTTGCACAGCTTTTCCTACATCTCCATTCACATTGTCTGTCACCATTTTCTTCATCAAACCTATATCTAATATCCTAATAGAACTTTTAGCGTCATGAAGGAAGTAATGGCATTATGCAGAATTTACCAGCAACATTTTTTTTTTCAGGGGTTAAGGGAAAATTACTAAACAGCATGGGAGAAAACAGTGAAGTAACAAAATTTATTTAAAAAAAAAAAAAAAAAACAAGTAAGAACATGTTAACACTTTTAAAAAATGCCTATTTTTATTGAAAATGCCACCAAAAAAAAAAAATATACTAAATGCTTTAAAATGACCAAAAATTCTCCAAAAATGCCATAAGGTCAAAAATGGCAAAAAATGCAAAATAATGCCGTAACAAAGGCTCTGAGCAATGTTTCAGTTATGCCTAAAAAAATTTTAAAAATGCAAAATCGTTAAAATCCTAGCCCTAGTAATAATATGGGATATATAAAAAAAACAATAATGGCCAGTCATAATCTGTGACAACAGCTAAACTCTCAGCAATTATCATTATCACAATTACGTAAGATACACGTTTCTAAATACACAGCCATACTTTACAACAGTTTTATGAACAATATTGCTTGCAAGTATAATACATTAAGTGGGGTGGGGGGGGGGGGGGCCACAGGGAAGGGATGGGGCCAAGCTCACTCCAGGATTAGCTTGCAGGAGGCATCAGCTTGACCGAGAGCTGCATAACAAAATACAATATAGCAGGAATGAATGAGTTACATTCCCAGTTTTTTGTTTGAAATGAATAAATGAAATAAAATGGTATGGAATCAGTTGTACAAATGAAGACGGGACTTTTTAAAAATGGACTTATAGTTTTTGTTTTACCAACGGGACTTTTTAAAAATGGACTTATAGTTTTTGTTTTACCAAGAAATTAAACACAAAGCATTACATGGCTTGCTCAATGTGGTTCCTGGGGTGGGGGTGTCTCTAAGGAGACAAAAATAGAAAATGACATGTTGCAAGTGGCAACTAAAATGACGGTCTGCTTGGGGCTAGCAATCTCATTATGTACAATAAGCTGATACAGAAACAACTTCTGCTAGAAAACATGAAAGCTTTGACACAGACTTCCTGGCATGTGACCAGCCCCATGATCCATAAGGTTTGAAATGATGATTATATCTTCTGCTTCGTACACTCTCAAACGTCAGCTTGAATATGTTCAAAGAAAACAGAGGTCAGCTTGAGACTGATGACTATATGGCATGTGATCCTCTCCTGCCTTGAATGCAGGTGAAGAATGTGCTTCATGGAAAATGATGGATGTACATCCTTGATGGCTTTTCCTTCTAGAACGATAAATAGTCTTATCAACATGAAACACAATGTTCACCCTCAATGTCCGCACACTCAGCTTCCCCTGCAACTTCAACACTGTCAGATCTGGTCATCAACTGATGCTGAAGAAGCAATCCTTGCATTTAAAGACTCAACGTGTACTTTGTCTTCACTGAATAAACTCCTTGTTGTGTCCATAATGAAAGCCTGTGTTACCAAGGTGGTTTGCCAACTCTTGCTGTCAACATGTAACCCAAGCAGATTTTCCATGCTCTACATTTAGCTCCGTCATAAATACACAATTTTGGAGGAGGTAAGATGAACTAATGATTTAAATAATTTATTTAATGTTCTCATAATTCTTCCCTATTGTATGTGAGAATAAATGAAATCAGTATAAAAGACGGGAGAAAGGAAGGGCAGAATGTCAGACGGGCCTGCGTGCCCAATTCTCAACCCTTTGAAAATAAAGTTCGTTCGTTCGTTCGTTCGTTCGTTCGTTCGTTCCCTATGTTTGTAACACTTAAAAAGCCAAGTTCAGAGCTCTGCTCACATTAGGTAATATTTCACACTTGTCCACTCTTCTTAATAACCTCCATTTTTGTTAACATTATTCAAACTTATACACTAGAGTTCCTCATTAGCTCGACGCCTGCTGGAGATTTCACAACTTTAAAACTTTTACTATATTGATTAAACAGCATTTTATGCACTTATAATAACACAAATAAAAATATTTATTTTACAGTAAACTCAATCACATTTCAAACTGACTGAACAGTTGACTGAAAACTGGCAAGGAATGTGATCAGTGAGGTCCATATAGCAATCTGTGTTGTAGAAACAAGCAGTAGGCTGGATTGCTGACAAACAAAAATGCAGCAGAAAATTCCTTACATATCCAATTTAAGCAGATATTTTTTTGGTTTTAATTTTCTTGGAATAAAATGTTCCTTTGTTGCTTTTTTTTTTGTCCTTTATAGCGAAGTGACATTACTCTAAGGCAGCTTAAATACAAGTACAGTTTAACTTGAGACCCCCAATTTTGTATAAACATGACTGCAACTATAATAAGCTGTAGTAAAAAATGGCTGCACAGTTTGCTGACTTTGTTCACTCATAGTTAACTAGTGTACATATCTCAGCCTGAAATTTACTGCTTCCTTTAGCATGAACATGTAACAGCTACTTGATACATGTCTATAATAATCAAATAGGGCAGCAGAGGTGCTACCTTTGCCATATCCGTCAATACATCATACATTTTCCAAAAAACCAGTTAGTATCATGCCATGTTTAAATTTGTTCCAGCCAAAATATGACACAAAATGCATTCATTTGCCACACGTAGCTTGAGGGACATAGACAAAATAGAACTACTGCTTTATAAGGTATGCCATACGAGTAAAACAGGCAGTGATTGGCAAACAAGTTCATCTTTGCTCAAATGTCAGCCAGGACTGTTTGTGCAATTAATTTTACAAAAAAGTGAATTACACAATTAAGAAATATTTTTAAACAAGTTTTACACCACGTGTGAACAAAGCACAGGAAAAATGTGAAAGGTAAGGGGGTAGGGAGAAATGATGTTATGTACGGCACAATTAAAACAATTTAGTTTGACTGGATAGATAAAGTGGTTCAGTATACTTCATTTACAGAATAAGTAAAATGATTGGACAGATTATTTTGTTCAGTATAACTTCATTTACAGGATAAATAAAATGATTGGACAGATTATTTTGTTCAGTATAACTTCATTTACAGGATAAATAAAATGATTGGACAGATTATTTTGTTCAGTATAACTTCATTTACAGGATAAATAAAATGACTGGACAGATTATTTTGTTCATAATAAAATAATGTCAGGCTAACTAATAACCACAAAAATAGACATAAATACGAAAGTTAAAAAAACAATTAAGCATAAAGAATTTAACTACCCCTGTAAAAAAACTATGTGAATTATTACAAGATACAACATATATGTGATTTAAAGACAGCAAACAAAGACAAAGATAATGTACTGTTGCTTTATAGCAAGCAGATTGTGGTATACCCCGTATGTATGTTCTTATTTCCTCCATCCATTGTAGGCTTTATCTGTGTTCTCTTTGGAAAATACTAGCACTGCATAAAAACTGTTTTCAACATTAAGTATAATTTTGTAAAAAACATTTTCATCAGTTGATCACAGCTGACAATATAACACTGCTGCCAATACTCCATAATAATTATGCTTACAACTTAATATAATATTTTATTATTAGTTAAATTATGCAAACATTTTTAACAAATGTTATATTTCTGGATTGATGTGTTCAAGAAATTAAGTTATGCTCAAAGTAAAAAATAATTTAATAAACATTAATACCAGCAACATAAACATTTTCACAACAAGAATGTTGAACAGGGAAATAAACTCACATTAATGTCAATTTATTGTGCTAAGAGTTGTCTTCTTCTCACAAACAAACCTACAAGGATTGTCCTTAGATCATGCATGTTTGGACAGCAAAGAGTTAAGTCTGCCATGACCTATAAAACGTGGTTGCAAACAAGTGATAACGTGTAAAAAAAAGTGTTGCAAAAACCACTAATGCAAACATTATATACAGAACTTTGGTACAGGCTTCTGTGAAGGGACCCTTCTACAGTGGTGAATGATGCTCCTTAAGCAGCACCAAGGGGGGGGGGGGGGAAAGAATAAAATACTTCTTTAAGGTGTCATACTGGCTGCCATAGGTGATGAAGTCTCTCCACAACCTTCTGTTTATCAGCTCTCTTGCTGACTTTTGTTGCCTTGATGTTAAACTAATATCTTTGTCAACCTGTATCTCTTTACCCATCAACTTTTTGTGTTGTTACAATCTATTCTGACTTTCCTCTTCTTATAACATGCTAAAGCTGGACTACCCCAGGGTTCTCCACTATCACCAGTCATGTTTAACATCTACGCAGCAAAAGCAACAACCTTTCAACCAACAGGATTGGGACGAAAATTAACTTTCGCAGATGACATACTCATGTACAGAACTTGCTCAGACAGACAGGAAATGGTCCAAGGCATACAAGAGACACTACAAGCGGTTTCTAAATGGTGTGAGGAAAGCGGATCAAAGGTCAATCCCAACAAGGCCTGTGTGATGTGGTGCTCTTTGAACAACTCCATAGTGAAAGCAGACCTTCCAGACATCACTTTCAATGGGCAGAACATTGAAAGGCAAGACAGGCTAAAGTATCTAGGAGTAATGTTTGAACGTGGCCTATCATTAAAGTATCATGTCGAACTGATCATTCAAAAGTGCAAGCGAGGACTGGCAGCCTTAAAAACAATGGCTGTTGTGCGCTTGGAACAGAGAGTATTGTTTCTCCTGTATCATCAGCTTGTGATTTCAGTAATCGAGTACGGGCTAGGAATACTCAAGCTGTCAGTGTCACAATGTGAATGACTGGAACGCATTCAAACTGAAGAGATGCGACCTGTTTTGGACTGTACACGTAATACCCCCATTGTCACAATGAGATACATGCTCAGATTGCTGTTGATTAGATCCAGATATGTGATGGCCCAGGAAAAAGCATATATGCGGGTAACCGACAAAAGACATGAGAATGTAGCTGACATCAAAGGAGCAAGAATCAAGAGGGGGATGTCACGGATGGCACAAGCGGAGGCTACGATTGGTCAGGTCACCAGGGTTGAAAATGTATCCAAAGGGGAAGAGTGCAGTAAGTCAGGGGAGAACTGGATAAACTACCAGCAGGTCATCATTAGCCTTGGCAGAGAAAGCAGATCTTGGGGCAATGGAACAGCAGAGCTGGGGATTAATCATCTTATAAGTGATCATGCTGGGGATGATGATGCCATTGTGTACACTGATGGGTCTGTAGTACATTGTGAGAAATCAGGATGGGGCTTCTCTGCAAGAATAAAGGGCAGGGTCGTCGCTGAACAGAGTGCAGCCTACATGACAACAACTTCCAGCATGAGAATGGAGGTAGAGGCAGCTACTGCAGCACTGAGGTGGTTGTCTGAAACTCCATCAGCCAGGGCAGTTATACTGTCAGACTGTCAAGTCTTGCGTCAGAAAGTTCAGAACGGATGGCTGAGGCAGGAATGGAAAACATCAATAGAATCCTCAAGTCTTGAAGGACTGGTGTGGATCTACTGTCCTGGTCATGCAGGGGTACATAGCCATGAGAGAGCTGACAGACTGGCCTCGAGAGCACCCATAGTGGGGAAAGTGGACATGGATAAGGGAGAGATACTAAGAGCAATTAATGATTGCCTGCTGGATAGTGACACTGCAATGGATGAATCAACAAGGCTGAGGCTGTTGGAGTTTGGCATCAAACGTGGGACTAGCAGAAATGGAAGTGAGAGAAGATGCATCCGTCATATGTACAACCGGCGTGCTACAAGGACAATTAGCATTCATACTCTTTGACATTTGCTGAGGGAAACTGAGCACCTTTGGGTTTGCCTGGAGTGTAGTGAGGTCAATTCTGATTAACAATAAAGCAAATTGGTAACAAGATACATGTGCCTAAACTAACATTTTTATATCATTAAATTAAAATGTGTGTGTCCTACATTCAAACACAATGGTGGAGTAAGATACAAGGCCAGCATTTGTTTTCTTTTTTAAGACTTAAGCAGATCTAGCACAAGAAAGGCATCAGCAGTTGACCTATATGCAATGATGCCTGGCAGACTTTCAGATCCACCAGATATAGATGCACGTCTGTTACTTATTGCTCCTTCTGCCCGAGTATACTGCACCTGCAACTGGATCAGGTCATTTTCAGTCAAAGAGTTTTCGGATTGGTTCACAGCTTCTAAAGCATGCTTGTAGCTAATTATGCCACCTCCGAGAGCAAGTAGGATTGCATGAAGTGCGCAACAATCCCATCGGTAAATTGTACGATGTGAAAGTACATAAGCATTGGTAAGTCCCAAAGCTGTAGCCAGGATCTTGTACCCAGCCCCTGAGGCAAAGACTAAGTTATATTTGGTGGACAGGGCATTCTTGACATGTTCTGATTCACTGCTGCTTAAAACAACCCTGGCCTCCTCATGTGGTAACAACTCGACAGGTTTGACGGATGTCATTTTCACACCTTTGTAGCAAATGCCCCAAATAGTTTTAGAACTCCAGCTGTGAAATACACGTAAGAAATAATCATAGTAAAGTGAGTCATATGTGCTGTAAGTCAATGTTTACACACTTGTACATAGTGTCTCCTAAAATGTACACACTGTGAATGCATATAACACAAATATAAAGGTAAAGGATCTTGTTACACGCCTATTGACAAATATAAGTTGAAATGTAATTTTGATCTTGTGCAGGAAAAAAAAAAGTAGAATAAAGCTTCTGTCTGTGATGTGTTGATGTTTATGCTATATCTTCCACAAGTTGAATTAAGTGCATATATATGGTTCTGCTAATGTATGTATATCTTCTTCTTCTTCTTCCTCGTTCGTCCTGAAAAGGACGGTGGTTGCGTTGTGTCTGTTTACGCCTAAGCTGTGATATCTGCACCTTTCGGTCGACACATCCGACTTCTGCACGGCATTTTTTAGGGCCGGGTTTGCCTTCCCATTGCGATCCACACTCGCTCAGCCAGACTGCACTGCTGCAGACTGTTTCTAGGACCACCACGTGGAGGTGGAGTGTGGTCTTGACCAGCTCTGATTCACTGGTCCTGACGCAGGCAGTCAAGCTATGAGTCGCTGACTGCGTTCTCTATTCATGTATGTATATAAGATGGACAGGACACACATTGAGGAAAATTGTTGATAGCATCACAAGACAGTCCTTGTTCTGGAATCCCGATGGTAAGAGAGGTAGAGGAAGACCAAAGAAAATGTGGAGAAGAGAACTGGAGACAGATATGAATGGGGTGAAGGAGACATGGAAAGACGTTGAGCTGATGGCACAGGACAGGAAGACTTGGTATAAGTTTGTTGATGGCACAGGACAGGAAGACTTGGTATAAGTTTGTTGATGGCACAGGACAGGAAGACTTGGTATAAGTTTGTTGATGGTACAGGACAGGAAGACTTGGTATAAGTTTGTTGATGGCACAGGACAGGAAGACTTGGTATAAGTTTGTTGATGGCACAGGACAGGAAGACTTGGTATAAGTTTGTTGATGGTACAGGACAGGAAGACTTGGTATAAGTTTGTTGATGGCACAGGACAGGAAGACTTGGTATAAGTTTGTTGATGGTACAGGACAGGAAGACTTGGTATAAGTTTGTTGATGGCACAGGACAGGAAGACTTGGTATAAGTTTGTTGATGGCACAGGACAGGAAGACTTGGTATAAGTTTGTTGATGGTACAGGACAGGAAGACTTGGTATAAGTTTGTTGATGGCACAGGACAGGAAGACTTGGTATAAGTTTGTTGATGGTACAGGACAGGAAGACTTGGTATACGTTTGTTGATGGCACAGGACAGGAAGACTTGGTATAAGTTTGTTGATGGCACAGGACAGGAAGACTTGGTATAAGTTTGTTGATGGCACAGGACAGGAAGACTTGGTATAAGTTTGTTGATGGCAGAGGACAGGAAGACTTGGTATAAGTTTGTTCAAAGTCTATGCTCCCTGGGGAGGTACAGGGTAATGATGATGATCTGGTTCATCTTCGTACAGTGCCAGGCAGTGAGCATGGCTGACAACCTGCGTACAGTGCCAGACAGTCAGCATGGCTGACAACCTGTGTACAGTGCCAGACAGTCAGCATGGCTGACAACCTGCATACAGTGCCAGACAGTCAGCATGGCTGACAACCTGCGTACAGTGCCAGACAGTCAGCATGGCTGACAACCTGCATACAGTGCCAGACAGTCAGCATGGCTGACAACCTGCCTCAAAAAGTCCATCCAACAGTACTGGTGGTTCCCCTCTTCTAGTCTGTGAGAAGCCAAGGCACAGAAAGAAAGGTAAATACAACTGACCAACAACCACATCAGCCAAATATAATCAGAGATATGGCCTTTTAACTTTTAATTTGTAATGTAACAAATGTATTGTTTGGAAAATCTGAGCAGGCATGGCAATTTCAGAGTATGTATGTACACTACAGCCCAACATAAAAATAAGAATCTCCAACTGAAATGTCAAGTCACAGTCCCCCATATTTTTGTTGGTTCTGTAACCTTGGAGAACAACCAAAACAACAACCACAAAGATAAAGACTCTCATAAATGGGGGCTTGTACGGAATAGAAGGGTTGAAGTGGTATGACAAGATCAATTATCTGGAACTGATGACAAGAACAAGATAATAACCAGTGGAGAAGACACTGCTACTGAATAGGACATATGTTAAGAAAACCTGTTGACAGCATTACAATGCAACCTGTGTCCTGGAATCACCATAAGACGATGTACATGGAGACCAAATAAACACAAGGAGAAGACAACTGGTGACAGACATGAAAGGGATAAAGAAGACATGGAAAGACCTTAAACAGATGGCATCAGACAGACAGGAGCACCAGACAGACAGGAGCACCAGACAGACAGGAGCACCAGACAGACAGGAGCACCAGACAGACAGGAGCACCAGACAGACAGGAGCACCAGACAGACAGGAGCACCAGACAGACAGGAGCACCAGACAGGAGCACCAGACAGACAGGAGCACCAGACAGACAGGAGCACCAGACCAACAGGAGCACCAGACAGACAGGAGCACCAGACAGGAGCACCAGACAGACAGGAGCACTAGACAGACAGGAGCACCAGACAGGAGATGCACCAGAACAGGACAGGACAGGAGCACTAGACAGACAGGAGCACCAGACCAACAGGAGCACCAGACAGACAGGAGCACCAGACAGGAGCACAGAGGAGGACCGTGACATGGAGCACAGACCAAGGAGGAGTTCCATATGATGATGTTGGATTTTTATGTTGGATTTTTATTCCCGTTAATGGTATCCACCAAAAGATAGATATAAGTGGATGGAAGCAGACATCATCATCATCATCAGTTGATAAGATCTCTATGGTGTTGTTTGCTCCACTGTAGTGTATGGAATGTCAACTTGACCTACGCAGTGGTGTGTAGACATGGATTGAGTGTACAATGTGCGAATGATGATAAGGGTTCGTGTTGTTGACAAATGTTCTTTTCTCACACTCATGTATGACTGGAAGTCATCGACACCAACGACTGTGTACCTTTTCTAAAGTTTAATTGGACGTACACACTCGACAGCACAGATAGTGACAAATCACAGGTTGGCATAATACATCATAGTACAATGGATAAATGGTCCTGCAATGTTATGTTACATGGGCACTCATGTAGATTAATATTATAATGGACTGTCAGTAGCCAAGCCCTCAGCATCGCCCATACATATAAATCATCTGACTTCACTGACTGAGCACGTCAGCTTATAAACAATATTTCAGATGGCTTCTAAACCTAATCTCGTTTAGCGACGATTCTCCCACATAATGTTCAGCACATATTTTTTTCATATAATAATATTGAACCGCTAATAACGGGTTCTCATGTGTAGCAGTGATCTCTGGACTAAACAAGCGATAATACGGGCATCCCCTTTCTCTTCTTGAAAGTCGCTACATGTTTTGGTTCCAAGATGGCTTCACTCGTGAACTGTCACTCACGTTTGGATGCAGATAATGAATCTGTCCTAAAGTTAGTCATTCATAAAACATTGCATTGCTCTGTAGATTTGATCATGAACAATTGACTGCATTCTACAGAATATAGTGCTGCTAGGAATCGAAGTCGTTTTCATCGAGTCAAATATATTCTCTTAGACATTCAAATCGTAACTATCGAAAATGGTGGCTTCGATCGAGAGTTCATAAGAGTGTCTTTGATTACCTTGGTAGAGGAAATATGGAAACTGCCATTCCTTGGCAATATGAATAAACACTGGGGTAAAGCATACACGATAGGTCTAGACGACTATCACTTTCCCCACAAATACTGAGATCACTTTTTCCCGGCGACAGGCCGACATAGGAAAACACACAGTCCCTATCAGGACGAAGCCAAATCACACCACACTCTAGCGACACATCCGCCGAATAGCCTTTGACCTCTCTAGAGACAACAGAACATATAGTTCGACTTAGATATGTAAAGATATACAGATATAAGACAGACTCGTCCTACTCAGACAAACAATACACATAAATTCAGGCCATAGATATTCTGAAGCAAGAACAATCTATTATTACCCAAACAACGAATAAATCGCAGTAAAATGGATTTATCCGCGGAGTTTGATCGAAGAGATGGCACAACTTTCAAGGGAAGTAACTCAATAATGACTTTCCCTTAAGCACAAAAAAATTACCTATGTATAATATTGTAAGATATCAAAGACTGCACGTAACAGTCTTACCACACCTCCCGGGGAAAAAAAAAAAAATGGAACTTTTTTTTTTTTTTTTGAAATACATCTAGGAGCAACGTACAATAGGCTCACAACGCATGAATAATGCGCAGATGAAAATATCAGGAATACCTATAACGCCTAATATGAGGCTAAGTCGACTTATGGAGCGACTGGTGAGAATGTGTCTCATAAACTGAGAGAAATTATTTCTCTACAAGTATATTTTTCCAGGAAGGTGTCATCAAAGTATAATACAATTCTGGCAATTACACAATGCCTAAAAAATTCATATCATCATTTCGTATTAGATATCTTAAATTTATGATTTATGAAGAAAAAATCATCAAAGCACAGCGGTGAATAAACATCCATGAACCGCTATGTAGTGATACAATCATTATATTATTAAATTACAAATGTGTATCTATCATGATATAGAAAAGGAACTACTATAGAACTAGACATATCAAGAAGTCTAAGCCCTAATAGTTATGTGGAATCATGTGGGCATCTTGACAGAATGTCTGCCATCACATTATCTGATCCACGAATAGCTTGCACAGAGAAATGAAAAGGTTGAAGAGCAATTGCATATCGAGTAGACCTCGAGCTCTTCAAATTCTTACTCTGTATAGCAGTAAGAGCTTTTTGGTCGGTTTCTACTATGAAATGTGCGCCTAGAAGGAATCTCTGTAGTTTGAGGATCGACCAAACCATAGCTAATAGCTCACGGTCTAAAACCGAATAATTCCTTTCTGCCGCATTAAGTTTTCTGGAAATATACATTACAGGATGCAGAGTTCCAGAGTACTCTTGCATTAGTGCCGCTCCAATCCCAGTGGATGAAGCGTCACTACGAAGAACGAATGTCTTATCTTTAGTGGGTAGCACTAAAATAGGTGGTGTTGAAAACAGTGTTTTAATCTTATCCAGAGAGCATTGGCATTCCTGAGACCAGTGGACCACATTAGGCGAACCTTTCTTTAGAAGTGTTGAGAGAGGTGCCATGATAGAGGATAGATTCTGAATGAATCTGCCATAAAATTGAATAAGACCTAACAGACTTCTCACCTGTTTTTTAGTCTTAGGGATTGAGATGTTAAGTATCTTACTAGTATTATGGTCCTCTGTCTTTAGGAAACCATGACCAACTCGGTGGCCTAGGAAAGAAATTTCGCTAAAACCAATATAGGCTTTAGAGGGTTTCGCTGTCAGGTTGTGCTCACGCAAAGTAGACAGCAATTCATCTAACCCTGAATAGTGATCTTCCCAAGTATCGCTGAAAAGACAGATGTCGTCTAGATATGCAATGACATCTGACCGATAAGATAGGATTCGGCGCATCATGCGTACGAACGTAGCTGGTGCGTTCATAAGACCGAAAGGCATAAAATTCCATTGGAACAAACCTCTAGGTGTTGAAAAAGCCGTGAGAGGTTTGGCGCGTTCAGATAAAGGAACTTGCCAATATCCTTTAGACAAATCAAGTTTAGTGAAAAAATGAGATTTGGAGAGTCGAGTAAGTAGCTCTTCCAGTAAAGGCATAGGTTCGGCATCGAACTTCGTTACTTGATTCAATTTTCGATAGTCAACGCAAAGACGTATGTTATTGTCTTTTTTACGCACAATAACCATCGGCGAAGAATATGCAGAGGTGGATGGTTCGATTATTTTCAAATCTATCATCTCATCCAACTCTTTCTCGACCTGTGCTTGAAAATGTATAGGTATAGGATAAGGTCTAACCCTAATAGGAGTATGGTCAGTTAGAACAATGTCATGTTGAATGACATTCGTTTGTCCAGGGATGTCAGTGAGTACATCCTGAAATGTTTGCAACATAGTTGAAACTTGTCGCTGTTCTCCTAGAGACAAATCAGGAGAGAGAGTAACGTTCTTCCATGATTCACTGGAATGAAGTGGGATCATTGGAAGAGGAAGATTTACATCTGAAAAACTTGTTTCCTCATCCTGTATCACGGACAGTGATGAGTAATGACCATGTCGTACACATAATGTGGATAAATCACAATACGCTAATCAATTATCAGAAAACTTGAAAGGTGAATCTTTGACTAGATTATGCCTTGTAGGAGAAGCAGATAAGGATAATTATGATGTCATTAGGGCGGCTTTGATAAAAAAATATCAGCTAAGTGAGGAAGGCTATCGCCTTTTATTTAAGACGATGGTACCTGAGACGGGTGTAGAATTCTCAGAATTCACTGCAAAGGCACGTCTCACAGTTGATCGTTGGATTGAGCTTTCCAAAACAGAAAAAAAAAAACGTATGAAGGACTTATGGATTTGTTGCTCAGAGATAAGATTATGTCATGTGTGAACAAACCTTTCCTTGAATTTATACATGAGCGTAAACCCAAATCTCTAAAAGAAATGGAAGAATATTGTTCCCAATATGTCACTGCACACCCCGACGTGACTTTTGGCAACACTAAGATTAAGGAGAGTATGCCAGTTGCTTCAGCAACACCATACAATCCCAATTATTCACACAGATTTCAGGGACCTCAAAACAGATTTGATAAAAAAGGTAACCAGAATAGTTATCAAAACCAAGGTAACCAATCATTTCAGGGTTCTTCTTCAAAGAACTGGAGACGACCTGATAGCTCTCGACACAGGGGTGGTCATAATTATAGGAATTTCCGTAGAGGAAGTAATTATGAAACTATCAGGGTTATCCGTCTTGGAGTCAACAAGATCATAATTACACTGGCCACCAGTTGATAAGGTTGATATATGTTGGATTTTTATTCCCGTTAATGATATCCACCAAAAGATAGATATAAGTGGATGGAAGCAGACATCATCATCATCATCAGTTGATAAGATCTCTATGGTGTTGTTTGCTCCACTGTAGTGTATGGAATGTCAACTTGACCTACGCAGTGGTGTGTAGACATGGATTGAGTGTACAATGTGCGAATGATGATAAGGGTTCGTGTTGTTGACAAATGTTCTTTTCTCACACTCATGTATGACTGGAAGTCATCGACACCAACGACTGTGTACCTTTTCTAAAGTTTAATTGGACGTACACACTCGACAGCACAGATAGTGACAAATCACAGGTTGGCATAATACATCATAGTACAATGGATAAATGGTCCTGCAATGTTATGTTACATGGGCACTCATGTAGATTAATATTATAATGGACTGTCAGTAGCCAAGCCCTCAGCATCGCCCATACATATAAATCATCTGACTTCACTGACTGAGCACGTCAGCTTATAAACAATATTTCAGATGGCTTCTAAACCTAATCTCGTTTAGCGACGATTCTCCCACATAATGTTCAGCACATATTTTTTTCATATAATAATATTGAACCGCTAATAACGGGCTCTCATGTGTAGCAGTGATCTCTGGACTAAACAAGCGATAATACGGGCATCCCCTTTTCTCTTCTTGAAAGTCGCTACATGTTTTGGTTCCAAGATGGCTTCACTCGTGAACTGTCACTCACGTTTGGATGCAGATAATGAATCTGTCCTAAAGTTAGTCATTCATAAAACATTGCATTGCTCTGTAGATTTGATCATGAACAATTGACTGCATTCTACAGAATATAGTGCTGCTAGGAATCGAAGTCGTTTTCATCGAGTCAAATATATTCTCTTAGACACTCAAATCGTAACTATCGAAAATGGTGGCTTCGATCGAGAGTTCATAAGAGTGTCTTTGATTACCTTGGTAGAGGAAATATGGAACTGCCATTCCTTGGCAATATGAATAAACACTGGGGTAAAGCATACACGATAGGTCTAGACGACTATCACTTTCCCCACAAATACTGAGATCACTTTTTCCCGGCGACAGGCCGACATAGGAAAGCACACAGTCCCTATCAGGACGAAGCCAAATCACACCACACTCTAGCGACACATCCGCCGAATAGCCTTTGACCTCTCTAGAGACAACAGAACATATAGTTCGACTTAGATATGTAAAGATATACAGATATAAGACAGACTCGTCCTACTCAGACAAACAATACACATAAATTCAGGCCATAGATATTCTGAAGCAAGAACAATCTATTATTACCCAAACAACGAATAAATCGCAGTAAAATGGATTTATCCGCGGAGTTTGATCGAAGAGATGGCACAACTTTCAAGGGAAGTAACTCAATAATGACTTTCCCTTAAGCACAAAAAAATTACCTATGTATAATATTGTAAGATATCAAAGACTGCACGTAACATACATGTCACCCAGTATGTAAATATTGTATCTGTCATATTTGATGCAACGATAATCAGTAAATCTACAGAGATGTGTAGATACTCAGTATATCTAAAGAGATGTGTCAATAATCTGCATATCTATAGATATGTGTAGATAATCAGTAAATCTATAGAGATGTGCAGATAATCAGTACATCTATAGGATGTGTAGATAATCAGTACATCTATAGGATAAGTAGATAATCAGTATATCTACAGAGATGTGTAAATAATCAGTAAATCTATAGAGATGTGTAGATAATCAGTGAATCTACAGAGATGTGTAGATAATCAGTAAATTTACAGAGATGTGTAAATAATCAGCATTTCTACAGAGATGTGTAAATAATCAGTATATCTATAGAGATGTGGCATAATTAGTATGTCTACAGAGATTGAAGATAATTAACAAATACCTGTTTGTGTCCTTATTAAAATCAGCAAAAGGTTGCACAGCAACACCAAGAATTGGTTTTCCTGTTGATTTCTGAAACATGCCTATGAGAACTGCTACACACTGAAGTCCATCTACAACCATTCCATTCTCATTTAGTATTCCTTGCTTCCCTCTGATGTACTGCCCAGTGGAGTCTGGGGACATACAGGGTTCTTGGTGAGCAACAGGTTGGGATCAAAATTAGCAAAAGGCTAACAAATGACAAGCCAAGAACTATGACAACATTAAATCTGAGATCCCATGGCAGCCTATCATATTTAATAGACACATGTCAAACAAAACTATAAATAACTACAGGTCAAATCACACATTTAATTCCAGATACATAATGTCACCTAAACAAATTATCATCAATCACAAAGTCATGTGATCAAACAGACTATGACAGTGAATGAACAATGACCAACACACAAGAAAGGTGCTAGATTCATGGCACATGATGGATGGGGTTATCCCTGTGTAGTTACATGATGGATGGGGTTATCCCTGTGTAGTTACAAGATGGATGGGGTTATCCCTGTGTAGTTACAAGATGGATGGGGTTATCCCTGTGTAGTTACAAGATGGATGGGGTTATCCCTGTGTAGTTACAAGATGGATGGGGTTATCCCTGTGTAGTTACATGATGGATGGGGTTATCCCTGTGTAGTTACAAGATAGATGGGGTTATCCCTGTGTAGTTACATGATGGAAAGATGGATGGGGTTATCCCTGTGTAGTTACAAGATGGATGGGGTTATCCCTGTGTAGTTACAAGATGGATGGGGTTATCCCTGTGTAGTTACAAGATAGATGGGGTTATCCCTGTGTAGTTACAAGATAGATGGGGTTATCCCCTGTGTAGTTACAAGATAGATGGGGTTATCCCTGTGTAGTTACAAGATAGATGGGGTTATCCCCTGTGTAGTTACATGATAGATGGGGTTATCCCTGTGTAGTTACAAGATGGATGGGGTTATCCCCTGTGTAGTTACAAGATGGATGGGGTTATCCCTGTGTAGTTACAAGATGGATGGGGTTATCCCTGTGTAGTTACATGATAGATGGGGTTATCCCTGTGTAGTTACATGATGGATGGGGTTATCCCTGTGTAGTTACATGATGGATGGGGTTATCCCTGTGTAGTTACATGATAGATGGGGTTATCCCTGTGTAGTTACATGATAGATGGGGTTATCCCTGTGTAGTTACATGATAGATGGGGTTATCCCCTGTGTAGTTACATGATAGATGGGGTTATCCCTGTGTAGTTACATGATAGATGGGGTTATCCCCTGTGTAGTTACATGATAGATGGGGTTATCCCTGTGTAGTTACATGATAGATGGGGTTATCCCTGTGTAGTTACATGATAGATGGGGTTATCCCCTGTGTAGTTACATGATAGATGGGGTTATCCCTGTGTAGTTACATGATATATGGGGTTATCCCTGTGTAGTTACATGATAGATGGGGTTATCCCCTGTGTAGTTACATGATAGATGGGGTTATCCCCTGTGTAGTTACATGATAGATGGGGTTATCCCCTGTGTAGTTACATGATAGATGGGGTTATCCCTGTGTAGTTACATGATAGATGGGGTTATCCCTGTGTAGTTACATGATAGATGGGGTTATCCCCTGTGTAGTTACATGATAGATGGGGTTATCCCTGTGTAGTTACAAGATGGATGGGGTTATCCCTGTGTAGTTACATAGATGGGGTTATCCCCTGTGTAGTTACATGATAGATGGGGTTATCCCTGTGTAGTTACATGATAGATGGGGTTATCCCTGTGTAGTTTTAATCCCTGTGTAGTTACATGATAGATGGGGTTATCCCTGTGTAGTTACATGATAGATGGGGTTATCCCCTGTGTAGTTACATGATAGATGGGGTTATCCCTGTGTAGTTACATGGGGTTATCCCATGTAGTTACATGATGGATGGGGTTATCCCCTGTGTAGTTACATGATAGATGGGGTTATCCCCTGTGTAGTTACATGATAGATGGGGTTATCCCTGTGTAGTTACAAGATAGATGGGGTTATCCCTGTGTAGTTACAAGATAGATGGGGTTATCCCCTGTGTAGTTACATGATAGATGGGGTTATCCCCTGTGTAGTTACATGATAGATGGGGTTATCCCTGTGTAGTTACATGATAGATGGGGTTATCCCTGTGTAGTTACATGATAGATGGGGTTATCCCTGTGTAGTTACATGATAGATGGGGTTATCCCCTGTGTAGTTACATGATAGATGGGGTTATCCCCTGTGTAGTTACATGATAGATGGGGTTATCCCCTGTGTAGTTACATGATAGATGGGGTTATCCCCTGTGTAGTTACATGATAGATGGGGTTATCCCCTGTGTAGTTACATGATAGATGGGGTTATCCCCTGTGGAGTTACAAGATAGATGGGGTTATCCCCTGTGTAGTTACATGATAGATGGGGTTATCCCCTGTTGTGTAGTTACATGATAGATGGGGTTATCCACTGTTGTGTAGTTACATGATAGATGGGGTTATCCCCTGTTGTGTAGTTACATGATAGATGGGGTTATCCCCTGTTGTGTAGTTACATGATAGATGGGGTTATCCCCTGTGTAGTTACATGATAGATGGGGTTATCCCTGTGTAGTTACATGATAGATGGGGTTATCCCTGTGTAGTTACATGATGGATGGGGTTATCCTCTGTTTAGTTACATGATAGATGGGGTTATCCCCTGTGTAGTTACATGATGGATAGGGTTATCCCCTGTGTAGTTACATGATAGATGGGGTTATCCCCTGTGTAGTTACATGATGGATGGGGTTATCCCCTGTGTAGTTACATGATGGATGGGGTTATCCCCTGTGTAGTTACATGATGGATGGGGTTATCCCTGTGTAGTTACATGATGGATGGGGTTATCCCTGTGTAGTTACATGATGGATGGGGTTATCCCCTGTGTAGTTACATGATAGATGGGGTTATCCCCTGTGTAGTTACATGATGGATGGGGTTATCCCCTGTTGTGTAGTTACATGATGGATGGGGTTATCCCCTGTGTAGTTACATGATGGATGGGGTTATCCCCTGTGTAGTTACATGATGGATGGGGTTATCCCCTGTTGTGTAGTTACATGATGGATGGGGTTATCCCCTGTGTAGTTACATGATAGATGGGGTTATCCCCTGTGTAGTTACATGATGGATGGGGTTATCCCCTGTTGTGTAGTTACATGATAGATGGGGTTATCCCCTGTTGTGTAGTTACATGATAGATGGGGTTATCCCCTGTGTAGTTACATGATGGATGGGGTTATCCCCTGTGTAGTTACATGATGGATGGGGTTATCCCCTGTTGTGTAGTTACATGATGGATGGGGTTATCCCCTGTGTAGTTACATGATGGATGGGGTTATCCCCTGTGTAGTTACATGATAGATGGGGTTATCCCCTGTGTAGTTACATGATGGATGGGGTTATCCCCTGTGTAGTTACATGATAGATGGGGTTATCCCCTGTGTAGTTACATGATGGATGGGGTTATCCCCTGTGTAGTTACATGATGGATGGGGTTATCCCCTGTGTAGTTACATGATGGATGGGGTTATCCCCTGTGTAGTTACATGATGGATGGGGTTATCCCCTGTGTAGTTACATGATGGATGGGGTTATCCCCTGTGTAGTTACATGATGGATGGGGTTATCCCCTGTTGTGTAGTTACATGATAGATGGGGTTATCCCCTGTGTAGTTACATGATGGATGGGGTTATCCCCTGTTGTGTAGTTACATGATGGATGGGGTTATCCCCTGTGTAGTTACATGATGGATGGGGTTATCCCCTGTTGTGTAGTTTAACTGGTGTCTGTCAGGAGACGCAGGACTCTACTGTCATAAGAAAGGGCCTAACACGTGTCTGTGAGGAGACTAGGACTCTACTGTCGTAAGAAAGGGCCTAACACATGTCTGTCAGGAGACCAGGACTCTACTGTCGTAAGAAAGGGCCTAACACGTGTCTGTCAGGAGATCAGGACTCTACTGTCGTAAGAAAGGGCCTAACACGTGTCTGTCAGGAGACCAGGACTCTACTGTCATAAGAAAGGGCCTAACACGTGTCTGTCAGGAGACCAGGACTCTACTGTCGTAAGAAAGGGCCTAACACATGTCTGTGAGGAGACCAGGACTCTACTGTCGTAAGAAAGGGCCTAACACGTGTCTGTCAGGAGACCAGGACTCTACTGTCATAAGAAAGGGCCTAACACGTGTCTGTCAGGAGACCAGGACTCTACTGTTGTAAGAAAGGGCCTAACACGTGTCTGTCAGGAGACCAGGACTCTACTGTCATAAGAAAGGGCCTAACACGTGTCTGTGAGGAGACCAGGACTCTACTGTCATAAGAAAGGGCCTAACACGTGTCTGTCAGGAGACCAGGACTCTATTTTCGTAAGAAAGGGCCTAACACGTGTCTGTCAGGAGACCAGGACTCTACTGTCGTAAGAAAGGGCCTAACACATGTCTGTGAGGAGACCAGGACTCTACTGTCATAAGAAAGGGCCTAACACGTGTCTGTCAGGAGACCAGGACTCTACTGTCGTAAGAAAGGGCCTAACACGTGTCTGTCAGGAGACCAGGACTCTACTGTTGTAAGAAAGGGCCTAACACGTGTCTGTGAGGAGACGAGGACTCTACTGTCATAAGAAAGGGCCTAACACGTGTCTGTCAGGAGACCAGGACTCTACTGTCGTAAGAAAGGGCCTAACACGTGTCTGTCAGGAGACCAGGACTCTACTGTCGTAAGAAAGGGCCTAACACGTGTCTGTCAGGAGACCAGGACTCTACTGTTGTAAGAAAGGGCCTAACACGTGTCTGTGAGGAGACCAGGACTCTACTGTTGTAAGAAAGGGCCTAACACGTGTCTGTCAGGAGACCAGGACTCTACTGTCGTAAGAAAGGGCCTAACACGTGTCTGTCAGGAGACCAGGACTCTACTGTTGTAAGAAAGGGCCTAACACATGTCTGTGAGGAGACCAAGACTCTACTGTCGTAAGAAAGGGCCTAACACGTGTCTGTCAGGAGACCAGGACTCTACTGTCATAAGAAAGGGCCTAACACGTGTCTGTCAGGAGACCAGGACTCTACTGTCGTAAGAAAGGGCCTAACACATGTCTGTCAGGAGACCAGGACTCTACTGTCATAAGAAAGGGCCTAACACGTGTCTGTGAGGAGACCAGGACTCTACTGTCGTAAGAAAGGGCCTAACACGTGTCTGTCAGGAGACCAGGACTCTACTGTTGTAAGAAAGGGCCTAACACGTGTCTGTCAGGAGACCCAGGACTCTACTGTCGTAAGAAAGGGCCTAACACGTGTCTGTCAGGAGACCAGGACTCTACTGTCGTAAGAAAGGGCCTAACACGTGTCTGTCAGGAGACCAGGACTATCCTTACATAAGAAAGGGCCTAACACGTGTCTGTCAGGAGACCAGGACTCTACTGTCGTAAGAAAGGGCCTAACACGTGTCTGTCAGGAGACCAGGACTCTACTGTCGTAAGAAAGGGCCTAACACGTGTCTGTCAGGAGACCAGGACTCTACTGTCGTAAGAAAGGGCCTAACACGTGTCTGTCAGGAGACCCAGGACTCTACTGTCGTAAGAAAGGGCCTAACACGTGTCTGTCAGGAGACCAGGACTCTACTGTCATAAGAAAGGGCCTAACACGTGTCTGTCAGGAGACCAGGACTCTACTGTCGTAAGAAAGGGCCTAACACGTTGTTTGTGCCTGAGGCTGGCAACCTCATCATGGAGAACGAACTACCACAGAAACCACCACATTAAGATCATGTGACTGCTTGTGCAGACTTCCTGTGAGGAGACCAGCTATGGTGGTGGCTCCATGCTCCATATGGAGTCAAAAAAAATATGATGATGATGGATGGTGAGCACAACAATGAAGAAAAAGAAAGAACTGAGAACTGTTGACAAGAGACGTACGACAAAGGACACATATGTTGTTGTTGTCTTTTAACTAGGGCTGCTGAGCTTCTCTCTCTTTTGCAGCCAATATCAAGTTGTAGAATCCTTGGTTTTATCTACACTGTAGATCTAGGCTTTTCATGGTGGCTTTTCTGCCATTCCAAAATGTGCTGAGGTCATGAGATCCAGTTTCTCCAGCTTGGCTGGCATTTAAAAGATTGTCACATCTGGTCTCAAGCTAGGAGGAAGAAGCTTGTGGTCTCAAGCTAGGAGGAAGATGCTTGTGGTCTCAAGCTAGGAGGAAGAAGCTTGTGGTCTCAAGCTAGGAGGAAGATGCTTGTGGTCTCAAACTAGGAGGAAGATGTTTGTGGTCTCAAGCTAGGAGTAAGAAGCTTGTGGTCTCAAGCTAGGAGTAAGAAGCTTGTGGTCTCAAGCTAGGAGTAAGAAGCTTGTGGTCTCAAGCTAGGAGTAAGAAACTTGTGGTCTCAAGCTAGGAGTAAGAAGCTTGTGGTCTCAAGCTAGAAGGAAGATGCTTGTGGTCTCAAGCTAGGAGTAAGAAGCTTGTGGTCTCAAGCTAGAAGGAAGAAGCTTGTGGTCTCAAGCTAGAAGGAAGATGCTTGTGGTCTCAAGCTAGAAGGAAGATGCTTGTGGTCCCAAGCTAAAAGGAAGAAGTGTGTGGTCTCAAGCTAGGAGGAAGAAGCTTGTGGTCTCAAGCTAGGAGTAAGAAGCTTGTGGTCTCAAGCTAGGAGGAAGAAGCTTGTGGTCTCAAGCTAGGAGTAAGAAGCTTGTGGTCTCAAGCTAGGAGGAAGATCCTTGTGGTCTCAAGCTAGGAGTAAGAAGCTTGTGGTCTCAAGATAGGAGTAAGAAGCGTGTGGTCTCAAGCTAGGAGGAAGATGCTTGTGGTCTCAAGCTAGGAGGAAGAAGCTTGTGGTCTCAAGGTAGGAGGAAGATGCTTGTGGTCTCAAGCTAGGAGGAAGATGCTTGTGGTCTCAAGCTAGGAGGAAGAGGCTTGTGGTCTCAAGCTAGGAGTAAGAAGTGTCTGGTCTTAAGCTAGGAGGAAGAAGCTTGTGGTCTCAAGCTAGGAGGAAGAAGCTTGTGGTCTCAAGCTAGGAGGAAGATGCTTGTGGTCTCAAGCTAGGAGTAAGAAGCTTGTGGTCTCAAGCTAGGAGGAAGAAGCTTGTGGTCTCAAGCTAGGAGGAAGAAGCTTGTGGTCTCAAGCTAGGAGGAAGAAGCTTGTGGTCTCAAGCTAGGAGGAAGAAGTGTGTGGTCTCAAGCTAGGAGGAAGAAGCTTGTGGTCTCAAGCTAGGAGGAAGAAGTGTGTGGTCTCAAGCTAGGAGGAAGAAGCTTGTGGTCTCAAGCTAGGAGGAAGAAGTGTGTGGTCTCAAGCTAGGAGGAAGAAGCTTGTGGTCTCAAGCTAGGAGGAAGAAGTGTGTGGTCTCAAGCTAGGAGGAAGAAGCTTGTGGTCTCAAGCTAGGAGGAAGAAGTGTGTGGTCTCAAGCTAGGAGGAAGATGCTTGTGGTCTCAATCTAGGAGTAAGAAGCTTGTGGTCTCAAGCTAGGAGGAAGATGCTTGTGGTCTCAAGCTAGGAGTAAGAAGCTTGTGGTCTCAAGCTAGGAGGAAGAAGCTTGAGGTCTCAAGCTAGGAGGAAGAAGCTTGTGGTCTCAAGCTAGGAGGAAGAAGCTTGTGGTCTCAAGCTAGGAGGAAGATGCTTGTGGTCTCAAGCTAGGAGGAAGATGCTTGTGGTCTCAAGCTAGGAGGAAGATGCTTGTGGTCTCAAGCTAGGAGGAAGAAGCTTGTGGTCTCAAGCTAGGAGGAAGAAGCTTGTGGTCTCAAGCTAGGAAGAAGAAGCTTGTGGTCTCAAGCTAGGAGGAAGATGCTTGTGGTCTCAAGCTAGGAGGAAGAAGCTTGTGGTCTCAAGCTAGGAGGAAGATGCTTGTGGTCTCAAGCTAGGAGGAAGAAGCTTGTGGTCTCAAGCTAGGAGGAAGAAGCTTGTGGTCTCAAGCTAGGAGGAAGAAGCTTGTGGTCTCAAGCTAGGAGGAAGAAGCTTGTGGTCTCAAGCTAGGAGGAAGAAGCTTGTGGTATACTGTGCATTCCCTGCCATCCAAGGGGGCTTTCCAAATATGTAGAGCTAAAATACGGTGTTCTGGTTCTAGACTCTCCCAAGGAATTGTCACATCCTACACAGAGATACTTCTCAGCTCCCTCTGCCCATTATGGGCCCACAGTGAGACCCTCCTACATGCAGCCAAACAGGCAAAAAGCCATTGTTATGTCTGGGACTCAAGTGACTCCTCCAAGCTTAGCATACAATGCTGGGTTCTCAACATGTTTCACCACAGGGAGAGTCCCTGGAAGTGTGTGGATGATTTTCAAGAGTCAATGAGGGTGTAATTAGCATAGTTAGGTTCACTTCCACATTTGAATACTGTAGCATTGTGCATAGCTGATGGTCATATAAGGATGACTCCAGATTTGCCCCCATGCATATGAAGGATAGGTAAGCAATGAATTAGACATCCCCTCTGAAGCACTAATGGAAACCAGCTATAGATTCAACAAAGTTAATGTACTGCGGATTCTTGCCCACCACCGCAAGACATATTGGACTGAAAGAGCAGACAGACTTGCCAAAGAATGTCCACAACATGAGATGACCTGACTGACAGTGTGGCCTTCACCAATCTTGTTGATAGAAAAACTTACGGCAAGGACAGCTAAAGACAGACATGAAAGAGATACAGCTAAAGACAGACATGAAAGAGATACAGCTAAAGACAGACATGAGAGAGATACAGCTAAAGACAGGCATGAGAGAGATACAGCTAAAGACAGACATGAAAGAGATTCAGCTAAAGACAGACATGAAAGAGATACAGAAGACCTAGAAAGAGCTTTAACGGATGACACAGACCACCAACTTTATGACAGAAGCAGACGTGGCTATGTGAAAACGAGAGAAGAATAAGAAGAAAATATTTACCGATAGGGTCAATCCAAATTCCACAATCATTTGTATCAACATCAATGTTGAGACCAGTGTCCAGCACTTGGTGTACATTGTTGGTATTGCTGTGTACAGCTTCAGCCAGCAGCCGTGCAGCCTCATTATTCCCATTCAGAACTTTCTCTGTGAAAAATGATTATCCTGTAAACAGTAACATTTGTGACAAAAGGCTTTCATTTGTGTAACTTTTCTTCATTCTGACACAAACAATATATTTTTAATACAGATAGCCATACAGATAGCCATACAGGCATGTCATACAAGGTGACTAATGTCAGGATGTGCATGGTCTCTGGCAACCTCATTAAGTCAAATAAATAGCTACACAAACCAGCATTGCTAGGGTCATGTGACAGCAAGGGAGGCCAGCAGTGTTGGTGGCTACATAGGAAGGAACAAGAAAAATGATGATGCTTCTCCCTCCTGTCACTCCACATGTAGGCTACTGGGACCACATGATGTAGGCCTGGGACCACATGATGTAGGCCTGGGACCACATGATGTACTGGGACCACATGTAGGCTACTGGGACCACATGATGTACTGGGACCACATGATGTACTGGGACCACATGATGTACTGGGACCACATGTAGGCTACTGGGACCACATGATGTAGGCCTGGGACCACATGATGTACTGGGACCACATGATGTACTGGGACCACATGATGTGCTGGGACCACATGTAGGCTACTGGGACCACATGTAGGCAACTGGGACCACATGATGTAGGCCTGGGACCACATGTTGGCTACTGGGACCACATGATGTACTGGGACCACATGATGTAGGCTACTGGGACCATATGATGTACTGGGACTACATGATGTACTGGGACCACATGTAGGCTACTGGGACCACATGTAGGCTACTGGGACCACATGATGTACTGTGACCACATGTAGGCTACTGGGACCACATGTAGGCTACTGGGACCACATGTAGGCTACTGGGACCACATGATGTACTGGGACCACATGTAGGCTACTGGGACCACATGATGTACTGGGACCACATGTAGGCTACTGGGACCACATGATGTACTGGGACCACATGATGTACTGGGACCACATGATGTACTGGGACCACATGATGTAGGCCTGGGACCACATGATGTACTGGGACCACATGATGTACTGGGACCACATGATGTACTGGGACCACATGATGTACTGGGACCACATGATGTACTGGGACCACATGATGTAGGCCTGGGACCACATGATGTACTGGGACCACATGATGTACTGGGACCACATGTAGGCTACTGGGACCACATGTAGGCTACTGGGACCACATGATGTACTGGGACCACATGATGTACTGGGACCACATGATGTACTGGGACCACATGTAGGCTACTGGGACCACATGTAGGCTACTGGGACCACATGATGTAGGCCTGGGACCACATGATGTACTGGGACCACATGATGTACTGGGACCACATGTAGGCTACTGGGACCACATGATGTAGGCCTGGGACCACATGATGTACTAAGACCACATGATGTACTGGGACCACATGATGTGCTGGGACCACATGTAGGCTACTGGGACCACATGTAGGCAACTGGGACCACATGATGTAGTCCTGGGACCACATGTAGGCTACTGGGACCACATGATGTACTGGGACCACATGATGTAGGCTACTGGGACCATATGATGTACTGGGACCATATGATGTACTGGGACCACATGTAGGCTACTGGGACCACATGTAGGCTACTGGGACCACATGATGTACTGGGACCACATGTAGGCTACTGGGACCACATGTAGGCTACTGGGACCACATGTAGGCTACTGGGACCACATGATGAACTGGGACCACATGTAGGCTACTGGGACCACATGATGTACTGGGACCACATGATGTACTGGGACCACATGATGTACTGGGACCACATGATGTAGGCCTGGGACCACATGATGTACTGGGACCACATGATGTACTGGGACCACATGATGTAGGCCTGGGACCACATGATGTACTGGGACCACATGATGTACTGGGACCACATGATGTACTGGGACCACATGATGTACTGGGACCACATGATGTACTGGGACCACATGATATACTGGGACCACATGTAGGCTACTGGGACCACATGATGTAGGCTACTGGGACCACTACTGTACCTGGTCCCCTGCAGGAAACCTGCACTCAAACATGTATATCCTCTTGTAGCTGTAGTTTCTTTAACATTTTATTTTACACAATCAGGTTGTCAGTCTTATCAGCATTTTATTTTACACAATCAGGTTGTCAGTCTTATCAACATTTTATTTTACACACTCAGGTTGTCAGTCTTATCAACATTTTATCTTACACAATCAGGTTGTCAGTCTTATCAACATTTTATTTTACACAATCAGGTTGTCAGTCTTATCAACATTTTATTTTACACAATCAGGTTGTCAGTCTTATCAACATTTTATTTTACACAATCAGGTTGTCAGTCTTATCAACATTTTATTTTACACAATCAGGTTGTCAGTCTTATCAACATTTTATTTTACAATTTCTATTTACTGTTTTTTTTTTAAACCTCCTATTTGTTCGAGACCCCCGGGAACCACATAGGGTGGTGGGATAAAATAATGGGGATTTTGTCATCCATTTTTTCACGTAGCAGCCTCAGAGGCCAGTCAAGCAGTTATAAAATGTAATGTCTGTATCAAAATTCATTGAATAGAACCTGAGACAGATGTATTTAAGATGTTATGAATTGTGACCCTTCAGCTGAGCTATACTACTGCTTACTTACTATGTATTCAGGCTTTTCATATCTAGGTTACATTCATGACAGAAATCAAGGAATAGATACAGATACTGTGCCTATAACTACAATAAGCAAGGTCAGGGCCATATTCATGTTATCTAATTAGATATTTGGAAGGCAAAATACAAAATGGTCACCACCAAAAGATGACCCACGTCAAGGTTGAGCCACTCTTTGGTTGAGACACAAGGAAAATGATGGTGATAATATGACAAAAGATGTATTCATTATTTCTTTTAGTTAAAGGGTTCAAAGCACATGTCTGGCAGAGTGGTTACAAGGAATTGAGACACAATCTAACAAGCTGCAAAAATGGGTATCTGACTCTTGAGTTAGGAAAGGCAAAGCCAGGAATGAAGGGAACTGGTCAACCCCACATCATAAAGCTGAGAACTAGTATAAATAAAGTCTCTAACACTTAACACATCCCTTGTCCACACTTTCTGCTACAGGATTACCGTTACTTTTATATTTTAATGAAGATCTCTCAAAATTAAATGGCAGGACATGATCAAAACATGAAGATATCTTCAGATGACAAATCTATAGATGTGTAAAAAAAGAAAGGGTAAAGGATCCCGTTACACGCCCATTGAGGCATATTGGGAATATGGTGTTAGGCCCATATTTTCTTGACCATTGGCTCACTAGGGGTGATGTGGTCAGCTTCACGCCGGCCACCTTAACCTTCCTTCCCAGAGTTGCTCTGGTACCCAATTCACGAGGCTGGGTCGACCCCGGAGCCGTTTGCGGTCTAAAAAATCCCACCTCAACTGGGGATTGAACTATGGACCACTGAGCTAGGAAGCCAGTGCACTAACCACTGTGCTACCACAGATCCCATATAGAGGTATAAAGTAAGGAAAAAAGCGGAAGAGGACAAGTCACATAATCTAAACTCAAGTATCACAGCCAATGAAACCACAGAAAGAGAGAAGAATAACCAATGAAACCACAGAAAGAGAGAAGTATGACAGCCAATGAAACCACAGAAAGAGAGAAGTATGACAGCCAATGAAACCACAGAAAGAGAGAAGTATGACAGCCAATGAAACCACAGAAAGAGAGAAGTATGACAGCCAATGAAACCACAGAAAGAGAGAAGTATGACAGCCAATGAAACCACAGAAAGAGAGAAGTATAAATCAAGAAGTACACTGAAATTCATACAATCTTAGAGAAGTAGAATTCACACAGAAGGATGCAGACAATAAATACATAGAGAAAGAAAATCTTTAGAAAAGCTGTGTGACTTATTCATTCAAATCAATGGCATCAAATGACAATGAATGTCTACTATAGATGCTCTTACAAATTTCCAGACATCTATCTCACAGTCTGATGGAAACAATCAGATAAATATAAGTGTAACAAGAAGTGAGGACAAGACAGTGTATGATAGGAGATGTAATGATGAAACAAGTTTACAGCATTACAATGCAGGCTTTGTTCTAGAACCCCCAGAGTAAGAATAAAGCGAGATAAAACAACATATGAAGAAGGTCAATTGGGGACAGATATCAATGAGATTTAAAAAAACATGGAAAGACTTTGAATGGATGGCACTGGACAGAGCAGCGTGACATGAATCTGTTGATGGGTACCGTATATTCCACAAAGAGCTGATGAAAACTGAGTGAAAAATCTCACAGCCAAACTAATGACATCTTGTTTGTGCCTTTGGCTCTGTGTTGTTCCCAGACAGACAAATAATCTTTGGCTCTGTGTTGTTTCCAGACAGGCACAGGATCTTTGGCTCTGCATTGTTCCCAGACAGATAAAGGATCTTTGGCTCTAGGTTGTTCTCAGACAGACAAAGGATCTTTGGCTCTAGGGTGTTCCCAGACCGACAAAGGATCTTTGGCTCTAGGTTGTTCCCAAACAGACAAATAATCTTTGACTCTATGTTGTTTCCAGACAGACAAACAATTTTTTGCTCTGTGTTGTTCATAGACAGACAAATAATTTTTGGCTCTGTGCTGTTCGCAGACAGACAAAGGATCTTTGGCTCCAGGCAATTCCCAGACAGACAAAGTACGAGGGGAAGTTAGTAAGTAGGTTACAAACTTATATGGGGAAGCTGAAAATGGTATTTGGTAGTTTCTAAAGGTGTCATTAGGCGACAGTGTCATCCAGCTTTATAATTAGCTTAGGTAGCAGACTGCTAGGTGTCGCATGCGCATAGCAGATAAAAATAGCGACCGTGCTCATGGAGTGTACAAACGAAGAACAACGCGCAGTTGTGCGGTTTTTTTGGGAACAAAAGAACTTCCTGCAAAGGATATTCATAAGGAAATGTTTCCTGTTTATGGTGTGAAGTGTTTGTCGCGACAAGCGGTACATAACTGGGTCATTAAATTCTCTCCAGGACGCTAAAAAATTGTTGAAGAAGACCAACCTGGTCGTCCCGTTGAGATTGCGACAGAAGAATGTGTGCGGCGGGTGGAGGAGATGATTCAAGCTGACAGGCAAATACCGATAGACAGTGTAGCAGCTGCAATAGGATGTTCTCATGGATTAGCCTACACCATAATGCATGAGCATTTGAATTTCCGGAAAGTGTGCTCACGATGGGTGCCAGACAACTGACTGAGGAACACAAAATGAACCGAATGGGACTGTCCTTGGAACATCTGTCTCGGTACGCAGATGAAGGAGAAGACATGCTGAACAGGATTGTTACTGGGGATGAATCATGGGTGCATCACTACCAACCTGAATCAAAGCGTAATTCAATGCAATGGAAACATATCCTTGTTCACCTTCAGCCAAGAAATTCAAGGTTTCGCCATCAGCAGTGAAGGTTATGCTTACAGTGTTTTGGGATTCTCACGGAGTGCTGTTAGCCCATTTCCAGAAGAAAGGTGAGAATGTGAATGCTGCATCATACTGAGAAGTTCTGTTGATGCTTCGGGATGCAATTCGAAGAAAACACCCAGACCTACTGACTAGAGGAGTACTGCTCCATCACGACAATGCCAGACTACATACAGCTCGATTAACTCAGGAGAAAATTGAACAACTAGGGTGGCAAATTCGTGAACATCCGCCTTACAGTCCCGACTTAGCCCCGAGTGATTTTCACCTGTTTGGTCCACTAAAAGCTCACCTTGGCGGTAAACATTTCGCGGGTGATGCAGAGGTTGAACGTGAGGTGCGAATGTGGCTGAGAAAGCAGAGCATGCACTTCTATGCTGCAGGTTTCGAAGCACTAATACAGCGATGGGATAAGTGTATCAATGTTGGTGGAGATTATGTTGAGAAATAAAGGGGAAATGTAAGTGCAATAATACATGGTGTTCAAGTTTGTATCTCATTTTTTTTTTTTTCATAACCATTTGTAACTTACTTACTGACTTCCCCTCGTATCTTTGCTTCAATGTTGTTCCCAGACAGACAAAGAATCTTTGGCTCTGTGCTGGGACCCAAAGACGCAGCAATAGAGACTGCAGTCAGCGACTCATAGCTTGACTGCCTGCGTCAGGACCAGCGAACCAGAGCAGGTCAAGACCGCACTCCACCTCCACGTGGTGGTCCTGGAAACAGTCTGCAGCAGTGCAGTCTGGCTGAGCGAGTGTGGATCGAAATGGGAAGGCAAACCCGGTCCTTAAAAATGCCGTGCAGAAGTCGGATGTGTCGACCAAAAGGTGCAGATATCACAGCTTAGGCGTAAACAGACACAACGCAACCACCGTCCTTTTCAGGACGAACGAAGAAGAAGAAGAAGGCTCTGTGCTGTTCACAGACAGACAAAGGATCTTTGGCTCTAGGCAGTTCCCAGACAGACAAAGTATCTTTGGTTCCATGTTGTTCCCAGACAGACAAAGAATCTTTGGCTCTGTGTTGTTCCCAGACAGACAAAGGATCTTTGGTTCAGTGTTGTTCCCAGACAGACAAAGGATCTTTGGCTCAGTGTTGTTCCCAGCAGACAAAGGATCTTTGGCTCAATGTTATTCCCAGACAGACAAAGGATCTTTGGCTCCGTGTTATTCCCAGACAGACAAAGAAAGAACAAGACAACTACTCCCTCAGACTTGTTACAGACATCTAATATAAGACTGAGCCTGGGGCTGACAACCCCATTATGTAAATCAAATTGCTACACAACACCGAGAGACAAGTAGCTTTCTTCACAGACACACTGTCAGTAATTGCAATGCTGAAGAGCCAGAATAATGCAGACCTGGATGACCTAAGAGTAATACTCCACAGACTAAGTCAGTAATTCAGCAGAGTTGTGATACAGTGGATCCCATCTCACTGCAAATCCCTGGCAATGAAGAAGCTGACAGACTGGCAAAGGAAGGTGGAAAGCTACCTCAGCCTGATAGAAGCACAACTTATGAAGAGGCCAAGAGTTTTATTAGGAGCAGATACAAAGCAAATGGGATGCAGAGTATCCAGGCCACCCAAAAAAAAAAAAAAAAAAATGATGCATATTACCAGCTCAGCAGACAAGAACAAGTGATAATCTTCAGACTCTGGCCACAACAGATTGGGATATCATCTATTCAACAAGCTAAAGATAGGAACTACAGAGGAGTTTAACTGTGCAACCAATAAAATAAATGCTGAACATCTGCTTCAAACATGCCCAACATATGATCAACACTGAAAGCACATATGGCTGTCATAAGTACCATTCCTGGAAAAACTCTATGGAGATACCAACAACCTCAGGCTGACCAACACTTACTTTAAACTTACTCAAGCTGACGTCTGAACGCTTATAAAGAAGAAGAAAAAATGTGTTACAGAAACCACTACGTGAATACTTTACAGCAGGCTTCCTGCATGGGGATCAACTACAATGGTGGCTCCACAGCAAGTGAACAGAGAAACTAATTTATGAATGAAACCTTTGATACACACAATGGTGTGTGTGTGAGTGTGTGCAGAACTTGCTAGTGTCTGTAACTGTGTATCCATGAAAACTAGGATTTTATTCCACTACCAAACAAGCTGAGAACATAATATGCACTCTTAAATTGAAGAATGGGACCCAAAGATGTAGCAATAGAGAATGCAGTCAGCGACCCATAGCTTGACTGCTTGCTTCAGCGAACCAGAGCTGACCAAGACCATACTCCACCTCCACATGGTGGTCCTGGAAACAGGCTGCATCACTGCAGTCAGGCTCAGAGAGTAGGGATCGAAGAGGGAAGGCAAACCCGGTCCCAAAAAATGCCGTGCTGAAGTCGAATGTGTCGGCCAAAAGGCGCAGATATCGCAGCTCCGGCGTAAACAGACATAGCGCAGCCAACGTCCTTTTCAGGACAAACGAGAAAGAAGGAAGAAGAAGAAATTGAAGGATAGCTTGACATACCACCAAACATACTCACTCAGCAGCTCCCATGTTTCCTCAAATGTCTTACAGATTTCAACAACAACTGAGTCTCCCACTGCATTTGTGAACTTGTTGCTCTCTTCTCCGTAGATGCTTGGTCCCATCTCTGGAACCTGCCACCATCAACAGAAAATTACACATTTATTAAATATATGGTTCTTTAAAACAAACGAATTTGAAACAAACAATGGCAACTCTACTGAAATCTTATCCTGAAATGACTGCTACATTTGATGTTTGTTTTAAAATGAGTATTTGACAAAATGTAGGATGCCGACGATCATCATCATCATCATCTTACCAGATTTGTCATCATTTCCCTTTTTGCTCTTTATGGAGAAGTGCTGTTACTGTATCTAATCTCCCCTACAACAAGCCTACATTAAATAATTTGTCTGATATCTTATAGTGCTGGTTTCTGTAACAATTTACTTGACATGATGAGATTGTCAGTTCTGTATGTACAACCTGAAACTAGTCACCTTGTATGACACGTTTGAGAGAACAGTAGCTGTATTCTTTCTTTGTATCCTCAGAGACCCCACTGGCAACTACAGAGGTCTGTCTAAGTGTAAGGTCAGCCATAAAGATTAAAAATTAGATGAGAATTCTGTGTAAGTGTAAGGTCAGCCATAAAGATTAAAAATTAGATGAGAGTTCTGTATAAGTGTAAGGTCAGCCATAAAGATTAAAAATTAGATGAGAGTTCTGTATAAGTGTGTGGTCAGCCATAAAGATTGAAAATTAGATGAGAAGGCTGTACAGGTGTGTGGTCAGCCATAAAGATTGAAAATTAGATGAGAGAGATGTACAAGTGTGTGGTCAGCCATAAAGATTAAAAATTAGATGAGAGAGATGTACAAGTGTGTGGTCAGCCATAAAGATTAAAAATTAGATGAGAGAGATGCATAAGTGTGTGGTCACCATAAAGATTAAAAATTAGATGAGAGACCTGAACTCACATTTCTATCAACTTTTAAAATGGCTAATACTCGTATACACATGACACACTTTTTTTCATTGTTATGCTATTCTGAGCATCAAGTGGCTGAGTGGTTAGAGTGTTTGCTTCTCAACACAAAGTTACCAGCTTCAAAATCAGGTAGTGTCAAGCTCTAATTTACCCAGCTATAAAAGGGCACCTGACTCTGCTCTATGCATTTAATGGAATTCATGCCGCTCAGGATTTTGTCGTATGTACAACCAGCGTACTACAGGTACAATTAGCATTCATACTCTTCGACATTTTCTGAGGGAGACTGAGCACCTATGGGTTTGCCCACCGGAGTGCAGTGAGGTCGATTCTGATTAATAATAACAATAATCATGCTGCTCTCATATAAGTTCCTGTGTTAGACCTGATGACACCAACACCCTGAAACACCTCCATGTTGTGTATCATGGAAACAGGCAACCTTCGAGTTGCCTTAAAGTGTTCTTGCAGAAGTGGTTTCCACTACAGTTGGTTTTACATGATGATGTTGACAGCTTCTTCTTCTTCTTCTTTCGTTCGCTTGAAATATATTGTCTATATCTGCAATGTTGTTTCTTGTATAAACTTCACTGTCTTTTGTAGTTCATACAGGGGTCCATATAGTTTTGCTTCCAGTGTTGTTTCTCTGGGCCAGTGGGTTTGCCTCAATATATCATATTCGGGGCAATCTTGCAGTACGTGCTCCGCTGTCTGGGGTGCCTGTCCACATGTACACATGGCTGAATTGCCAATCTTGAATTTTGTATACATGTGGCTGCGGAGGCGGTTGTGTCCTGTTCTGAGGCGCAGAATGACTATTTGTTCTGATCTGTTCATAGCTTGGTAGTCATCCTGCGTTGATGTTGGTGGCTTTCTGATAGATTTGATCATCTTTTTCTTCTGATGGTACGTTACTGGTACATCCGGTTGTTCGTCTGCAGCACCTTCTTTAGCCAGTCCGTCTGCTCTCTCGTTTCCTGGTATTCCACAATGAGACGGTATCCACTGCATGGCGACCCTGCGCTGGTTGCACAGTTCAGAAAGTAGGGCCTGTATAACTGGCAATTTTCTGGACTGAAGTGCTTGGAGTGCTGATCTTGCATCTGTCAGGAATACTACAGGCTGTGGACCGAGATTGGTGTTCAGTAGTTTCTCAGTTGCCACCTTGATTGCCTGGACTTCTGCATCATAGTTGTTACAGAATTTCCCCGTTGGTACTCTGACCGTATCCCTAGTGTTGTTTGGGTATTCTATGTACACTCCTGCTCCTCCATTCTTTACTGCATTCTGTGCTGACCCATCCGTGTATACTCGGACCCAGAGGTCCTGTGGGTATTTATCATCCAGGAAACTGAGAGTGACTGTCCTACGTTGCACGCTGTTCTGTTCATCCCTGTCGAATATTCCTTTCACTTTTGTGTGGATGTGTACTGGTAGTCCATGCTCCTCTCTCCAAGGGGTTTGTTCTGGCACAGACTTTAGAGGGCTGTTAACTTCAGGCAGGTCTGAGGTTTGTCTACGAAATCGTTTGGCCTGGTGGATAAAGCTGCTTCTTTTCAGTCGCCCCATTGCTAGGTTTTGGAATCTGTCCTTCATTGGATGGCTCGGCATACAGAGGAACTTTTCTGCCTGTGTTAGCACTTTCGTGTCTCTGCGTTCTCTCAGTGCTTGTATCCTCCCCATTTTCTCCATCTCCACTATAGGCGTTGATTTCATTGCCCCCGTGATGACCCTAAGCGCCTGGTTTTGCACCTTATCTAGCTCTTGTAATGTGGTGTTTGATGCTGGACACCACGCAGCTGACCCATATTCCAGGTGTGGTCGTATGCCCTGCTGGTAAACTTTACTAAGTATTTTCCCGCTGGCTCCCCATGTGGTTCCACTTAGTTTTCTCAGGATGGCTAGCTTCCTCCTGGCCTTTGTTGCTGCCTTGTTGATGTGCTGCTTCCATGTCAGCCTATCATCGAATGTAACTCCGAGATAGGTGGGTTGTTTATCTTCTCTCAGGAGCTCTTTGTTTATCTTGATGACACCAGCTTTTTGTTTGGGAGAGAGGGTGAAGAGCGTAGTGCTGCACTTGTCTGTGTTGATGCTGACACACCATCTATTTGCCCATGAGGTTAAGGCATCTATAGCTCTTTGTAGCAGTTTGGTGGCCACTGTTGCATGCTCATCTGTGCACCATATTACCAGGTCATCAGCGTACATTGCCACTTTCATTCCATGTGGTAGTTCAGCAACCAGGTCATTGATGTAGACTAGGAAAAGTGTGGGGGACAGAACCCCTCCCTGCGGGACGCCATGACGCAGTAGAATTTTCTTACTCTTGAGGCCATCTAGTTGTACTCGGGCTCTTCTGTTATGCAAGTATGCTTTCACCCATTTGTACATCTTACCATTCACTCTATAATTTCTCAGTTTCTTCAGAAGCCCTTCTTTCCAAACCTTGTCAAATGCTTTTCTTAGATCTATCCATGCTGCTAGTACCAGTTTCTTATCTTGGAACGCATCCTCAATCTCTTGGGAAAGGTAAGTTGCCTGATCTTCGGTGGAATAACACTGCCTAAAGCCCGCCTGCTGTGGTACAAGAAGGTTTTCACTTTCAAGGTACCACTGTAGCCTGAGGTTGATGATACGTTCCATTGTTTTGCAGAGGCAGCTTGTAAGGCTGATTGGTCTGTAGCTGGAGGCAGTGGAACTGTCTTTTCCTGGTTTTAGGAGTGGTATCATGATTGCTTCCCTCCAGGTCTGTGGAACTCTGCCTGAGTTCCAACAGATATTGAAGATCTGCAGCAGCTTTGTTTTTGCTGCGGTTCCCAAGTTCTTAATCATTTCATTGGACACTCCATCAACTCCTGGCGACTTTCTCATTTTCAATTTGGATATTGCAAGCTCCAGTTCTCTGAATGTGATTGGTGCCTCCATAACTTCAGGTATGGTTCCATCTCGTCCTGCGTGTTGTTTCTCACGAGTCTCCTGTTGCTTCTCTGGGCTAACTTCGATGTTGTTGTCTTTAGCAAAGGAGTCTGCAAAGTGATCAGCTGCCTGTTTTCCCATGAGGATGTTTCCATCTTTGTACAGAGCAATCCTTGAGTTTCTCTCTGTACCTTCATCGTTAAGTTGCTTTACCAGCTTCCACAGTTTCCTCGTATCTCTTTCAAAGTTCAAGGACTCTGTTTTCTCCTTCCAGCTTCTTCGCCTGGCCTGCAACTTGGCCCTTTGAAATTTGGCCTTAGCTTGCTGGTAGTTATTGTGGTGTTCTTGGCATGGACTGGTCTCTGCCTGCTTTCGAGATGTTTCCACGTCGTTGTGCAGCTGCTCTAGTTCACTATTCCAATATGGTTTGTAGTGCTTACGAGCCCCTCTAGGTATTGTTTCACGAGCAGCCTGTAATATGCATCTGCTGAATTCATCAACTAGCTTATTGATGTCTTTGTCTACAGTCAGATCTCTAGCCAGTATACTAGTACGGTGCTGGTACATTGTCCAGTCTGCCTTCTTGTAGTTCCACCTAGAGAGAGTGCTGCTCTCCTTGACAAGTTCATTTTCCACAATTAGGAAGACTGGCCGGTGGTCGCTGCCTCCAAGTTGTTTCCCTACAACGCGTGTGGTGTTCCACTCCAAGCTGGGTGAGTGGAATGAGCAGGTGGAATTCTGAACTTTCTGTCCTGAGATGAAGCATCTGGTATTCCGCCCCCTCCATATATGTTTCAAGCTGACATGCACTGATGTTATTCCTCACGAGTGTCAGTATTCCACCTTTTCGCCTGTCTATTCGGTCAGATCGGTAGCACTGGTAGCCTCTGATTTTGAAGGCTATGTCTTTGTTGAGGTGGGTTTCTTGCAAGCAACATACATTTACTTGCTCTTCATTCAAGATATTTTCGAGCTCTAATTTTTTGCTGTAGCCGTCTTTTTTACTATTGACGCCTTCAGCATTCCAGTGCATTATTTTAAATGGTCTTTTCTTTGCTTGGCCAGTAGCTCTATTCTCATGCCTCCTGGCTCCCCGGGGCAATTGAGAAGGACCCCCAGTAGTAGGGGTTGGGCCCTTCCGAGGCAGAGGGCCCGGCACTGCGCCTGCCTGGGTGTCCGTCACAGGGCGAGTGCCATAACGTTTTGCAGATATAGGCATACTTCATTATGCTACATGTTTTTTCCTCCTAGCTTGGGACCAGATAAGATGATCATTTTAATGCAAGCCAAGCTGGAGAAACTGGAGCTCATGACTTCAACTTAACACATTTTGGAATGGAAGAAAAGCCACAAGAAAAGCCTAGATCTACAGTGTAGATAATACCAAGAAGTCTTCAACCTGGTATTGGCTGCAAAAGAGCGAAAAGCTCAGCAGCAGTAGTTAAACAACAACAACAATTTGTCACTGCTTATGGCGTGCCTGATGGAGCAGTATTCCTATTCAGTCTTTGTCTGACAGACCTCCAGGAAATACATGGACACAGTCCAGGAAATACACGGACACAGTCCAGGAAATACACGGACACCGTCCAGGAAATACATGGACACAGTCCAGGAAATACACGGACACAGTCCAGGAAATACACGGACACAGTGCATGTATATTACTGACATTTCTCTGACAAACTGGACAAATCACTGCCCATCCCTCTTCTTTTAGATTTCCTTTATTCTGACGACAGAAACTGATGCTGGCCTATCTGGGAGAGACACAACAATCAATAGTCTCTTTAAAAAATAACAAAAGAACATATTCCTTAGTGGCAAGACAACCAATAATTTCTGGGGGGAAAAAATGCACAGTCATTACTTTCAATTTCTTTGATGTGCACCATGACAACTGACATCAATAATAATAATAAACTGATCTATTTAAAAAGTGCTTCATTAAAGAGTTTATGTAATCAACGTCCTTTAACTGCCACAGCAGCAGACGCCATCAACAAATACAAGTCCCTCTTGTCACGTGCCATTAGCTCAAATTCTTTCCGTGTCTTCCTCATCATTTGTCATCTGTCTCCATTTCTCTTCTCCATGTCTTATTTGGTCTACCTCTTTTTACCCTGTTGATTTAGTTTATGTCATGTTTTGACTAAATTTTAAAAGTATTAAATTTTGTACAATTTTATGACATAAATGACAAATCATTTACAGAACTGTATTATTAAATGTAAACATCAGATTAGATAATTTAAAAAAAAAAACAACAACAAAAGGGAAAAAACTGACCTCTTGAGTTATATAGTGACGAACTGTGTCCTGAATTAAAACATCAGCAAGTGTTTTAAAATCTTGGAAAAATCTACTATTCTTTTCTATGCCAGATTTCTCTTCAATAAGCAGGTCCAAAAGTGGTTTTTCCTTTCTGATAATCTTGGCAATCACTGAAGCCTTCTCAGCCACCTTCAGCAGCAACGCTAAGAGGGATGATGCCTTCATGCTGGAAGATATTAGAACATTCATGATGGACATGACAGACCTGACAGACATGACAAACAAGACAGACATGACAGATCTGACAGACATAACAGACATACAGCTGCCATGATCATCATCTATCAGCTGCCCAAGTGCATGGACCTTCAACTAGTTCATGCCAAGTCCCTCCTGTCCTGTGCCATCTTGTCATGTCTTTCCTTTGTTTCCAGTTTTCTTCTCCATGTTTTTTGGTCTCCCTCTGCTTGTGTTACCCTGGGTATTGGGGTTAGACCTTTAACCAATTCCAAAGTTAGATCTCTAACCAACATCCTGAAGTACCTCTACATGGTGCATCCTGGAAACTGGCAACCTTCGAGTTGCCTAAATACATGCCATGACTGGTGACACACAAATCACCAGTATTACAAGCCATGACTGGTGACACACAAATCACAAGTAATACAAGCCACTACTGGTGACACACAAATCACAAGTAATACAAGCCATGACTGGTGACACACAAATCACCAGTATTGCAAGCCACGACTGGTGACACACAAATCACCAGTATTACAAGCCACAACTGGTGACACACAAATCACCAGTAATACAAGCCATGACTGGTGACACACAAATCACCAGTAATACAAGCCATGACTGGTGACACACAAATCACAAGTAATACAAGCCATCACTGGTGACACACAAATCACAAGTAATACAAGCCATGACTGGTGACACACAAATCACAAGTAATACAAGCCATGACTGGTGACACACAAATCACAAGTAATACAAGCCATGACTGGTGACACACAAATCACCAGTAATACAAGCCATGACTGGTGACACACAAATCACAAGTAATACAAGCCATGACTGGTGACACACAAATGTGGACATGAAGTAGAAAGCCCAATGCCAATGGAACAGAAGGTAAGACAAGATGGCAGGGGACAGCATACCATCTCACACACACACACTGAAGCAATCTGCTAAAATACAATCCATATTCTAAATTCTCAATCATAAATAAATGGAGACTCAATAGAACTGAGAGAAGAAAAATGGAATGTAACATGAGGGCTTGGCATGAACTGAAGACCCATGCTCCATGGAAAGTTAATAGACAAAGAAGTAGGTCAAATTCAAAAGATATATATTTCATATTATATAAATATTATTATTAACACTATAATATTACGTAAGCGTCAGCTCATTTAAAGAGCTTTATTTTGTGTAGACATATTTAAATACTATTGCTCTGATATCTTACAGCTAGTATTCATTTAACATCGGCGGGTACCAGATCCCGGAAATCAGATATGCTGACGACACAGTCCTCCTATCGACCAACCCAAAAGGACTTGAACAATTACTTCTGTCCACCAAAAAACACAGCGAGGCCCAGAATCTATACCTAAACACCAAGAAGACCAAAGTATTGACAACAGACAAAGTAAAGACCAAACCAGAAATTGAAATTGATAACGAAGAACTGGAAAGTGTCAATGAATTCGAATACTTAGGATCAATCATTAACAGCTCTGGCGACTGTGCAGTAGAAATTAAAAGAAGACTTGCAATTGCTTCACATAAGCTAATACAGATGAAAAACCTATGGCAAGGCACAAGCAAAGAAACAAAGTTACAACTGATCAGAGCATGTATATTCCCAGTAGCAACATACGGCTGCGAGACTTGGACACTCAATAAAACAGTTGCAAAAAAGATTACATCATTCGAAATGAAATGCTACAGAAGGATGTTGAGAATACCCTGGACAGAAAAAAAGACCAACAGAGAAGTACTGCACTCACTAAACGTACAGGAACATTGGCTCCTAAATACCATCGCAATAAGGAAGCTGAAATTTTTCGGTCATATAAAAAGACATAATAGTCTGGAAAAAACAGTGATGGAAGGCATGGTCCCTGGAAAAAAGGGGAAGGGGTCGACCTAGACGACGGTGGACCCAGGACATCACAGAGAGTCTGAACTTGTCTTTGGCTGATGCAGGTCGACTTGCCCAGAATCGTGATGCGTTCAGAGCAGCTGTAATGGAGACAACGTTCTGGAAAGAATATGTCACATGATGATGATGATGAGTATTCATTACAAATTAAAAACAATTCACAAAGTTCTCTTTTCACATTTTAATATAAAGAAGTATGTGTTTGTGTGAGGTGAAATCCAAAGCAGGGGTGGACTAACATTGCACATTTTAGGCATTGCCCGAGGGCTCACAGCAGTACATGGGTTCACGCTACCCTAACTTTCCATGTGAAATCGATAATCAGGCCAATAACCCTTTCAGCCCCAGGGGCCTGATCACTTTCAGCCTGCCCTTGATACAAAATCAACAAATGGTTTAAATAGAAGCATGAGCTTATTTGAGGCAGAGAACACCCTAATCACTAGTTTAAATAGAAGCATGAGCTTATTTGAGGCAGAGAACACCCTAATCACTAGTTTAAATAGAAGCATGAGCTTATTTGAGGCAGAGAACACCCTAATCACTAGTTTAAATAGAAGCATGAGCTTATTTGAGGCAGAGAACACCCTAATCACTAGTTTAAATAGAAGCATGAGCTTATTTGAGGCAGAGAACACCCTAATCACTAGTTTAAATAGAAGCATGAGCTTATTTGAGGCAGAGAACACCCTAATCACTAGTTTAAATAGAAGCATGAGCTTATTTGAGGCAGAGAACACCCTAATCACTAGTTTAAATAGAAGCATGAGCTTATTTGAGGCAGAGAACACCCTAATCACTAGTTTAAATAGAATCATGAGCTTATTTGAGGCAGAGAACACCCTAATCACTAGTTTAAATAGAAGCATGAGCTTATTTGAGGCAGAGAACACCCTAATCACTAGTTTAAATAGAAGCATGTGTGTATTAGAAGGAAGGAACACATCTTAGATTAGTCACAAGTCAATCACTATAGAAGCATGTGTTTTTATGAGGCAGACAACTTTCTACATTCAATCCAAAGTCAATCACTAGTTGTTTTGTTTTTTGTTAATCCTCTTGTTACATTTTTTTTTCGAGCCTTTAAATAATTGCTGTTTTTAGTCTATGTAAAATAAAGAATATTGAATATTTCTGAATATTTCTCCCATATGTTAACAGGGTTAGAATGGGGAGCTAAAAATATTAACACTATCCACCACGCATATTGTAGGAGGCTAGCAAGAAGGCTTGGGCATAGGGTCAGCTACCCCATTATGTACAAACGTATAAGCCTAAAAACTTCTATAGCAACACGAATAAGTCAGCAAAAGCTAATTTAAGTAATTCAATATGGCCATACAAGATTGAAGGTGGTCCTCTGGCCTGGAGGTTGATGGTGCAGTTCAGAGTAAGCTGAATAACAACTAGACAATCTACATTTTGTACATGACCTGTCTATTCTGTTCCATGACTGTAACCAGAAGCAAAATGAAATGAAAAACTCGATGACAGATCCTAGCAATGTGTTTGAAAATACAAAACAGGGAAAACATAAAGATTATGGGAATAAACACAGCAAATGATAGCAACACTGCACCTGGAGAATCATCCCAACAAGAGAACCTCTTACGTGTATCTTGGCAGTTATATAGAAAAAGTTGCAACAGACGATATCAAAATAATAATACAAAAGGCAAGAGCAGCTTTTATTGCATTGAGATATACGGAAATTAAAAGAAATCAACTCAAAACTAAAAATCTTCAACTCAAATGTCAAGACAGTCATATTGCAAAGCTCTGAAACATGAGAACAAATATAATGCCAACCAAAAAGTTACAATTTTTTTCATAAATGGGAGCTTGCCAAGAAAAGAGGGATCAAAATGGTATGACAAGACAAATATGGAACTGATGGCAGGAACCAGATAAGTGCCATTGGAACAAGACAATGCTGGCACTGGATATGACAAACAATGGATGGGAGGGGGGGGGGACCTGTTGATAGCAATGCAAGGCAGTCTTTGTCCTGGAAACCCCAGGGTAAGATAAGCTGAGGGAGATTGAAAAAATACATGGAGAAGGAAGCTAAAGACAGACATGAGAGAGATGCAGCTAAAGACAGACATGAAAGAGATACAGCTAAAGACAGACATGAAAGAGATACAGCTAAAGACAGACATTTTTTTTTTTTTTGCGTTCGCCCGCTAATACTCGAGGCGAAATCTCAGGTTATTATTTTATGTCTAACCTGACATTGATTTTACGTGAGTATCCCTTTATTTCTTGTACAGAGACAGGTGTCCCTCGCCATTCAGGCAAATACTCGCCGATTTCGGAGGTACCCATTGCAGCTGGGTCGGCTCAGGAGCCGCCAGTCCCTGGTCGACGGCACTTCTTCAAATGTCCTCGCCAGGTCTCAAGTTAATCCAGTCCAAATCCCGGTCGACGAAAAATCCTCAAATGCCGTCGCCCGGGTTTGATCCTGTATCACCCGGTCGCCAGAGCGGTGTTGTAACCACTACGCTAGCGCGGCTCCCAAAGACAGACATGAAAGAGATACAGCTAAAGACAGACATGAAAGAGATACAGCTAAAGACAGACATGAAAGAGATACAGCTAAAGACAGACAGGAAAGAGATACAGCTAAAGACAGACATGAAAGAGATACAGCTAAAGACAGACATGAGAGAGATACAGCTAAAGACAGACATGAAAGAGATACAGCTAAAGACAGACATGAAAGAGATACAGCTAAAGACAGACATGAAAGAGATACAGCTAAAGACAGACATGAAAGAGATACAGCTAAAGACAGGCATGAGAGAGATACAGCTAAAGACAGACATGAATGAGATACAGCTAAAGACAGACATGAGAGAGATACAGCTAAAGATAGACATGAAAGAGATACAGCTAAAGACAGACATGAAAGAGCTTTAATGGATGACACAGGACAGGAAGGCTTGGCATAATTTGTTGAAGGCCTTAGCTCCTCAGCCAGCTTATGTGTGATGATGAACACTGTTCTCTGACAACTATCACTTTGTAAATTGTATGCAAGACACAAACACCAGGAGAGCAGATGACAATGTACTGAGTGGTGGGGAACAACAATTAGGTATCACCAAAATTATACTCTTGACTTTGAAGAATTTTGTGCCCAGCCCATTAGGTTGGGCTGACACATCTCACTAAGTGCTTGTGTAGGTCTGGGGTGAGAAAGGCAGGAGGGGTGTAATTTGCTTTCAAGCAAACTATCTTAAAATGTTTACCTACACTACAAAATTACTTACTTCGTGAAAGGTGCAATTATTAGAATTTAATTAAACTACAGCATGTTAATCTGATCTGATCAACCACTAAGTTCATACTGAAAGTCAGTTGTAATGGATTCCAGCATCTTCTGTCTTAATGTTACGCTCTGGCTGACATACATCTCATGATGTTATTTTCCCACTTAAAGCATTGTCTTCCTCTTACACATTTGCCTTCAAGTTTTCCTTCCATTATGGTTTTCAGCAAGGTGTTGTCTTTTTATGTGATCAAATATTTTATGTCCAATTTTGATCTTATTAATTAGGCCTATCTGTTCATTCCTAGAACTTTGTTTTCTTCTCTGTCCATGCCAGCTCTCCATTGTTCCATATATCCACATCTTAAAGGTCTCAATGATTTCTTTTAACTGCTTGATCATTGTCCATGTTTCTACATAGCCTACAGTATACGGTATCGAAAACTAGGCTATAGGCCTAGGCCTACATAACATCTGATGACTCTCATTTTCAATGTGTTAGCTATTTGTATAGATTTTACGGTAGCCTATGCTAACAATTAGGCCTATTTAAAAAAACACTTTGGCCACATAAAAAGGCATAACACCTTGCAGAAGACCATAACAGAAGGGAGAGTTGAAGGCAAACGTGCAAGGGGAAGACAGCGCTATAAGTGGGAAGACAACATCAAGAGATGGACAGGAAAGAGTCTATCAGAGTGCACCATCAAGGCAAGAAACAGAAGACGTTGGAGATCCATTACAGCCAACCTTCGTTGTGGAGATGGCAACTGATGATGAAAAAAACATTCACTCACCTTTGTCTAGTCCTGTATTTATTCTGTTACTATTTAACCGTAGTAATCACGCGTGCAGGCGGGGGAAAAACACACATTAATAACTTGTGTAAAACAGTAGGCTAATATATGTTAATCGTATGCTGTTGCTGTAGGCCTGATAAATGAGTTGTGTGTCAATACACGATCGTGGGACCTTCCTTATTGTAACTATGGCCTACATAAATTTAACTCTTAGCAGTAATTCACCACTTTTGTATTTTCAATAGCCAAATTCTATACTGATCCTGTTGTAATTGTTTCCTGAAAAGAACTGGCAGCAGATCTCGGCTATTATAATCTTCCGAACATTTTGTCTAAAAACAGCTGATGACGGACTTTTAACGATACCTCGCCGAATACTCATGTTGAGTATTCGATATTAACCACCGAACACGAATTCGATGCTAACACCTTCTGAGAAAGCTATGAAAGAAATCGTTTGAACAGCGCCTACACAAGACATACATTGAAAAAGAAAAAAAACTTGTTTGTACACGTTATGGCGATGAATCTCGATTATCCAGCCGTACGGGCATTCATTCATTGAATGCCATGCCTACTGGCGTTGGTGATCATCATCAGCTGTCATTTCCACCACGAAGGTCGGCTGTTAAGGATCCCCAACGTCTTCTGTCTCTTGTCTTGATGGTGCACTCTGATAGACTCTTTCCTGTCCATCTCTTGATGCTATTTCCCCACTTATAGAGCTGTCTACCTCTTGTACGTTTGCCTTCAATTGTCTCCCATATTATGGCCATCAGTAAGGTGTTGTCTTTTTACATTGCGTTGTTGATTCCGTTTCCAATTTCGTGTTAAAATGTAGGAAGTATGAACAGAGAAAACCAATATTAGATTATTTACAGGCATGCAATTCATCCATAACTGTATGGATAGAGAATAGATAGACCTAGAGAATTGCACAATATAGTACAATATTTTATAACAAGAACTAAAATTAATATATAAGAATCAATGATGGTGCATGGAAAAGGGGTAGTCCGATGGGGTGCATGTGGCAGATAATTGATGGATTTGATGTAATCTCGGACTCCCATCGGGTCTCATCTCTTTTCACCTTGTTAACAACAAGGTAGTTATGAGAGACTTCATTTTGGTTTGTTTATTGCTTGTTTGTTGGGTGTTTTTTTTTTTTATTCGTTTAAAAAATACTTTTAATGTTTGTTTGTCTCTTGGAAAAGGGAAATCACACACAAAAACATTCATACAAATTAGGTTTTGATTTACTCTATTTGGACTGAGTAGAGGGGGGATGAAGGTACTATATTTGGGTATTGGAAACCTGGCTTTATTTACTCGAATTAGTACACCATTTGTCCTAATTATAACCCATCAAGGGTTTAACGAGATACTTAAAAAAAAAATTATCTGATGTCTTCGGCTTTTTCTGTGCTGTGTTCAGTTGGTTTTTCCTTCTTTCTGTTTGTGTCTTTCTCTTCTCTTGTGAGATGAATTGACTCGTTATTATTAAACTCTTTCATTTTAATTTCTCATCACGTGTGCAATGGGGAATCGATGTTTATGCAGGGACTGATTACCAGGTATTCACAAAGCGTACTCTAATACTCATGACGGCATGAAGGGAACAGTCCAATATGCTGGAAGCACGTCACAGCCCTTTGACATACGAAGTGGCGTTAAACAAGGCTGTGTTCTGGCTCCGACCCTCTTCGGGATCTTCTTTGCCCTACTCTTGAAACATGCTTTCAGAGATGCAACTGAAGGAATATGCCTTCACACTAGGTCAGATGGCCGTCTGTTTAACCTTTCAAGGCTGAAGGCAAAAACAAAAATCAGAAGGGTCACTATAAGAGACTTGTTGTTCGCTGATGATGCTGCAGTCGTCACTCAAAGCCAACAGGAGCTTCAGAACTTGATGAATCGCTTCACTGAAGCATGCAAGGACTTTGGCCTCACAATAAGTCTAAAGAAAACGAATGTGCTGAGTCAGGATGCGGGTGCTGCACCAGTTATCACTATCGATAACTATGAATTGGCAGTGGTGCATCACTTCACATACCTAGGGTCTACCATCAATGACAAACTCTCACTAGATACAGAAATCGACAGCCGCATTGGCAAAGCTGCAGCTACCTTTGCCCGCCTCACATCGCGTGTTTGGGGAAACTCCAAACTCACGATGAAGACCAAAGCTGCGGTATATAATGCCTGCGTCACCAGCACACTCCTATATGGCAGCGAGACCTGGACGACCTATGCTAAGCAGGAAAGAAGGCTCAATACCTTCCATTTATGGTGTCTACGCCGCATCCTCGGCATCTCGTGGAAAGATAAAGTGACTAATGTCGAGGTGTTGTCACGTGCTGGCCTTCAAAGTATGTATACACTGCTTAGACAGCGCAGACTTCGCTGGCTTGGTCATGTTCGCCGCATGGAAGATGGTCGCATCCCAAAAGATATCTTCTACGGACAACTAGCAGATGGCAGGAGAACAGTTGGGCGACCACAGCTGAGGTTCAAAGATGTGTGCAAGAGAGATATGAGGGCACTTTACATGAATCCAGCAACATGGGAGGATGAAGCTGCCGATCGCACTGAGTGGCGATGCTATTTACGGCGCCAACTCAGATTGGGCGAAGAGAGGCTCACACAACAAGCAGAGGAGGGGAGAAAACGTCGAAAGGAGCACCAGGAAAATAAGCAGCTGAGGGCTGTCAGCTCAGGGGCGCATTCCCATAGTCAGTTATGACTGAAGGGGCTATTATTATTATTATTATTATTATTATTATTATTACTCTAATACGACTTCTAGAAATAGAAGTCAAGTACGTGTAAGTTTTAACCCAAAAAAAACACCCCACATACCGTTGTAGGGTGCGTCGAGCAGTTATTGGGGGTCTCTGAAGAATCAAGGAAAGAATAGAACTACTCACACCCAAGCATGTCGTACAAGGCGACGAATATGAGGTTGGCAACATGATCATGTCAAACAAATTGCCACACGAATCATTGCTACAAGAGCACGTGACTGCAGGCTTCCTGCAAGGGAACCCACTACAGTGATGGCTCTATGCTCCGTAAATAGCGCAAATAACAACGATGATGATGACTGCTGTAGGGTTGGGCCTCTGTAAAAGGTCCACGAATGAGGTCTCAGAGATGGGTCTCCGTACATTCGCCGCTGAGATTGGCGCTCTAGTTCGTGTTGATAACTTGACGACTGTATTCAGAAAACTTCATTTGATTGTCTGGCTATAAGTAGCACAGGCACCTAGCTTGGCAACACAGACCGATCCAGCGGAAGATGGAATGAGAGAACGACCAAACTCTTAGAATCACAACATGACATAATGCCAGGCGGTCACAATGACATAATGCCAGGCGGTCACAATGACATAATGCCAGGCTCGTCTTCCGAGAGCTCGGATGAGACCCAGACCATTTTACAATGTATAATAATGATAGGCATGGAGGATCATTTATCCTCGGCGAGGCGGGTCCCCCTCCCCCATGTGATGCTGGTCCTCATCTCGTTGGGCCTGACGCCAGGTTGCACTGCACGCGTCTTCAATTACAATACCAGCTGGCGTAGGTGATCATGTTGCTGCATAATATGCTGTCTCCAACTATATTTATCAATTCTGTTGTTGAAATCTGTCAATGCCAAGATGTCAAATTGTTCAGTATCTTTTGTCGTTTCCGTCCACCCTTTTTTCCTTCAGTCTTTTCTGTTGTCCCAGGATATTCCAACTTTTCTCACAACACGTCCCTATAAAGTGGGTTCCTTCCTTCTAGTAACAGTAATAAGCCTCATTCGCACACTGGATTCTTTCAGGACATCAGGGTATTTTAGTTGTTCGTACAATTCTGAACATTCTTCAGAAAATCTTGTCTCTGCGGCCTCCAGGGATTTTCTTGGAAGGATTGTGTTTTCTTTTTCTTATTTCCGGGAAGGGTCATTCAGTCATTTCCATTGTCATCTCTATAGCATAGTAAATTTTCGATAAATTTATCTATGATATGGCGAGTTTTATTTGTCTGTCATCGCAGGCGGTGGTAGGCACAAGAATTAGGCTGATAAAACTGGATCAAACAGTCTGCGCTGATTACCTGTAACGAAGTGAGTTTGAATACAAGCGTGCCACGGACGATCAAGGTATTGTTTGTACTTATTAAATCTTCAGAAGTCGAAACTGTAACAAATAGATACATCTTGGGGAAGGAACTTGTCCTTCTACCAGGCGCGTCAACTGTGTGGTGGATTGTTGAATGATCTCTAGATATAGAGGTTAGCTGTGAATACTGAATAATCAGTTGTGAACCAAAACAGTTGGTTGTCACTCAGAGCGAGATAGGATAGTTGTGAGGGGGGGGGGGGGGGGGGGGCAGCCGGTTATTTTTTTTTACGGACCATCTTCACTGCACACGGACAACTTCATCTGTGCTCCGATCGCCTCCCTTCTTTCACACAAGAAGGATCTCAGCACAGTGCACGAACTCCGAAGCATCGGCGAAGATCGCAATGTGGGTATACAAGAATCACACATTCTACAAATATTTTATGTAGTGGGTAGGTTTTATTTTTATTTTGTCAGGACAGCGGCCGTATGGCCTACTCTTTACGATTTCCAACTGCCGAGGGATTTTTAACGTGCGCTACTTGCACACGGGACGTCCTATTTTTTCGCCCTTATCCGAGAAGACTAGGCATCCCATCTCCCTACCCCAGGAGATCAGGGGAGAGTATGGGATCATTAGGAACCACTGGTTGTGAAAATAATTTCCGTCAATTTGATTCTCTCTACCTGGGTGCAAACCCGGTACCTTTATAATTAGAGGCGGACGCCATACCTGTTAGCTGCAGTGTTGACTCCATACTTCAAAAAGAGAAAAATAAGATCAAAGAAGATACTGCTACAGGGCTGTGAAGTGTTGGAGACCAATAACATTAAGTCTCATCTTTATAAGGTGGGGTCAACAGGTCCCTTTCTTAGTGTATTCACCCTCCCTAACTTGGAGACCAATAACATTAAGTCTCATCTTTATAAGGTCAGGGGTCATGTTTCCATTTTAAACCTGGGTAGACTAGAGCCTGATGCAACTTGGTTTTGAACAAGGCCACTTTTCCTTGACAAGTATGTGCCCTAATCACACTCAGACGCTTTAATGGAACACAGGGTGTTCAAGGTATTCTTCAGCTCTTGCTATGTCCACCTTGTCTTTTTAAAAAATTCTTTTGTCCATGTTGTAAGGCATTTCTCCACTACGTTGTGACAGATATGACTGCTGCTCCCTCAAGCATGTCGTACTAGGCAATACAAGTTAATATGAGGTTGTACATGGAGCTGGCAACCTCACAATATAAAACACATTGCTACAGAAACCAATTTCAAAGGCAGTAGATCACAAACTGAGGAAAGAACAAGCAGGATTTAGAAAGAACAGGAGATGTGTAGATCATATATTCACTCTCAGGAACATTATAGAGCAGAGCTCAGAATGACAAAGACAGCTTTACATTAATTTCGTTGATTTTGAAAAGGCTTTTGACAGCATACATAGGGACAGTTTATGGAAAATACTGAGGGCTTATGGAATTCCAAGCTGCATAGTGTCAATCATAAAAAGCCTCTATGCAAACTTTACGTGCAGTGTTGGGCAGAGCAACCTAACCTTTGAGGTGAAGACAGGAGTACGACAGGGATGCCCCTTATCAACCACTCTATTTTTAACAGTCATAGACTGGGTGATGCGCCAGACAACAGAGGGCAGTCCAAGAGGAATAAGATGGACAACTTTTTCTACATTGGAAGATCTGGAATATGCAGATGACATTGCACTACTAGCACATTCACATCAACACATCCAGGAAAAAAACGGATAGACTTAATAAGTTTAGCCAGCAGGTGGGCTTGAACATCAATTTAAAGAAGTCTGAGGTCATGACGCTCAATGTGAGCAACCCTGAGCCCATATCAGTAAGGAATAAGCAATTGGTACAGACAGATACCTTCACATACCTAGGAAGCATAGTAACACCAGACGGCGGGGCAGGCAAAGACATCAACATCAGAATGAATAAGGCAAGAACAGCCTTTTTTAGCCTAAACAACATCTGGAAGTCCTCCCAATACAGCACAAGCACAAAATTAAGATTATATCAGAGCTGTGTGCTTTCTGTGCTTCTCTATGGTGCGGAATGCTGGAGAGTTACAGAGAAGGAAATGTCGAAATTGTCCTCTTTTTACACAACATGCCTAAGAAAAATTCATCGAATCTTTTGGCCGAATACCATCACTAACCAAGATCTGCTTACTCGTAGCAAGCAAGAGGACATGCACACCATCATAGCTGGCAGACGCTGGAACTGGGTTGGTCATGTCCTCAGAAGAGACCCCGATGCCATCACAAGAACAGCTATGCTTTGGACCCCTGAAGGAAAACGAAAGAGAGGCCGACCAAAAACAACCTGGCGGAGGACTGTGGAGGCTGAGATGCAAAGAATGAACCAGAGTTGGGGCACTGTACGAAGGAGGGCCACCGACCGAGCAAAGTGGAATCAATTTGTTGTTGCCCTACAAGACGCCACTAGGCGTGATGGCCACTGACTGCTTTGACGGTCGGCGGCTAAGGATCAAAGAAGAAGAAGAAAGAAGCTACAGAAACCACCTCGGCAAGAGCCTGTGAATTCTTTGTGCAGGTTTCCTGCAAGCAGGCAAGTTGTCATGGTGGCTCCATGCTTCATTGGGAACGAAAAGGACAAAATGAGGGCGCTTGATAATCAGCAAGATGGACAAATCTGCAAGATGGAGGCCTTTAACCCTTTGCTTTTCAGTCAAAGGCCATCGGAGACAAACGTACACAAACCGACGGAAATCAACGGGAAACTTCTTCTTCTTCAAGTACAGTGCGCAGTGGCGTATGAGATCATGTCTCTCCACAACTTCCTGTCCCCAGTACAATTGATCAATTCTGCTGTTGACTTCTTTCCACGCCACGATGTCAAACTGTCCACTATTTGCTCCTTTTGTCTTCCCCTATCTCTTTTCCCTTCAATCTTACCTGTTGTTACGATATATTCCTGCTTTCCTCTTCTCATAACATCCCCCCCCCCCCCCACACACACACAAAAAGTGGATGGCTTCTTTCTAACTTGTGGAATAAGTTTCCGCTGCGCATTGGCCTGTTTCAGGACATCCACATTACTCTTTTCGGCTGTCCATGGCATTTTTAACATTCTTCTGTAAAACCACATCTCTGTTGCCTCTAGTGCCTTCCCTACTTATTTATTAATTGTCCATGACTCACTCCCATATGTCAGGATTGGTTCTATATAAACACTGAAGAACTCTCTTTCTTACTACCATTGACAAAGAACCGTTGCATAAAATACTTTTCATTTTATAGAATGCTGTTATTGCCTGAGCTGTTCTGCTCTTCACTTCTGAGATGCATCTTCCATCTGTTGTTATTAATGTGCCCAAGTATTTGAATCTATTGACCTGTTTTTAAACTGTTCCAGTTATTTTGATAGTGCATTCTGGGGAAGCCATTTTATGCCTTTTTGCTGAGGCCTTTATTTTTACTTTCTGTCACCATTGTATCAACCATTTCCTGCAGCTCATTTTCACTTTTTGCTAATAAGACTGTATAATTATAATCAGCGTATCTCACGTTGTTTATATTATGTCCACCAATTATACCGTCGTTAATCAAAACAACGTTACGGATACGTACAGGTATCGATAAATTTTATTCATAACGATACGAAATTTAGCAGTCAGTTGCGTTCTACGGCATGAATATATTTAATTTAATTAATTTATTTATTGTAATTTTATTTTATAGTGAGCTGGAAATCCTAAAAGCTGAGCCTCGGCTTCTAATACTATAATCTTACAGTGGTGATCGTAACCGTAGGCCAATAGACAAACATCTAGAGAGGGTACATTCATTTTCGAAGCATTTCTGTGATACAATACTGGACCTAATCTAGAGTTTAGTTATGTGAAACAAAACAGCGAATAACAGTTATCGGAATAAACTGTCTTGTCTGTGGAAGTATTCCAAAGGCCTGGTTGGCTTGCAAAAAATACAACTTTCTCACAATCTTGAGTTTCTCATGTGCCGTAGAGCCCCTGTATGTAGAGAGTTTCGCGAACTATGTCAGAATCGAAAACAAGGCTGAACGACGTAGACGTCATTTTCGGCTGGACAATACCAGGGCTAGTAGCGAGAATAAGCACCGAGTAAGATGCCTAATTGTTCAGCTTTTGGCTGTAGCAATAGCTCTAGCAGCGGATACAGATTGTTCTCGTTTCAAGCAGACAAGAAACTTAGATCGATCTGGGAATGCAAAGTCAGTAGAAAACATTGGAAAGCTTCTATTAATTCAAGACCGTGTGAACAACACTTCGAAACGACTGATTTTGAATTGAAGCGACTGGATGGGAAGAAGAAACTTAAATGGAATGCAGTACCTACCAAATTTTTACACCGTGCACCTGGTCAGCACAGAAGATTACCTAAGATAAGGGATGTTGTTGTAGTACACACTGCAGCGCTAGGCCTAAACCATGATCACACTTACAACAAGAAGAAAAATTCAGCAACTGACAGTTCTATTGAAAACAATGTAGGAACAGATAGTGTTAATGACAACCACACGGACTCTTCAGCATCAGAAAATAGCATGCAAACAGAAGTCATTAAAGATAAATGTGCCGGCTGTGTAGCTAAGGAAATAGTGACACTTAGAAAAAAAAATCAGTAAACTTGCTGCAAGTTTAGCTACAGAGAAGAGGCAGAACAATAGAATCAAGAAAAAAATTGTCATGCCAGACAGATAAAATATTAAACATGCTATCTGAGGATCAGATCCGGGTCCTTAATTGTAGGTCTTCAAGAGGAGTAAAATGGGGCAGTAAGACTGTAAAGAAAGCATTGCAAATTCGATTTGCTTGTGGAGCAACAGGCTATAATATATTGTTGAAAAGCATTACCCACTGCCTGCTATACGTACTCTGCAGCAACGAATGCATCACATTAAGATTTCTGGGGGAATACTCAATCAGATGTTTGATTACATGAAATTAAAGGTTGTAAACATGTTAGGAGTAGGTAGAACAGCTGTGCTGCTTGACATTAGATTAAATGTCAATTAAATCTGCTATTGAATATGATGCAAAAATAGGAGAAATTCTTGGTCATGTCAATGTACCTGAACATAAGGGCATTGCGACAAATGCACTAATATTCATGCTAAGTAGACTATCCAGCAGATGGAAGCAAATTGTTGCTTTTTATTACTCAGGAAGGTCAACTAAAGGCCATGTTTACAAACCCATTATTCTGGAAATAATACATAAAGCTGCTGTAATTGGTCTGCATGTGGTAACTGTCACAAGTGACATGGGAAGTGCAAACAGGGCAATGTGGGCCAGCTTTGGTGTTTGTGCTACCAGAAACAAAATTGTGAACAAAATTGCACATCCAGAGCAACCAAACAAGTTGCTTTATTTCCTAGGTGACACACCTCATTTGATCAAAAATATTAAGTCTGCATTTATCTCTGGCCATGATTTCAGATTATCTGAGGAGATATGTGTATTGTTAAATGTGCCTTCTAACATTGCAAATATACTGCCTGTTAGGGAACTGGCTGACTTACAAAGGAACAGCACCCTGAAACTAGCTCCGCACCTTACTGATGACATACTCTGCCCTGGACATTTTGATAAGATGAAGGTGTCACAGGCACTTCACTTTTTCAGTATATATGTCAGTGCAGGGATCCACTACATGGTAGAAAAGGAGGGCAGACCTGTGAATAATCTGACAACTGCTCAGTTCATTGAGGTGATATCTAAATGGTTTGATTTAATGTCAAGTCGTGTCATGGCTCTAACTAAGCAGTTTCCAGATAGGTATGCAAATGCTGTTGAAATGTTACGACTTGTGATTCGAATATTTACAACGCGTTCAGTTGGAAAGCAGGGAGCATGGAAACCATTTCAGACAGGCATCCTTTTGTCCACAACATCTGTGCTTGATCTTGCAGTGGACATGTTGAGTGGAAATTTCAGTTTCTTGCTGACATCACGTGTGAGTCAAGACTGCCTGGAGAATTTTTTCAGCTCCATGAGATTAAATAATGCAGTGCCAACTTCTCTTGAATTCAAACATAGATTGAGAATTATCTGCTTGTCACAATTCCTCACGACTGTGGTGGGTTTTGATGTTAAAGAAATAGATATTATTTGTAACAGATGTGAGGTCAGCTGTGCAAGCCCCTGAGGTTAGTTATTTAGGAATATGTTCTCAGGGATCCTGTCTGCTACCACCTTATGACCTCAACCTGCCCTATATTTTCTCCTAGTTAAGTGTAAAGGTGTGTGAGTGTTGTCTAGCTAGATGTCTAGGGTATATGCGAGGTAATGTAATGAAATGACAACACTACACTTATAAATTAATGAACAATAATGAAACAAGTCACTGTTAAAGTTTAAACGTTAAATCTTTTTTTTACAATTTATTTTCCTATATCTCAGTTTTTTTTTTTTGATACAGGAATAATGAAAACTCAAGGTGATAATGAAATGTATTTACAACAATTAATTCAACTATAAATGAGTCTGTTATTATTCACAACTATATAAAAATGTCACTCTTGAAAAGTGTCAATTAAATCTTGATCCTATGAATGGGTAATAATGGGAAGAACGTCTGTGTTCATCATGTTCTGAACTAGGAAATACACATTTGGAAAAGAGAGTGGTTAATCTGAGGTATCATGTGCCCGTGGACGAATTCTTATCTTTGTAGTTGCTGGAATACAAGATGGGTTCAGTCCAAGCTAACAGCTTCAAACTGCCAAGTCAGGATACTAACCTTGGATTCTCAACAGTGAGGCAAACAGACAATACTGCCTCAATTCTTCAGGTGCAGATGTACATTCAAGTATATGTTGACCAATGGTGCACTTTGATTCAGAGATGAAACCCTGGAATGAGAGTAATAAGCCCTTCTAAACACCTCATATACCTCTCTCTATCCCTAACTATCAAACATTGTCAGAATCAGCATGGTAACTAAACAATTAGTTATCGTTCTTATTTGGTTTTGTACCCCATTCATGATCAGATAATCTTTCAAACTTCAGTTTGACACTTTTCTTGATATAGGAAACATTTTAATTAATTATATCAAGTCATGTGCAAACACGGTGACTTGCTGAAGAAGACGGCCAGTGGTTTTCTGGTCTTACATCCTAAAACTGTACATCAATTTCCCCATTAATATTTAATTTTATTTTCTCCCAAAGTGTCAGTAAGCCTGTCTGGCTTTTCTACTAAATGATAATATCCTTCTTAACAACTTTGTGACACAACACAAAGTTTGATGTTGGCGCTTTCCTCGATATGCCTCTACCCGTAGAATGTTCATACATATTCAATAATACATAATAATAATAATAATAATGATATAAATGTTTTTCTCTTACCGCATCAATGAAATATTCCTACTAATTAGTTTAATTAGCGATAATATGGTCACTTCCAGATCGCTTGCTGGTGCAGATCAGCAAAGGTAAAATCGTACTGAATTTCTTGCCTTTAACACAACAGTAGTGTAGGAAATACTTATCACTACGGTTAGTCTATTAGACTCCAGCCAATCAGGGACTATTATGCCTCTTGCGTCCTTTTTCAAATAGAAACTTCAACTTTCAAACTTGGGATTACCTCCCCCTCTCCCAATATGTGGCAAGCTGAGAGAGATATACGTCTGTTCGTCCATCTGTCTTCTACCAATATCTCGGTTATTTACTAAGTGTTTAGGGAGCCGCGCTAGCGTAGTGGTTACAACACCGCTCTGGCGACCGGGTGATACAGGATCAAACCCGGGCGACGGCATTTGAGGATTTTTCGTCGACCGGGATTTGGACTGAATTAAATCGAGACCTGGCGAGGACATTTGAAGGAGTGTCGTCGACCAGGGACTGGCGGCTCCTGAGCCGACCCAGCTGCAATGGGTACCTCCGAAATCGGCGAGTATTTGCCTGAATGGCGAGGGACACCTGTCTCTGTACAAGAAATAAAGGGATACTCACGTAAAATCAATGTCAGGTTAGACATAAAATAATAACCTGAGATTTCGCCTCGAGTATTAAGCGGGCGTACGCAAAAAAAAAAAAAAAAAACTAAGTGTTTCAAATTCTGAAAAGTAATTATTGATCAGGCTGCTGTCTGTCACACAGTAGTTATATTTTTATTCTTTCCTTCATTATATTTACTATTATTGTTTTTCCCCTTTATTTATTCAAATAACATATTTTTCTATCTACGGTAAGATACATTAACACCTTAATCTTCTATTTAACCATTAATGTCATTGTATTTGTCAACTGTCCTTTCTTTTAGTGTGTAAGAAAATTATCTAAGTTTTTCTTCTCTATCCTTCTATGCTCCACTTGGGTTCAAATTTCAAATTTCTGTAAACAACGAACTCGTGACACTACCACCTATGCTCCTTTTCTCCCCTTCTCGTACTGTATTTTCAAATATTCCACGTTAATCGTATTATTTGTCTGTAACTAGCGTTCTCATTAAAAATTGAAACAGCGCATCTGCAATACGTCACAAAAATGGGACTTTTAGGCCGGATGTACGAACTGTGTGTGTGTTTTTCATTTCAGTCTGCAAATCTAAGAGGTTATACATTTTGAACTGCGTGTCGAGCGAAAGGGGACTGTATGGTTTTGTGTCGTCTTATAGAAACATGCTACGGTATTGTCACGCACTATCGTTTTCGGATCGCGAAACCAAAAGAACCAAACGCGTGTCAAATAATAGCATTCTTCCGTCTCTCCCTTCCCCTTCCTCGTTCTTTCTTCTGTCCATCTTATTAGAACGGCTAAGCCTTGTATTTTCAAAATTGTTACCGTTAGTGTCTCAAGGACGAGGTATAAAAAGTTAGTACTACACTGCAGGCGGGGCGATGATGTTTCACACAACTCCACTATTTTATCCCTATATTATGTTATCTCGATAAACAAGAATATTATCTATTTGATCGGTGTAATCTCTGATTTTATGACAATGACTACACGTGGAAGTAGTTACGACGAAGATGATAATGACTTTTTGCTTGATTGTACTGATATGAATACAACAACAGTTACACACACCGAGCAGCATGTTGATTTGTCAGATGTAGAAATAGAAATAGAAAGCACAGCTGAGGTCCATGCAATTCATTATTTAAGTGGCTACTGTGTGAACAGTGTATTAAAGCAAAATACTGCCTGTCATATCTGCATTGCAGCTGTCACTGCCCCTCAGTGTGTAACAATTACTGACATTTCACGACTAACAGAACATAAAGAGTAAATTACAGGCTCACTTGTTTATGCCAGTGATACAGTAGTAAATCTGATATTAAGAACTGAACAACTGATCCGTCAGCATGAGCATAGATTTGCAACCATGAAAAACATTGCAACTTTACTTTTGGATATGGCATTACAGGAAACAGCTGAATGCACACTGAGCAACTGCCATGATATTAAACAAAAGCTATTAGCAAAGTATATAAGTGTCAGAATTCACATTTACTGCAGAAATAAAAACAATGGTCTTAAACAGCATGCCCGAGCATCAACGAGCAGTAAAAGCCATTGTAGGAAATCTCTGGTCCAAATTATGTAATTAGATTTTGTTAAAACTATCTGTACATTGTCGCATTTTTAATGAAAACAAAAACTGGTGTGATCATCTGGATCTAGTAAAACTGTCAGTGTGTACAACAGTCATTCACCAGTTTCCACATTTCAAACTAGGTAAATAGTTCAATTCGAAGAGAGTATGTTTTGCTAAGTGTTGCAATTCTAACGGAATATTTGTTGCTAAATAGTGGAATTCTAACGGAATATAAAATTCAACGGAGTATGTGTTAAAAATTCACGCTACTTATTCTATTCAATAAACTGGTAAGTAAACTAGTTTTCTTCTTTTTGTTTTGTTAGTTGAAATACAAAGAATAGTACAAATACGTGCTTCTCTATTTGCATCTAATTTTATTTCAAATTATTAGTTAACCTAAACGAAAATGCAAATTGGGTCTGAAACTCGCGATTGGGCCCATTTTCCTGCAATAGGGGTACAGCCGAAAATGGCGGCCAAATTTTAGTTCGCGTAACTCTCTATATAAAAGGGCTCTAATGTGCCGTGTTCCCACAGCTTCTTTTTCCATTTTCTGGTTGCGAAATCCATGATTAGGCCCAAGAATTTAACGAACAGTAAATAATTTTACAATTTGATTATAGTAAAATTGCTATATTTGACATTTGATCACTCAGCTTTGTTGTCCTGCAGTTACAGACCCTGGACTGGGAAACGAACAGCTGATGAACTAAAAAAACAAAACGATGGAATATATAGTCATTTTATTTGTTGTTGTTCCACGTGGAGCATGAGCCACCACTGCATTTGGTGACCTTGCGTGAAGTCTACATCAGGCATGACATGACATGACATGACATACTGTTGTAGCAGTAGTTTCTGCAGCAATTTATTTTGATGATGTTGACAGCCGTATGTACAACTTCGTGTTAGTCGCATTGTATGACATGTCTGAGAGTGCTGGAAGCCTATTCTTTCTTGTCTCTTCAGAGACCGGAAAAATATAATCGGTACCATAATTACAAATCAAAGTACTCGAACACGAAGATTGAAATCGTCACACATTATACACTCAATGATATCATCAATAAGTAATTCGAATTGTTTTCTTTGCCGTGGCACTCCTATTAGCCAAGTGGCGTCAAGCACGTTAAGTACGCTACTCTCCAAATATACAGGGCTAACATGTTGCGATCTGGTTCTGAACTACCTCAAGGATTCAATTTGTACTGCACACGGCCACTTGCCAGCTCCCGTCACCTGTATGCACGCAGCCACAGACAAGTAAAAACTTGAGTTTAGTCTGGGGCGCAAGTGAATGTCCCAAGCTTGGTACGGGATGCAGTGTTCTCGGTATGATTCATCAATAGAGGGAATCGTGATGCTAGATCTTTTCAAAGGTTCTCAAACAATCCACATCAACGTTAACATTTCTTCTGGGGTATCTGGATAGTATGGCAAACCTGCCTGTCGCAGGATTTGAATATTTAGATCCCAGTTAATTGCTGCTACAGATGAAACGTACCTTTAACTCTTGTGCACAGTTTGCATCTGTGAATGATTTAAGAAATTATTCCTTCTAAACTGCTCGAGTATCACTGTCCTAAATTCTTAACATAATCTGTTTTAAAAGTTCCTGCTCCTTTCTATATAAAACGATTTACTACTAATGAGTCTCATCATCTCTCAAAATTCATATCATATCGTACTTAAAGCATGTCTTAGCACATCATAATTCTGCAATCCACATCACAAGATAGGTACGAGTATTATCTGCAGCCCGCAGAGTGAAACTGTACGTGGTGTGATCAACGTATATAATCTATCTTCATATTCTGTTTCACATGCCATGTCTTCACATAATAATAGATCAGCATCCGCAGAGTGAAATGTAATTTCTTCATATTCCACATCTTGAGAACAGAACCACTGCCCTAATGTCCTTTGTATATATAAAAATAAACTGTTGCTAATGTTTCTCCCATAACTCAGAATGTGTCTACACACATTCTTATCTTAACATATTACAAACTTTCGGTCACACAGCTTCTGAACGTAGTGTGGACCTACGTTTGCTCCTTTCTTTATCTTCATTTTGACTCCTCGAGAAATCTCTCTCCGTGCAATAATATTTTGGCTCCTAAATAATAGCTCTGTAACTTTGTTCGACACAGTCTATGTCCTGTGATTCTTAGACTTTTTTCCTCCAAAAATAACAAAATGATTAACTAATTAGATTCTACCTTGGTCAATTTCCCGTCGTATATCTGACTCAGCGTTCTAGTTAAGACGGTTCCCATCGTTTTCTCATGATATTAAATACGTGCGCCCAGAAAGAGTTTGTCTCTAGTAATGCATTATCTATGTGCTATCAATCTTTTTTTTAAGGAAGACGCGATTTGGAAGTTCTCTAAATTATAAATGGATATCTAATGAAATGAACATGATTTATAAGACTCACACGAAGGGTTGATGCGTTAAAACTATTAAAAGTAGGTCGCACCATTAACAAAAATATCGTACAGCTTTAGTATTACTGTGACAAACGGACTGTTGATTTTTATTTTCAACCCGCCCCGATCTTTTTTATTATTCTATGGTTGTTTCTTTTCTCTTCTATTCTTATCAGGTATATTCTTGTTATCTTCGCAAATATTTTGAAAGCAAAATAGTGCTTAAGGGAAAGTCATTATTGTGTTACTTCCCTTGAAAGTTGTGTCGGCTCTTTCGATCAAACTCCGCGGATAAATCCATTTTACTGCGATTTATTCGTTGTTTGGGTAATAATAGATTGTTCTTGCTTCAGAATATCTATGGCCTGAATTTATGTGTATTGTTTGTCTGAGTAGGACGAGTCTGTCTTATATCTGTATATCTTTACATATCTAAGTCGAACTATATGTTCTGTTGTCTCTAGAGAGGTCGAAGGCTATTCGGCGGATGTGTCGCTAGAGAGTGGTGTGATTTGGCTTCGTCCTGATAGGGACTGTGTTTTTCCATGTCGGCCTGTCGCCGGGGAAAAAGTGATCTCAGTATTTGTGGGGAAGGTGATAGTCGTCTAAACCTATCGTGTATGCTTTACCCCAGTGTTTAGTCGTATTGCCAAGGAATGGCAGTTTCATATTTCCTATACCAAGGTAATCAAAGATACTCTTATGAACTCTCGATCGAAGCCACCATTTTCGATAGTTACGATTTGAATGTCTAAGAGAATATATTTGACTCGATGAAAACGACTTCGATTCCTAGCAGCACTATATCCTGTAGATTGCAGTCAATTGTTCATGATCAAATCTACAGAGCAATGAAATGTTTTATGAATGACTAACTTTAGGACAGATTCATTATCTGTATCCAAACGTGAGTGACAGCTCACGAGTGAAGCCATCTTGGAACCAAAACATGTAGTGACTTTCAAGAAGAGAAAAGGGATGCCCGTATTATCGCTTGATCAGTCCAGAGATCACTGCTACACATGAGAACCCATTGCTAGCGGTTCAATATTATTATATGGAAAAATATGTGCTGAACATTATGTTGAAGAATCGTCGCTAGACGAGATTAGGTTTAGAAGCCATCTGAAATATTGTTTATAAGCTGACGTGCTCAGTCAGTGAAGTCAGATGATATATGTATGGGCGATACTGAGTGCTTGGCTACTGACAGTCCATTATACACTTATTCTACATGAGTGCCCATGTAACATTGCAAGACCATTTATCCACTGTACTATGATGTATTATGGCAACCTGTGATTTGTCACTATCTGTGCTGTCGAGTGTGTACGTCCAATTAAACTTTAGAAAAGGTACACAGTCGTTGGTGTCGATGACTTCCAGCCATACATGAGTGTGAGAAAAGAACATTTTTTTGTCAACACCACGAACCTTTATCATCATTCGCACATTATACACTCAATCCATGTCTACACACCACTGCGTAGGTCAAGTTGACATTCCATACACTACAGTGGAGCAAACAACACCATAGAGATCTTATCAACTGATGATGATGATGATGTCTGCTTCCATCCACTTATATCTATCTTTTGGTGGATATCATTAACGGGAATAAAAATCCAACTTTATCAACTTTATCAACTGGTGGACCAGCTTTCTGGGTTTGACCTCGCAGAAGTTCAGAAGTCAACAGATTACCGATACCAGACCGTTTCCTGTGGCTGATACGACACACTTGCAGTATTGGTTTGCTCTTTGTCAACACTTCGTCACGTGACCTGTCAGGTGAATGCAGTATGTAGGTCAGCGTTGTTGACATTTTTTACATTAGACATTATAGAGTTTCACAGAACAGTTGGATCAATTCTTCTCAATGTTAACAGGAAGACAGTATGAGTGAACTAAGAAGTCCTATTTTCATCGATGGATCTTCTTGTTTTCCATATATGAACTTTAATATTTAAGGCCAGAATGTTTAATTGAATAAAGTGGCAGTTTGTTTATTTTCATAAAAATAACTTTGCCATTACTGTAAGACTGAGCCTATTTTGCAACACATACTATCATACACATAATTTATATATATTTATGTTTGCATGTTATTTGTTTGTATAGTATGTTAGTTTCTATGTCAGCGGGTTGTGTTTAAGGTTGGGCGGCGTCCTCACAACAGAATATCCCACGTCATAGAGGGTCCGTTGTGGGCGTTTTCTATAGGTGCAATTTTCTTGATTGAAAATTTGCTGCGACAACTGTTGCTTTTGTGTTAGCTGTAAAGTCTGTAATTATTGTTATTTTTGTAATATTTCTTTGTTCTTTAGTTTTGTTTTGATTTGTTTGTAATTTGTTGGTCTAACCTTTTCTATCTTTCAGTTCTATTCACAATTTATATTCATATATTGTGACGTCATTTGTGTTGTTATTCTTTGCAGATTCAGTGATTATTTTCATTGATTTCCCTATTTGATTTATTTTGATTTCTGCAAACGTTCTTGTATTGTCAGTCCTATTTGTACTTTATGTATTCTGTTGGTTGACATATGTTTTATATAGGTATATTTCATAAGACACAATTGCCTGTGCACTGCACTTGGATTATGGTATAAACCAGTACCTGATTATTATTACTATTATACAAGACCTTATTAAAGGCTTGTGACCCACAGATATTGGGATAGTATACTGATTAATCAAGTCATTGAGAACTTGTGGTATTATTATTGATTCAGGTGATTAGTATTATTGTTAGACATCATGGCTACATTAGAATACTTCATTACACAAGGGAAAGCCCTTGATAAGACTGGTCAACAATTAGAACAATGGGCAGTTGCTCAATATGACAAAGCATTAGCTGCAGAAGAGAGAAGAGCTATGGCAGAAGAGAAAAGATTAGCTGCAGATGAAAGAAAAGCTATGGCGGAAGAGAAAAGATTGGAAAGAGAAGCTGAGGCTGCTGCTGAACAAAAGAAATTGCAGATGCAGGTAGAGGAAAGGAGATTTGAAGCTGAACAAAAAAAATTGGAAAGAGAAGCTGCGGCTGAACAAAAAAGATTAGACAGTGAAGCTGAACAAAAAAGATTAGACAGGGAAGCTGAACAAAAAAGATTAGACAGGGAAGCTGAACAAAAAAGATTAGACAGAGAGGCTGAAGAAAAAAAAGCAATAAGAGTGAACATGAATTTGAGTTGGAGAAATTAAGATTGACAAGTATGAGTAATGTTAATCAGGCATCTAGTGGTAATGATAAACCTTCTACTTACAAGGTTAAGGTTCCACCGTTCAATCAGTCCAGTGACGATATTACATTCTGGCTGGATAGATTTGAACGTTCTTGTCGTACACATAATGTGGATAAATCACAATACGCTAATCAATTATCAGAAAACTTGAAAGGTGAATCTTTGACTAGATTATGCCTTGTAGGAGAAGCAGATAAGGATAATTATGATGTCATTAGGGCGGCTTTGATAAAAAAATATCAGCTAAGTGAGGAAGGCTATCGCCTTTTATTTAAAACGATGGTGCCTGAGACGGGTGTAGAATTCTCAGAATTCACTGCAAAGGCACGTCTCACAGTTGATCGTTGGATTGAGCTTTCCAAAACAGAAAAAACGTATGAAGGACTTATGGATTTGTTGCTCAGAGATAAGATTATGTCATGTGTGAACAAACCTTTCCTTGAATTTATACATGAGCGTAAACCTAAATCTCTAAAAGAAATGGAAGAATATTGTTCCCAATATGTCACTGCACACCCCGACGTGACTTTTGGCAACACTAAGATTAAGGAGAGTATGCCAGTTGCTTCAGCAACACCATACAATCCCAATTATTCACACAGATTTCAGGGACCTCAAAACAGATTTGATAAAAAAGGTAACCATAATAGTTATCAAAACCAAGGTAACCAATCATTTCAGGGTTCTTCTTCAAAGAACTGGAGACGACCTGATAGCTCTCGACACAGGGGTGGTCATAATTATAGGAATTTCCGTAGAGGAAGTAATTATAGAAACTATCAGGGTTATCCGTCTTGGAGTCAACAAGATCATAATTACAGAGATACTCATTATAATGAATATGATAATGGTAACCAAGGGAACTATGACTCAAACCCAAATAGGGGTTACAATAGAGGTAACAATAACTACAGAGGTGATAATAACCGAGGTAGATCTCAAAACAAAAGACATAAACCACATTTTCAGGCAAACTCTGCACAACAAGAGTCCTATGAAGCCTATAAACAGAGTAAAGATAATAATGATGCTAGTAATATGGCATGTGCCGCTTTTGATTTTGGGAGAGCATCTCAGTGCCCCCAATGCAAAACGTTATTTGAGCCAACCACAGTGTCTACTTTAAGCTGTGGCCATCCTCTTCCTGCTCTTCCAGCATCAGTCGCGCATGATGGAAGAGGTTCTCTTGTCTTACATAAGGGTTTAGTGAATAACAATCCAGTCTCTGTGCTATTTGATTCTGGATGCACCACAATTGGTGTTAGGCAGTCACTCGTAGATCCTTCCCGTGCCACTGGACAAGTAGTCAAATGTGTAACATTTGGCGGCACATTAGAGAAATACTCTACTGCTATCATTAGGATTGCTACTCCTTTCTTTACAGGAGATGTACACGCATGTCTTCTTCCGAATCCGATCGCTGACCTCATCATCGGTCGCATTCATGGAGTCAAGGAATGCACTCCGCAACAAATTTCCACGTGGGAAAGGCAAAACATGCAGATTGCTAACGCTGTAGTCACTAGAGCTCAGGCTCTTAATATGCCTCAAACTTCATCTACTGAAGATAATGAAGTGCATAACCAAGATAATCCCTTGGTAATTTCTCGTGACTCGTTTATAAAACAGCAAGAAGATGATCCCACTCTGAAGAAATTCTTCATTCTTGCAACTAAAGGTGATCCGAATAAAGACACAAGTCGTAAATCGTGGATTACAAAGAAGAATGGCGTACTTGTACGTATGGTTCAAGACTCCATTACGTCAAGTCATTCTCAAATCCTGGTTCCCAAGAATTTGAGAGTTAAAATTTTGCAGTACGCTCACGACTCTCAGTGTGCTGGACACATGGGTTTTTCCCGTACTAAGTCAAGAGTCCTTGCGGCTTTCTTTTGGCCATTGGTAAACAAGGACATACGGATTTATTGTCGATCTTGTAAAGTATGTCAGGAAGTTAAATCCAAAGGTCCACGGCATGCTGCACCCATTCAGGCGGCGGACATTCGTATTCGGCCGTTTCAAAAAATGGCCATAGACATTATTGGTCCATTTAAGATCAAGTCTGCCAGTTTATCTTGACGTGTGTTGATATGTGCACACGTTGGCCAGAGGCTATTCCTCTGAAGAGCATTACTACTGCTGATATTGCAGATGCTCTTTGGCTTATATTTTCTCGTCTGGGGTTCCCCGGAGAGATATTGTCAGACCATGGCACCCAACTAATATCAGATACCATGTCTCAAGTAATGTCTACTCTGCAGATAGATAGATCTTTAAGTAGTATCTACCATCCAATGTCTAATGGTATGGTCGAACGCCTTAATAGAACACTTAAAAAACTTACTGGGGAAGATAACTGAGGATCATCCTCAAGACTGGGACAGAGTTTTACCTGCGGCCCTCTTCGCTTACAGAGAGGTACCCAATGAACATACGGGATTTTCTCCCTTTGAACTCGTCTTTGGCGCGCGTCCGCGTGGCCCTATGTCGTTGCTTCACGATCTCATAACATCTGACAATATTGACGATGACACAAAGTCATCCTACGAATATGTCATCGCGTTGAGACAAAAGATTATCGAAGCATGCAAATTAGCAACTTCTTCTTCTGAATTTGCGAAACAGAAGGCAAGGCAATTTGCCAATAAGAAGAGATGCTTACGACAACTTTGTCCTGGTGACAAAGCATTTGTATTACTACCTTGTAGGGAAAACAGATTACTTATTTCTTGGAAAGGTCCGTACGATATAATATCGAGAATTTCCGATGTCGACTATATTGTCGATATTGATGGGAAGCATAAAACCTTCCACATCAATATGCTTACTGAATTCCATGAACGTCCGGATTATTTGCAACCCATTTTCCAAGCAACGGACAATTCTCCAGTACAACATGGTCATTACTCATCACTGTCCGTGATACAGGATGAGGAAACAAGTTTTTCAGATGTAAATCTTCCTCTTCCAATGATCCCACTTCATTCCAGTGAATCATGGAAGAACGTTACTGTCTCTCCTGATTTGTCTCTAGGAGAACAGCGACAAGTTTCAACTATGTTGCAAACATTTCAGGATATACTCACTGACATCCCTGGACAAACGAATGTCATTCAACATGACATTGTTCTAACTGACCATACTCCTATTAGGGTTAGACCTTATCCTATACCTATACATTTTCAAGCACAGGTCGAGAAAGAGTTGGATGAGATGATAGATTTGAAAATAATCGAACCATCCACCTCTGCATATTCTTCGCCGATGGTTATTGTGCGTAAAAAAAGACAATAACATACGTCTTTGCGTTGACTATCGAAAATTGAATCAAGTAACTAAGTTCGATGCCGAACCTATGCCTTTACTGGAAGAGCTACTTACTCGACTCTCCAAATCTCATTTTTTCACTAAACTTGATTTGTCTAAAGGATATTGGCAAGTTCCTTTATCTGAACGCGCCAAACCTCTCACGGCTTTTTCAACACCTAGAGGTTTGTTCCAATGGAATTTTATGCCTTTCGGTCTTATGAACGCACCAGCTACGTTCGTACGCATGATGCGCCGAATCCTATCTTATCGGTCAGATGTCATTGCATATCTAGACGACATCTGTCTTTTCAGCGATACTTGGGAAGATCACTATTCAGGGTTAGATGAATTGCTGTCTACTTTGCGTGAGCACAACCTGACAGCGAAACCCTCTAAAGCCTATATTGGTTTTAGCGAAATTTCTTTCCTAGGCCACCGAGTTGGTCATGGTTTCCTAAAGACAGAGGACCATAATACTAGTAAGATACTTAACATCTCAATCCCTAAGACTAAAAAACAGGTGAGAAGTCTGTTAGGTCTTATTCAATTTTATGGCAGATTCATTCAGAATCTATCCTCTATCATGGCACCTCTCTCAACACTTCTAAAGAAAGGTTCGCCTAATGTGGTCCACTGGTCTCAGGAATGCCAATGCTCTCTGGATAAGATTAAAACATTGTTTTCAACACCACCTATTTTAGTGCTACCTACTAAAGATAAGACATTCGTTCTTCGTAGTGACGCTTCATCCACTGGGATTGGAGCGGCACTAATGCAAGAGTACTCTGGAACTCTGCATCCTGTAATGTATATTTCCAGAAAACTTAATGCGGCAGAAAGGGATTATTCGGTTTTAGACCGTGAGCTATTAGCTATGGTTTGGTCGATCCTCAAAACTACAGAGATTCCTTCTAGGCGCACATTTCATAGTAGAAACCGACCAAAAAGCTCTTACTGCTATACAGAGTAAGAATTTGAAGAGCTCGAGGTCTACTCGATATGCAATTGCTCTTCAACCTTTTCATTTCTCTGTGCGAGCTATTCGTGGATCAGATAATGTGATGGCAGACATTCTGTCAAGATGCCCACATGATTCCACATAACTATTAGGGCTTAGACTTCTTGATATGTCTAGTTCTATAGTAGTTCTTTTCTATATCATGATAGATACACATTCGTAATTTAATAATATAATGATTGTATCACTACATAGCGGTTCATTGATGTTTATTCACCGCTGTGCTTTGATGATTTTTTCTTCATAAATCATAAATTTAAGATATCTAATACGAAATGATGATATGAATTTTTTTAGGCATTGTGTAATTGCCAGAATTGTATTATACTTTGATGACACCTTCCTGGAAAAAAATATACTTGTAGAGAAATAATTTCTCTCAGTTTATGAGACACATTCTCACCAGTCGCTCCATAAGTCGACTTAGCCTCATATTAGGCGTTATAGGTATTCCTGATATTTTCATCTGCGCATTATTCATGCGTTGTGAGCCTATTGTACGTTGCTCCTAGATGTATTTCAAAAAGGGAAAAAAAAAGTTCCATTTTTTTTTTCCCGGGAGGTGGGGTAAGACTGTTACGTGCAGTCTTTGATATCTTACAATATTATACATTGGTATTCTTGTTATCTTCGCAAATATTTTGAAAGCAAAATAGTGCTTAAGGGAAAGTCATTATTGTGTTACTTCCCTTGAAAGTTGTGTCGGCTCTTTCGATCAAACTCCGCGGATAAATCCATTTTACTGCGATTTATTCGTTGTTTGGGTAATAATAGATTGTTCTTGCTTCAGAATATCTATGGCCTGAATTTATGTGTATTGTTTGTCTGAGTAGGACGAGTCTGTCTTATATCTGTATATCTTTACATATCTAAGTCGAACTATATGTTCTGTTGTCTCTAGAGAGGTCGAAGGCTATTCGGCGGATGTGTCGCTAGAGAGTGGTGTGATTTGGCTTCGTCCTGATAGGGACTGTGTTTTTCCATGTCGGCCTGTCGCCGGGGAAAAAGTGATCTCAGTATTTGTGGGGAAGGTGATAGTCGTCTAAACCTATCGTGTATGCTTTACCCCAGTGTTTAGTCGTATTGCCAAGGAATGGCAGTTTCATATTTCCTATACCAAGGTAATCAAAGATACTCTTATGAACTCTCGATCGAAGCCACCATTTTCGATAGTTACGATTTGAATGTCTAAGAGAATATATTTGACTCGATGAAAACGACTTCGATTCCTAGCAGCACTATATCCTGTAGATTGCAGTCAATTGTTCATGATCAAATCTACAGAGCAATGAAATGTTTTATGAATGACTAACTTTAGGACAGATTCATTATCTGTATCCAAACGTGAGTGACAGCTCACGAGTGAAGCCATCTTGGAACCAAAACATGTAGTGACTTTCAAGAAGAGAAAAGGGATGCCCGTATTATCGCTTGATCAGTCCAGAGATCACTGCTACACATGAGAACCCATTGCTAGCGGTTCAATATTATTATATGGAAAAATATGTGCTGAACATTATGTTGAAGAATCGTCGCTAGACGAGATTAGGTTTAGAAGCCATCTGAAATATTGTTTATAAGCTGACGTGCTCAGTCAGTGAAGTCAGATGATATATGTATGGGCGATACTGAGTGCTTGGCTACTGACAGTCCATTATACACTTATTCTACATGAGTGCCCATGTAGCATTGCAAGACCATTTATCCACTGTACTATGATGTATTATGGCAACCTGTGATTTGTCACTATCTGTGCTGTCGAGTGTGTACGTCCAATTAAACTTTAGAAAAGGTACACAGTCGTTGGTGTCGATGACTTCCAGCCATACATGAGTGTGAGAAAAGAACATTTTTTGTCAACACCACGAACCTTTATCATCATTCGCACATTATACACTCAATCCATGTCTACACACCACTGCGTAGGTCAAGTTGACATTCCATACACTACAGTGGAGCAAACAACACCATAGAGATCTTATCAACTGATGATGATGATGATGTCTGCTTCCATCCACTTATATCTATCTTTTGGTGGATATCATTAACGGGAATAAAAATCCAACTTTATCAACTTTATCAGTTATGATGTTTAAAGGGAAGCTCTTACGATTGTTTTCGATTTTAATTTAGGTAGCAGTCATGAGATTACGTCAAAGTGGGGTAGATGCAGTTTGTGGGAGATAGTTCTAGATCTATGACTCATCGCGTCTGTCTTGCATCAGAAAATTGCTACTATAAACAACCTCGGTTCTGTAAGTCGTTTCTCAGTCCTGGAATTTTGTGGCCGTAAAGAATTACAGACATATTATTCAGTCTGCCCGTATAGTGGGAATATTCTGAAGTCTGGGTATGTACGTAGATTAAATAAGTGGTGTGTAGGAATTTTAGCTAAAGGATTTTAGCAAGTCAGAGTAAGCTTTCCTCTGGGATTTAATTTTATTTTTAGTCAGTAGTTTGCCGTCAATTACCTGACCTCTGCCAGTGTATTGTAAGTTTCAGTGGTAACTATACGAAGTATAGCCAGTGAGGTTCTCTGTGAAAAGTTTGGTGTTATTATTAAAAAAAAAAAAAAAAAAAAATATATATATATATATATATATATATATATATATATATATATATATATATATATATATATATATATATATATATATATATATAGATGGAGATATATATCGAGATATATATATGTATATGTATATATATATATAGATATATATATATATATATATATATATATATATATATATATATATATATATATGTATATGTATATATATATATATATATATATATATATATATATATATATATATATATATATATATATATATATATATATATATATATATATATATATACACACCTATAAGAATGTATGACCTACGCCTGGTGTAGTAATAATAATAAATTCTTTAAGCACCAAACACGGCGCATAAGGCAGAAAGCAGTGCTCTCCAGGTTGTACGTTGTGACGCCACTCCTCTTAGCTCTTGCACATTATTTAGGCCCAACGTTCTTCCTTCTCTTATTATTGTTCTTCTGAGTGTTTCTTTTGATCTTCCTTTTTTCCTCTTACCCTCAGGAACCCAAGTGAGTACCTGCAATGGTATTCTGTTGTTTTGCATTCGTAGGACATGACCGATATATGACCATCGTCTTTTCCTTATATAGTTGGAGACATATTTCTGCCTAGAGTCTTCTCTTATTTGTCGATTAGTCTTGAATTCTTTCCAACTGATGTTCATGAGTTTTCTAAGACATTTGTTCTCGAATGTATTCAGCTTGTTCTCCAATGATTTTGTTATTTTCCAACTCTCACAGCCGTATGTTAACACTGAGATAACATTTGAATTAAACAGACGAAGCTTGGTATGTATATTCAATGATCGTAATTTCCAAATGTTAGATAATCTGTTGAAGGCGCTAGCTGCCAAAGCAATTCTAGTATGAATTTCTCTTGTTGTGTCACCATCCTGAGTCATTTTACTGCCTAAATAATTGAAACTTTCAACTTTCTGTAGTTTTTCCCCGTTCAGGATGATATTAAAGGTCTCGTTAGAAAAGTTCATAACTTTAGTTTTAGAGGCATTTATTTGGAGACCTATTTTAACCGAAAGATGACACACATTATTTACTGCTTCTTGGGATTGTCTGGGTGTTGAACTTAAGAATGCTAAATCATCTGCGAAATCCAGGTCCCCCAGGAATTTTCCATTTGTCCATTTTATACCTAATTGTTCATTGTGTGTATAGTTTCTCATAACCCAATCAATAGCTATTCCAAAAAGTAATGGTGACATAATACAGCCTTGTTTCACCCCTGTTTCTACTGTAAACCATTCTGTATTCCCTTTATTTGTTCTAACACAACATCTTGCATTGTCATATAGCGCTTTGATTATATTCACATATTTTGTTGGAAAACCATAGATTGTAAGTATCTTCCACAATGATTTGCGGTGTAAACTATCAAAGGCTTTTTTGAAAATCGACGAAGGTGATAATAAGTGGCGATTGCATTTCCACTGATTCTTCTATAATTGTTCTTAGTGTGAATATTTGATCAATACATGATCGTTTCGGCCTGAAACCCGCTTGTTATTCTCTGATCTTTTCGTCAGCATGCAATTTAAGTCTTTCTAACATCATGCAACATAATAATTTTCCAGGTACTGATAATAGAGATATACCACGCCAATTGTTACAATCTGATAGATCACCTTTCTTCGGTAACTTTACAATAATACTGTCTTTCCATTGTTGTGGTAGTTGTTCTTCTCTCCATACTTCATTTATAATATCTAAAATTCTCAAGAGGTTGTTGTCATTAACTGCTTTAATCATTTCGCCTGAAATTTCGTCAACTCCAGCAGCTTTAAATTTTTTTAAATCTTTTAACGGCTTGTTTGATCTCGTCCAGCGTGAATTCATCACAAGTTATTGGCAAGGTGGTTGTGAGTGTTTCATTATTAAAATCAGGTGTTACTGTTGGTGGTGGTCTGTTTAGCACCTCCATGAAGTGCTCAGCCCATCTCTTCATTTGTTCTTTTTCTGTTGGTATTGGATTCCCTAATTTATCTTTAACAGGTGTTTCCATATCAGTAGGCTGGTGACATAGTTGTTTTGTAATTTGATAAAGGTACCTACTATTACCAGTTCTTGCAGCATTTTCAGCTTCTACGGCCAGCTTCTGGTGTAGTACTGTGTAATATATTAAGAGTACCAGACTACGTTATGATAACTTGGGAGATAATGGTGTATGAACTCGGGAGTTTTGTTTAACTAAAGGGGCCATGGGTATTTAAGTTAGTTGCTGAAGGATACGTTGGGTGAAGGATATGCTAGTGTTATGATAATGGGGTTTGAATTTTGGGTATAAATTTAATTGGGACTATTTCATTAAACCTTGCATAGGCTGCCTCTGATAAAAGTGTAGTACACAAAAAGGCGTGTTGTGACGGCTATGTGCTTGAGCCGCGAACTGGCCTCAGATCAAATCAGGCCAGCCAGCGTCTGTGTTAAACGTAAGAGGCAAGCGTTGTAGAGAGCAGGAGAGGAGACAGGGGGGAGAGCTGCAGGGTGGTTTTATTATGGAAGAAGAAAAAAGAGAAACGGGGTGTATATAATAGTGTGTTTTTAATGATTGTGTATTAGGGTTTTAGTATTGGTGTATATTTGTGGTTATTGTTGTTTCAGCAATTCACGGCTTCGTAGGCCCTACGATTACAGCGGACTTTACCTTCCCTTAGGAAAGGGAATCAAGAGACATCACGGTACTTGATAGCCGGGGTACGCGCACAGTAACAGGCGTCCCTAGCTATTTCGTCAAGACGGTGAGGTATCATTGAGTCTCATGATTTGGGGAAAACATATTCCACCGAGTGGAATTTTTCGGGAATTTGGAGCGCTTGGCTCCTACGGCCCAATACACGACCGGCTACTTTGCCTTGTATTGTTTACACACTGCCACAATAAAGCAGTAGGCCAAAACCCGAAGCGGGTTAATCATCGTTTGTGCATCCAAGTGAGTGCCATCGCTATCGGCACGATTTCAGTCGAGGCACTTAGCTATAGAGTCGTCAAGGACTCCTTCACCAATTATTCTGGGGAGGAGATAGGGAGATCATGCCTCTCAATTACTAACGGGAGGAGGTACCTGACGAAGAGTAACGCATCTGAGCCTAATAATCAGCAGGCGATAGCGACCAGAAGGAGGAGAGAGAGAGTTGTGTTAGAGGGTTTTTCCAGGAACGGTAGTTTTTTGTGATTCACCTGGGAGGTGAGCCTCTGAGTAGATGCAGAGGGCTCTGTGCAGACTTTAGAGGGTAGACTTTAGTGTGCTGAATTTAGTGGTGGTGAATTTAGTAGGGTAGGACAGCCTGGAGCGTCTTGAGACCTGTAAGTTAGTTTTGTTTTGGTTATAATTTCTTCTCAGCCCGGTCAACCGGGACAGAGGAAAAAGTGGTGGAGTGTAGTCAGTGGTTTGTGGACCACCACGGTTTTTCTTAGTTTAATTAAACAGTGTGTCGTAGATTTTTGATAGGGGAACTAAGACAATAGATTTGTCCTTTCTGAATAGACTAGAACAGGTGGTGACTCAGTGAGAGATGATATAAGAGATAGATTTTTACACGAGTGAACTGGTGGAAAAATAAGTAGTCTGTCCCTGAACTCGAGAAGCTTTCTCTCCTTCAGCCTATCTCTACAACAGAACTTGGTTAGTCAGACAGTCTACTAGAATATATATTAATATATATATCAACCACTCACATACACTCACACCTTAACATAATATAGTATACACAATCCTATCCTTACCCCACGTAAAATATAAGATATATTTATCCACTTCGGTTATTTAACTTAAATATAACTATAAGCTTAGAGCTTGTCTTATCGTTTAAAAACTTCCGTGAAATAAATTCTAGTACTTTAAAAAATCAGTCATCACGAATTAGAAATAAATACATATTTCGTCAATACTCATGATGAATCAGTGCATTTACGTGGTTGGTTAAAATATTCTCTGACTGGTTACTAGCAGTTAATAAAATTTATATTATAGCTGGAAGAGTTTAGCTAGAAATTATTATTTGTTCTGCTATCCACTGTAACGCCGTAAAACCTAGAGAAATATAATTTACGGACCTATTTAGTAAATCACTCTGCACAAAATCTTAGAGAAATATGATTGACGATTATACCACTTAAATCACTCAAACTACTAGTAGATATATTACCTTCACACAAACTACTGAGACTATTCTCCAACAAAAACTAAGAAACTCTACTCTATGCGAGTGATTATAGAAGTGCAGCTAGATGTCTTCTGAATCTGTCGAGTACTGGATAAATTTTGAGTTAGAATGCTGAGGTTATATATCTCTGAAATCAAAGAAATGATTACGCCAATAACCCGAAAACCAGACTCATCTGCCAGATGTTAACACCTACGGGAATTCTACGTTCAGATTTGCAAATCAAAGATCTTGCTCACACTAGAGCCGAAAAACCAGAACTCATGCTCTCTCTCTTACGCTTAGATCGGCGTAACGTAATTTGCTAATCAGTGCAAATTTTACACGTCTCTGTTCGTCTGGCCATCTAGCGAGCAGTATTCCTTGATCTGGAAAACCACTCACATACACTCACACATAAGTACGTGACGACAATTAGACGCACAGACGTGAAATCTATAACTATGGAATAGGGATCTTTTGGGACAAGGTGACCGACACACGGGAATAACGTTTATGTAAATTTTATTTATCTTACAGAAACTACAACACACCAATACCTTTGAATATCAAAATCAAATACAATGAACATAGGTTGATGAATTAATTAAAGAGTTAGACTCAAACGTTTAATCCTCCCTCCCTCTGTTGAGACAAGAGCCCTGTTAGAGCAAAGTTATTAACCCCTGTTGGTAAACCTACATCAAAGCAATAGCGAAATATGCGCGCTACATTAAAAAAAGGGACAGACTCTTGAGTGTAAGAATGGTTATGTTAACAGACAGGCATAGGTGAAAGAAAGAAAAGTATAAATAATAAAATAGATATATGAAGCTATTTCCATAATATTTCACAGACGTCCCCGCTTAAAGATATGAAACCACTTCATGTCCACTTTATGGAAAGAGATTTCCTATATCAATAGCTTCTGGGTGACTGTGATCTTCACTCTCATCTTCCCCCTCCGTGTCTGTCCAATTCCTACTCATGAAGTCTGCTCCAACGTTTTCTTTTCCTGGGATGAATTCGACTTTAAAGGAATATACACTTAGCAGCAGTGCCCAGCGCATTATTTTCGCATTAAATTCCTTATTAGCCCCAAGAAACGCCAGTGGAGCATGATCGGTCTGCAACGTGAATGTTACTCCGTACAAATACATTCATGGTGCCTCCTTATACCACGAACTAGTGCCAGACATTCTCTTTCCACTGTGGAATAGTTTTGTTCTGCTTTATTCAATTTACGACTGCCGTATGCCACTGGGAATAGCTGGTTCGGATCATCGTCGCCTGCCTGAAGCAGGGTTGACCCGGTGCCTTGCCCCGATGCGTCGACTCGCAATATGAAGGATTTGGTAATATCAGGCAGTCGCAAAATTGGATATTTAGACAGTTGTTTCTTGAGTGTGACGTAAGCGTCTTCGCACTTGGAATCCCATATAATTCTCTCAGGTCGCCCCTTTTTTGTAAGATCAGTAAGGGGTGCAGTCAAACCGTTGAAGTTTTTGATGAATTTCTGGTAATAAGCACACAGTGATAAGAACGATCGTGTTTCTTTCTTCGTCCTTGGCCTCTTTGCTGAACGTATCTTCTCTACGTTCTTAGCAACTGGCCACATGGCACCGTGAGCAATGGTATGCCCCAGGAAGTCAAGCTTTTCGAAGTCAATTAAACATTTGCTAGGTCTAGCTGTGAGACCAGTTTCCTGTAATCTCCTGAGGAGCATAGCAACCGTAGCAATGTGTTCTTCTTATGTGTCCGTTGCAACTAGTATATCATCCATAAAATTGTGGATATGTGGACTGTGCAATGGTTCTAAAAGCTTTCTCATCATCCTTGTGAACACTCCTGGTGCGTTATGTAACCCAAATGGCATCACGTTAAACGTATAGTGTCCTTCACTGGTGCTGAAAGCTAGCAAAGGCTTAGTTTCCTCTTTGACTGGTATTTGATAGTACCCTTTGCTCAGGTCAATCTTGGAGAAAATGCGTGCCTTGCTTAGCTTGCTAAACAGCTCAGAAGCGCTTTGGAGAGGTTCCGGTTGAAATTCCGTTACAGTGTTAAGTAGACGGTAATCAATGCACAGCCGAACTTCCTTATTGGGCTTCTGCAACAGCACTACGCTCGCACTATAAGGAGATGTAGACTCACTAATAATTCCTGTTTTACGTAGCTTGTCTATCTCTTCCCGTAGCATATCAGCTTTGGCATACGGAATAGGGTAAACTCTGGTTCGGACAGGAGTCTCGTTTGTAAGTTTCATCTCGAACTCTACGAGATGTGTTCGCCCAGGTACATCCGTTAGCACTGCTGTGTACTGATTCAGTAGCGCCCTCGTCTCTGTCTGCTGTGCTTCAGAGAGAGTGTCTCCGAATTTTACATCTTTGAAAGATTCCGTTTGTTGCAATGGATATTCCATGCAACTATCGTCATCTTCAACATGTTCGGTAGCTATGGCGACGGCCAGGAGATGTTCGGGGGACGGCACAGGTCTTTCCAAGTATTTCTTTAACAGATTTACATGGTAAACCTTCTCCTTTCCTTTGATAGAGATCTGATAATTAGTTCTCGAGATCTTTTTCAGGACGGTGAACGGCCCTTGCCATCCGATGCGTAGTTTGTTGCTTCCGGTTGGCAGTTACAACAAAACTTTCTCCCCTGGTTGTAGTTCTCTCTCTTTCGCTGCTTGATTGTATCGTTTAGCGTGCTTTGCGCGTGCCCGCTTAAGGTTTGTTGTTGCTAGATCCCATCCTAGCTGTAGCCTTTCCTTCAATTCAGATACATATTTACTGGCTGAGACGACTGTCTCATCAGCCTTCTGGTCTGTCAGGGACCGTAGTAAGGCTTCAAGCGGGCCCTTGATAGGTCTGCCGAATAAAAGTGTTGCTGGGGGAAACCCCGTAGAGGCCTGGGGGACTTCCCTGTAGGCGAATAAGGCTGCAGGAATGAAAAGGTCCCAATCTTCCGGTTTCTCTTGTCCCAGCTTACGTAACAGCATGGTGAGGCTGCCGTTAAAACGTTCCACGAGCCCATTTCCAACCGGATGGTACGGCTGGTGTGGATGTGTTTGGCCCTCAAGATCTTAAAGATCTCTTCCATTAACAGGCTACGGCATTGGGATCCATTATCCGCCAAAACTTGTTGAGGGAATCCCAACCGTGTAAAAATCTGCACTAGGGCTTCTGCGACATCTTAGAATCTGTGCATGTTAGCGGTATAGCTTCGGCCCACATAAAGCATGTGTCGACTAAAGTCAGGATAAACATGTTCCTTCTTTTGGTCCTTTCTAGGGGTCCAACAATGTCGACAGCAACCCGTTCAAATGGTGTTCCTACTATTGGCATTTCCCCCATGGGAACTGTGGGTCCAATGCTTGGGTGCCACCCGTTGTCATTGGGCACAGGATTTCACATATCTGATAATATCAGTATTCATTCCTGGCCACCAATAGTGAGTCTGTATTCGCTGATTTGTGGCGTTCGTTCCCATATGTCCGCTAAAGGGAAGAGAGTGCCCCATTTCTAAGATTTGGCTTCTGTACTGTTTCGGTACTAGGAGCTGATTAAAACCTTGTTCAGGCTTGCCCGTTCTGCGATAAAGTACGCCATCCTTAGAAAAAAATGTCCCCGTGATGTCTAGGGTCCTTAGCCATGGGCAGTTTCCTAAAGCAGGGTGCCAAGGTAGGATCCTTTTGTTGCGCCTCTTTAAGTTCCTTTGGTAACAAATTTGGCGCAGGCTTCCGTTCCTTCTTGGTTTGCCCTCTTGTGGTTACTGTTGCCACAATTGGCTCTTCCGGTTTCCCAATAAACACATATCTACAGCCAAGTATGACTGGGTAGATCGGGTCATCCATAACAGCCGCTTTGATCACACCTCTGACAAAATCAGAGTGTATCTCCACCAATGCGATGGGAAGCGTTGTTGGTGCATCACTCTTAAAAACTCCACAAAGTTTAACGGTTTCTTCTGTCTCTTGACCGGGTTTTACCAGGTGCCTGGCAACAATGCAATCAAAAGAAAGCCCTGTGTCAAAAAGACAATAAGTTGAAGTTCCGTTCAAAATAACAGTACCTCGCGTAGAGGGCCTCTCTCCCTCAGGTTGAGAATCACTGACAATAATTCTCTCTTGCGAGTCTGTTTGCAAGCATCCGATGCGTTTAGGCTCGGCGTGCTTGCTCTGATCAGTTGTCCCGTGCGCAGGGGTTTTTCCCTTTGTCACCTTGTCCTTTCTGACCGCGCTGCCATGTAGGACGGTTGGGTTAATCAGTCTGTTTGTTGTTGGTGGGGTACTTGTTTTTGTAGAACTTAAATTTTTCAGGAGGGGGATTCTGGGGTCCAGTTTCTCTGTGGTTATATTGCTGAGAAGAATGGGAAGATTGATCTAGATTATTCTTTCGAAAAGGCTCTTCTGTCAGTTTACGTTTTGTGGCCGGCAGTTCGGCCAGCGCATTATGATATCGCTCAGACGTTTCCAAAATGTCTTCCAGCTTTTCTGCTCCCTGCTCAGCTAGAAATCTACGGGTGTCACTTGACAAAGTATTCTTTGTTCAGTTATAACAAACTCCTCAAGTCCTTCATAGGTAGAGACGACCTGCGAAAGCTCCAGGCACTGTCAAGTATCCCTTCAGACGAGAAGAGAACAGCTGAAACGTTTCAGAGCTCTCCTTTCTGCTGTTACGGAACAGTTGCAAAAATTTGCGAACGTTCATTTCAAAATGTTCAAGTAAAGCTTTCCTCAACACGTCATAAATTGTCTTGTTGGCTGCTTTCAAGTTTTGCATACGCATCATAAGCAGACCCTTTTAAGGCCTGGGAAAATTTCATACACTAACGCGACCTCTCTAAACCGTACAGATTGGCCATTTTCTCAAATTTTTCTAGATACGTGTCAATCTTCTCATTAGGACATGGGAAAGATTCTAGAGCAAAAGACATAGCGATGAGTTCAGGAGATTTAGTGTTAGAGGGATCAGTTAGAGAAGAATGAGAAGACTCTCCATTGCTGGAGGTAGAGGCAGCCCCACGGCTTTGGACCTCTAGAGCTTTAAGCGCTAACTCGTGCTGTCTCTCCTTCTCTCTTTCCTCATGCTGTCTCTCCTTCTCTGTTTCGTTATGCTGTCTCTCCTTCTTTCTTTAGTTCGCCCTGCTAATTTCCATTTCTTCCTCAATCTTCGTCTGCTCTCTAGCTTCGGCTGCTTTTTCCTTCTTCCTAGCTTCTGCTTCCTTCTTCTCCGCATCATATCTGTCAAGTTCGTCCCTGACAAAAGCATTCGCTTCTTCTCCTTCCAATCCCTCTTCTCTTGCTTCATCTCTTAGCATCTGCCTAAGGTTTTCCCGCTCTGCCATTGCAAATAGCTGACTGAGACTTACTCGAGAAAGAAGGAAGAAAAAAGGATACACTGGTTCCCTACAACTTACGAGAAAATCAAACAATAAATAATGATATTAACTGGGATACCACCTCCTATATTAGTTATCTAACTATCGCTGCTATTAATTGGCAATAAAGGCTCCTAATGCAGACGACTACGCCAACTAAATGGTAGTTCAGATTAATCACTGAAAAAAACTAAGTTATTACAGTGGACATCAAAAAATTTAAATTGCAAAAATTATATCTGCCAAAAAGTTTAAGGAGAAAAAAAAATTCTCTTAATTTAAGTCCACTATTAAGTTCACCCCTGAAGTCAGCTAGGGTAAGGGAGGCAATTAACTGGACGTAATAGTCCGAACACACTCCTTCGCGTAGCTCAAACATCTTTCTGCTTCATTAAACCCTGTGATTGTTACACAATCATACGTTACCAGTGGCTTTGTATTACAAAATCAATACATAACATACTCTGACAAAGATCACCCTGTAAATCAGTTGTATATACTCTAACAATGCTGTGGAAAAAAACCAATAAATGTATTTGTGTGGTCAGCAAGCCAATAAACGGATCGTTAGTCTCGGGGATAATTATTTTTATTGTACTAAATCTCACGAGACAATCACACTCTTTCACTAACTAGTCTATAAAGATTAACAGATGAAAATCCCGTTAAACGAGAAAATTTATGTCGTACTTGCTCAGGATTAGAGTTCAATTCCCGCAAAACGAGCCCACATTTGTCGTCTCGTCTTCCTCAGTTATAAGTTCAAAATCCTTCGGACGAGCACACATTTGTCGTAGATTATTGATAGGGGAATTAAGACAATAGATTTGTCCCTTCTGAATAGCTAGAACAGGTGGTGACTCAGTGAGAGATAATATAAGAGATAGATTTTTACACGAGTGAACTGGTGGAAAAATGAGTAGAGTCTGTCCCTGAACTCGAGAAGCTTTCTCTCCTTCAGCCTATCTCTACAACAGAACTTGGTTAGTCAGACAGTCTACTAGAATATATATTAATATATATATATCAACCACTCACAAACACTCACACTAAGTACGTGACGACAATTAGACGCACAGACGTGAAAACTATAACTATGGAATAGGGATCTTTTGGGACAAGCTGACCGACACACGGGAATAAAGTTTATGTAAATTTTATTTATCTTACAGAAACTACAACACACCAATACCTTTGAATATCAAAATCAAATACAATGAACATAGGTTAATGAATTAATTAAAGAGTTAGACTCATAGGTTTAATCCTCCCTCCCTCTGTTGAGACAAGAGCCCCGTTAGAGCAAAGTTATTAACCCCCAAAAGAGTCAAAGGTTTTTACGCTATGGTCTAAAAACTCCCTCTACAGTAAAGAACAGAGTTATACGTTAATCTATTCTGAAAGAAATAAAGGGGCAGCATTAGCAAGACTTGCATAAGAAAATACAAAGTTAGTACATGGGTTATATCCAAATATAATTATTCTTCCCCCGCTTTCTCTCGCTCTGACAAACCTGTGATCACAAATTCAGTCTCTCTTACCTACAAAGGTGCTTTCACCACATCTGGAACAATTGTTAAGGTACCCACAGCCCATCCAAGGTTGGCTGTTTGGCGAATCAAGCCCCAGTTTCTCCAACGACTAATTAATCAAATGTTGGGAAACGCTTGATTCACTATTGTAAGTAGGATGCTGATAAATGTCACTTCGATTTTTGCCCAGGTAGTAAAATAATTATGAGATCTAATGTTCACAGTGTACAGTAGCTTGGAATCTTCAATAGTTAAATCGAGTGTCAGTTAAATAAAATTTGTTCAGGATCAATCTTCTTCACAACACAGTGGCCGTTATTCAGGTAATGTCAATGTTTGATTAATTCGCCACCACAGGCTGAATGTATATGAACTAGGGAAAAAGAAATCTGGATATCTATAAGTCCAGTTTACAATTTATTTTTAATATTCTCTGGGTTGGTACTCTGTCTCTTTCAGGGTGTAAAACACGAGGCCAGACAGGTCACCTTGAAAACCCGATATTTATATCAGAATGTTCTTTTTGTAACAAAGTTATTCTCAGATTCATATAGAAGCCGCTGGTAAGGTTTAGGGTTTGACCCCAAATACTGTATAAAGAGAAAAGATACAAATACTTAACATAATATAGTATACACAATCCTATCCTTACCCCACGTAAAATATAAGATATATTTATCCACTTCAGTTATTTAACTTAAATATAACTATAAGCTTAGAGCTTGTCTTATCGTTTAAAAACTTCCGTGAAATAAATTCTAGTACTTTAAAAAATCAGTCATCACGAATTAGAAATAAATACATATTTCGTCAATACTCATGATGAATCAGTGCATTTACTTGGTTGATTAAAATATTCTCTGACTGGTTACTAGCAGTTAATAAAATTTATATTATAGCTGGAAGAGTTTAGCTAGAAATTATTATTTGTTCTGCTATCCACTGTAACGCCGTAAAACCTAGAGAAATATAATTTACGGACCTATTTAGTAAATCACTCTGCACAAAATCTTAGAGAAATATGATTGACGATTATACCACTTAAATCACTCAAACTACTAGTAGATATATTACCTTCACACAAACTACTGAGACTATTCTCCAACAAAAACTAAGAAACTCTACTCTATGCGAGTGATTATAGAATTGCAGCTAGATGTCTTCTGAATCTGTCGAGTACTGGATAAATTTTGAGTTAGTGTAGTGAAAAATTCTAGATACCCCTATATAAATTGGAACGAAACTGGAAAATTATAACATAAATGTAAAGCCGAACGAAATAATACAATAGAAAGAAGAATGGCGAAAGACCAGTGCTTTCCCAATAGCGCTTCCGTTTGATAACGCCATAATGGCTGAAAAAGAGACCCTCCTTTTTCTACTTCGTCTGCATAAACTCTACGTAAAGCCTACACGCGAATCACAGTCGTTTCTAAAAATAAAACTGGTACTGTATTTCTTAGACGACCTTGATAGGCACACTGCATAATGACCTAGATACAAATACTACATTAATGAAATTATACACACAAAGTTGACCTAAAAAGACAGACGGGCTAAGCAGAGACGAAGCAATAATACTACGTCGTCTCGCGATTAAAAAGTGAACGCCAATCGCACGCGAAACGCATGAAGGCCTGATTTTTTTCAAATAAACAGTGATAAAAAACACTAACGATACGAGGTTAGGTTTTGAAAACAGGTTTAAAGTCTTATTGGGAAACCTGACTGTTTTATGTCTAAGCTCCTGACATTAGTCTGACAGTACAGAAGACATTCCATAGTATGGAAGTGAACAGATGGTAACAGCAAAGTCACGACTATCATAGAAAAATGCATATTTTGAACGAAGCCACTTAGCCCCATTAAACTTATATATTCTTGTACCTTAGGACTTGCTGACAAAGAATATGTTATGTGTTACGCAAATAGTATATGAATTAACAAATTATAGCCAAAATACTATAGTGGGGTTGACTGACAGCACAAGATCATATCTGCTTTTTTTTTTTAATGGCATGTTTGGAAAACACTGCTTTGGGGGAAATGAGGCCGACAAGTTAGATACGATTTGATTGGCTGTGGTAAAATGTAAGGCGAAACCTTATTGGTCTAACTGCAAATACAAATATTGTTGTTAATGGCAACTTATAGGATGGATAGTTTTTTTCAAAGGCTCATGTAAACATGGCCTGATTGGTTAGAACGTTAGATATGGTCAAATAGAAGCGTCAGTTCACTGCCATTTTTGAAAATAAATTATGTGAAAATCAAGTGCGTTGAGAGCAGGCTAAGAATTTTCTAATAAAGGAAAAGCCTGGACAAAGGCAGATCAAAATTGTGCCAGAATTCATCGCCAGTCAACGTTACTTGTTTAATATTTCCTTGAATTGTGGTAAGCTAGACATATTTAATATATTTTATATGAAAATTGAATGTGAAATGATAAATTATGTCTGTATGTGTATGGTTCAGTAGCAAACATGAGGCAAAGCCTAGATATTGCTCCATCTTGTAAAGATTGTCAGAGAGGAGTATAACTGCCTATACAGATAGATATATTGGATTGCCATATGTAACATGACACCTATCCTATTGTATAGAAGGAATTAACGCTGGAATTGCAGAGGCGTTGTAACCATTAGGGAGAGGAATACTGGTGTATATTGTTACATGAAAAGCTAGCAGTTGGCCTACAGCTCTGAACTTTATGTTTGTACTGTCTTGTACGTCAGTGTGGAAATATATTATATATTAGTTATGAAGAAGAAGGCACAACCTTCTTATTTCAGGGACCGTGGTACTGATGATAATATAGCAGCACATGGTCTGAGCCTTGCTTGATCCAGAACTCTGGCAGCAGACTCCTTGCCCAAGATATCAGCCATTGTGGGTTTTTCTAGCAAACTAAGAAGCAAGCGAGCAGAGGATACAGTTTTCCTGCAGCCGCTATATGAGCTAAGAATGTTTCAGCACGAGCAGCTCACCCTTGTATAACCCACCTCAATTGACTTACATAAATAGTCCAAGAGGGACAGTAATTGTTTTAAAAAGTAAAAGAATCTGTGAATCCTTTAATATTATTTCCACCAGTAACAAACACACGAAGTCGTGATGACAACCAACAACCTAGCTCAAACAGCCAGTATTGCCTCATAATACTACCTCACAACCTTACACTCATATTATAATAATATTATATGTCGGGACAAAGATCCTTTGTATAAAACTTTGTACATAAACATTGTGTTTACATTTGATTGTGATTCCTGATTCACTGTGAAGTAAGATCAGGATATCTATTTATTGAAAAAAAAAATTCAATACATTTGTTAAAATTTAACCCTTGACTTAATAAGATAATCTTTAGAGTGTTAGTTGTTTGTGACTGTCATATTGTTGTCAATTTGTTGAGGATCTTAACTTAGGTGTTTATCAGTCTGTTGGTTGTTGTGAATTACACTACATCACTATCATAACCCTAGACACTAAACGTAGTCATCACTAAATTCAAGAATAAGTCTGATTGAGGTCTAAATGTGGTAGCAAGTAAGGTCATCTGTAACACACCAAACTTATTAGATACAGATACCTTCACAGCTGATCTCAGTCAGTACACTAAGTCCCCTATAACTATATTTACCTATCCCAACTTACCACAGTTAGAATGCTGAGGTTATATATCTCTGAAATCAAAGAAATGATTACGCCTATAACCCGAAAACCAGACTCATCTGCCAGATGTTAACACCTACGGGAATTCTACGTTCAGATTTGCAAATCAAAGATCTTGCTCACACTAGAGCCGAAAAACCAGAACTCATGCTCTCTCTCTCTCTCTCGCTTAGATCGGCATAACGTAAGTTGCTAATCAGTGCAAATTTTACACGTCTCTGTTCGTCTGGCCATCTAGCGAGCAGTATCCCTTGATCTTGCAAATCGCCGTATTTAATTACTTTTCAAACGAACAGTTTTACAAGGGGAGTAATAAAATTTTCTCCCTTGGTTCCAAAATTATCTGCTCTTAGTCGCTATCCAACAAGTTTCAATCGTTGGCGTTAAGAATAAATTACAGATAACCCGCTAATAGGTTGGTAAACCTACATCAAAGCAATAGCGAACAGAATTAAATATGCGCGCTACATTAGAAAAAGGGACAGACTCTTGAGTGTAAGAATGGTTATGTTAACAGACAGGCATAGGTGAAAGAAAGAAAAGTATAGATAATGAAAAAGATATATGAAGCTATTTCCATAATATGTCACACAGTGGTTCAGTGGGTGGATTCTCTTACAGAGAGAACCCCCCCCCCCCCCACCTCCCCCCATTTGTTTTGCTTAAACCATATTTGTCTTTTTTCCCCTGTAGGTGTGAAAGCGGGTGTGCAAAATTTTGATAGATTTTGGCATTAATTAATTTTTTTTCAGCTTGTGCGAACTTTGCACGATTTGTTCGTTTGTTGATGTGGAATTAATTGTTGTTAAATGTTTAATAAATTTAAAAATATGCACTGGATCAGTTTGTCTTTCTCTACACTGTACCTGTAAAGAGGTGGTGAGACAGTAGCTAAAAAAAAAAAAAACAAGTCACAAGTGGCGAGGTAAAGTCAGTCTAGGTTCTCACCCTTGAAGCTATAAGTCTCATCCTCTACAGTCACTTGAAAATCTCTACTTAATCTAGTTCTCAGATCTTTCTCAGACTAAGTGTCTTATCTCTTTATTTAGACAGACTCTTGTTAAGCCACTGTGTGACAATTACATACAATAATATGGCCATCATAGACAAGTTAAGTAGACTAGTGAAGGCGTCAAGTAAAATGTTAAGGATATCATTGACAAGTTAAGTAGACTAGTGAAGACGTCAAGTAAAATGTTAAGGATATCATAGACAAGTTAAGTAGACTAGTGAAGACGTCAAGTAAAATGTTAAGGATATCATAGACAAGTTAAGTAGACTAGTGAAGACGTCAAGTAAAATGTTAAGGATATCATAGACAAGTTAAGTAGACTAGTGAAGACGTCAAGTAAAATGTTAAGGATATCATAGACATGTTACGTAGACTAGTGAAAACGTCAAGAAAAAGATCAGCGCAAATAGGAAACTTATTAATCACCGCAGAAGTAAGCAATCCGCGTTTTTGTGACATCAGAGGTTGCACGGGATATTTAAAAAAAAATCATAAATTTAATTTTGTTTTTTAAATTGGCATGTTGCGAGAAGGGGAGTGGAGTATGCAGTGACAACAGGCATAACTGATGGGGAAAAGGCTAACTATAACAAAGAGGGGAAAACATGATAGTTTTGTACCATGGCATGACATTCAAAAAGTCTGCTTTAATAATTTGTCTACAAACGGAACTCATAAACATCAGTAGGAAGAACTAGTTGTGCTGGAGAAATTATTTTTTTCTTTAATTTATGACAAAAATGAACCTGTATAACCTCTGATTGGTTATAATTATGACATATAATTGTCTATAATTTTAACTTATGTTAAACTGCCAAGATTAGCATTTGACATTATCCATCCTGTTCATTTATTGAAAATTTTCCAAATTGAGGGTGTGTATGAGTGTGTTTTTGGTCCCTTCGTCTTAAGATGGTAGACTCTTCACACCTGCTCTTAGTATGGTGTTCTTTTTGTTTTGTTTTTTTATCGTACGCCCGCTATTACTCGAGGCAAAATCTCCGGTTAGTATGTCTAACCTGAGACTGATTTTACGTGAGTATCCCTTTTCCCTGTACGCTGACAGGTGTCATCTCGCCATTGAGGCAGATACTCGCCGTCTTCGGAGGTACCCATTAGAGCTGGGTCGGGTCAGGAGCCGTTCAGGTTATTCCCCAGTCCCTGGTCGACAACACTCGTTCAGATGTCTTCGCCAAGGCTCGAATTATTCCAGTCCAAGTCCCGGTCGATGACCTCTTTCAAATGTTCTCGCCTGGGCTTGAACCTGGGACCTACCGATCGCCAGCGCAGTGTGGTAACCATTACACTAGCGCGACTCCGCTGTATGGTGTTTCAAAACAAAAGAAAGAGGAAGGGTGAAAGCTTGCAGTGTTTGGGTTTAGTTTATTGAACTCTTTATTTGGCATCAGTAACGTATTACCAGAACCTCGCCAGGCGTGTACATGGCCACCATTTTCCCACTATTATATATTATTTTTTAATCTTGTTAACTATCGTATGCTACACTGTGCAGTTCCCTAGGTCTGTCTATTCCTAGCACATGATCTATAGTTATGGGTATTTAACCATTTTCCATGTTGGAATATATATATATATATATATATATATATATATATATATATATATATATATATATATATATATATATATATATATATATATATATATATATATATATATATACAAGGCATACCTCACTCTTTCGACAGGTTAGGGACCAGAGCACCGACGAAAGTCGAAAATGGACGAAAGTGGAAGCATAGCCTTTATTTAGCTTGCAAAGGCATTAGGGCCGCCCAAAAAACGTAAATAACTAACTATATAACACTTGCGAATGCGTACAACACCTAAATAAACAGAAATAAACATAAGAATAAAGAAAATACAGTAATAAATAAAAAATACGTAAATAATATCTTAGCTTAAAATCATTCTTGAGCAAGTAGACGATGAATATATACAGTATGTACTTACTTACTTAGTTAGTCGTTCCCCTTCTACCGTGAGGTGTAGAGGTTTGGAAGAGAGAGCGCCAGACCATTCTATCAGCTGTCTTCTTCCTGGCCTGGTTCCATTCTAGTCCTCGGTCCTTCAAAGATTGTCTAATGTTGTCCTCCCAGCGGACTCTGGGTCGTCCTGGAGGTCTGGATCCCTGGCTCTTTGTTTCCCATGCTTGTCGTGGTAGCCGATCTTCTCCCATTCTGCAGACATGGCCAAACCATCTTAGTTGGGACTGTTCTATTTGGGTCTGCAGCGGATGGGATTTTAGGCCTTGACGGATCGTCTGGTTGCGGACCATGTCTCTTCTTGTTACTTCAACCACTTTCCTCAGATACCTCATTTCTGAGGTTTGGATCTGGCTTTTGTGGGTTGTAGTCATTGCCCACGACTCGCATCCATATGTCAAGACTGGGACATAGGTGGAGCGGTATACAGCCATCTTCGTTTTCTTACTGTAGCGGGAGGTTATTTAAAAGTATATATTATGTAAGAGTATGCCAGTAAAGAGTTCTGACCTTACAAGTAATACCCCAGTCTTAGAAATAAGCACTGGTGTATTGTTATCATAAAAATAGTCAGACTGTGAAAACCCTGGCCCAGTTGGTAAGAAGTAGTACCAGGATTTAAGGTGTCTCCTCCCTGTGACTATCTTATGATTACTTATATGCTAGGGGATAAGTAAAATGTACATTCACTGAACCCACAAAATGGAAGAAGTGAATAAATCCTCAGGTACAGTTAAAATAGTTTAATATTTGCACTATTATTCTATTTCTACTAGTTGGAAAAAGAGTATACACATATATATAAAAATATTCACACAATTACTATTATTGTCTGTTTAGACTTCAAGATCTTAAATAAGAAAGTTACTGAAATCACTGTTATTAGTCCTTTGAATTTAAGGATAACTGTCATCAGTTGACTGAGTTTCTGTATGGTTACTTATTGTTTTCAACTATTGGCTGTTTCACATGTATAGGTGGTCAGTGTCAAACAGGACACTTATCTTTCCAACTTGATACTGCTGAAACTGTCCTTTGCTGATATCAGACTTGGTAGGCCCAACAGTAGGGATGCCAATGACCAGTTGAAGTTCACTCTTTGGGGTCCTGCACTTTGGTGGGATTGCCTCGGATGAACAACACAGGCTTCTGATACTGGACAGTCTGGTTTGAGTTATTTCATGGAACCTGCAACATATCAGCCTTGGCTAGTATCTGGCTAGACTTGTAGCTGACTAGCACAGATGTCAGACCAGTCAGTCATCAGATGTCACCGTTATACAATCATAGTAAGTAAGGACATCATTTCAGTGATATAGCATTAATATTAACATTTCAATTAAGTATAACTGACTAGCACATAAGTCAGACAAGTCAGTCATCAGGTGTCAGAGTTATACAGTCATAGCAAGTAACATCATTTCAATGATACAGAATTAATATTAACATATCAGTAATAAACATCATCTGGTTTAATCCGCTCCTATACATCCCTTCATATTCTATAACTTGATCCTTCCAAATCATATCAAGTACAAATTCAAATCTGATGCTATCTTAGCAACTACCCAAAATTAATACATAAAATAAATAGAGTGAGTGACCACGTGATCAGGTTGCTTTCTACTGAAACTGGCTGTAGAACACTCCAGTTTACCAGCTGTAAATGGGTACGAAGTTGTGCGCTCGAACTAGGGAAGGCAAAGGCAGCGAGGAAGGGGACTAGTCACCTAACCTCGTAAAAGCGGTATCTTCCATGCTGAAGCTTCTAACAATTTATTTCCCTAAGACAATCTCTGGTCATGGGACTGCCTTTATCTTCGTAAGCGATAATGCATTTAATATCGACGAGATACAGCATTAAATATAATAAATATTTTCTATTTGGCTGTGGGGCTAGTTTTGATACGTTTTTGTACAAGCAACCATCTTCCACTAAGCACATGAATAAATCATATTAAAATAATAATACGTTTTATCAATGACTATTATACAGGCACATTTTGTGAAGTCTATATGAACCTGAAATAACAAATATTATACACGGTAGTTATCATAATTTCGCTTACCCTCAGACTTCAGATACTGGACTTAAAAATGTTTCTGGCGATCCGCTCACAATTCATGGATAGTGGCGAAACTCTGTCTCCAGTCTGGCTCAAACCTCTTTCGTTGTGTATCTCTCTCGTTGTTGTTGTTGTTGTTGTTTTGATGAATTGATGGGTGGAGATCGGGCACTCAACATCTGATCATTGTTGCGTCTTCTCGTTCCATCTTGTTCTACCCTGTTCAACCTGAAAGTTGGTTATAATTGGGGTATTTAGTGTCATTTTATTTACTAATTTTGTATTCAATTTAAATAACTGTTGTCTTTTGCAGTTGCTGATTTTTATTTATATTATTATTTGTCAATTTTATTTTCTCTTTTGTATTGTTTCTAGATAACTATTGTCCTTTACACTTGGTTTTAATTTGTATTAGTATTTGTTCTTTTTGAGTTGTTGTCCCTTTTTTTTTAATATCTTGTCTTTCCTTGTCCTATGAGTAGCTATTTTTTGTTAATGCTTTGTTAGTTCTTGCTGCTTAATTTCTATTTAGTTGGATGATTTTCCTGAAGTTCTAGCCTTATATTTTTTCCTTTGTTTTATGTATATATCTTTTAAGTATTGATTGGGCATCTCTTGGGGCATCTATACTTAAAACCTTATCACCTGTTAAGTCTATATTGTGATTTCTATAGTAAGTTTTTAATTCAAGCCTTTGTTGTTCATACTTTTTACAGTGGATCAGGTAGTGGTCTATGTCATTCTCTTCCTGACATTCTTGGCAGTGTGGTTCTTCTACCATGAAGTATGCTGCACCGAGTCGGAGACGCCACAGTTTTTTGTTCGATGGTATTGTAATGTTATGATGTATGTATATAAGCATTACCTCGTCATCTACACAAGCACACACATGTTTCAGAAAGCACTCAGTAAAAGCATGTTCAGTTCGTAGCCATGTTTTATTTACAGAATATCGTACATGTGAAGATTCGCATATTATTACAATGTGTGGTTCGTATTATTAATGTATCATATTATATTACATCCCCCCTTTTTTGAAAAAAAAAAATGTGTGCAAACATTTCCAACAAAATGTTTCATGTGAGAAAGGATAAGTATGTGTAATGCTCAGTGTGAGTATATATATGTCACTGTCTGTATCGGCTGGGAGGTGTCACTGTACGGCCAGAACGAGTGGTGTAAAGTGCTGGTGGTTCTGCGGAAGTCCCTGGTTTAGCTTGAGTTGGTTGTGATTTCGGCCTTGGCGCTTGTTGGTTTTGTGGGGCACCAAGGTCTGGAGTTACTGCATTGTCTGTTGAAAGCATGGGAATTCTCTGTTCTGTTGTATTCTGTGGGATTTCTCTTATGTCCACTCTGTTTCGCCTCAGGAGGTTGCTGCTGCTGTCTGGTCTTAAAGTATAGCTCCTGGGTTCAGGGTTTCTGGAAATGATTGTTGCTTTTGACCATGTGTCATTGTTGTGGTTGTAGGTAGTCACATGCTGACCAGGATATAATGGTGGTAAGTCTTTAGCACATTTGTCATAGTTGGATTTCTGAACTTGCTGACGATGCTGAAGTTGATCGTATGTGCTGTCTCTATGTTGTGGACGGAAGTGGACCTTAGATGGTAGAAGGTCTTTAATTCTTCTATCAAACATAAGTTCTGCTGGACTGTCGATCTTACTGTCTACCGGTGTTGTTCTCCATCTCAAGAGTGCTAGGTGTACATCCTCTGTTCTTGTTTTCTTCATGATTGACTTGATAGTTTGTATCTGTCTCTCAATGAAACCATTAGATTTAGGGTATCTAGGTGATGATGTTGTGTGTTTGATCTTCCAGTCCTTAGTGAAGTTTCTGTATGCTTGACCTGAGAAATGTGGACCGTTGTCTGATCTAATTTCATCTGGGATGCCAAACATGCTGCAATACTTCTTTGTAATGTCTGCAATAACAGCTGATGGTGAGGGTTGTGGAAGTTTCTCAATGATGGGAAATTTGCTGTAGTAATCAGCAATAATAAGATAGTCATTATTGTCGATTGAGAAAGTATCAGTTCCTATAATGCTCCAAGGGCTCAATGGTATGTCTGATGGTATGAGAGGTTCTCTGCACTGCCTATTTGCATGTTCTTGGCAAATTGAACAGTTTTTACATAGTGTTTCTATGTCCTTGTTTATCTGTGGCCAGTAAACATCTTTCTTTGCTCTCAGTTGTGTCTTCACAATACCAAGGTGACTATTATGGAGCTGTTTAAGGATGATATCGCGTTGTGTTTCTGGTACAACAATGCGATCTCCTTTAAGGATCAGACCATCTTCGATGCTTAACTCGTCCCTCATCGAGTAGTATGGACGGATGTGTGTTGGAACTTCCCTGATAGAGCTTGGCCATCCATGGTATATCAGTTCTTTGAGAGAGTTAAGGATAGGATCTCTCATTGTGTCTTCTCTGATGTGTTCAAGCCGATTATCGCTAAACTTGACAAAATCAACTTTGATGTTTGGGGTAAGATCTGCTGTCTTGTTGGGGTTTGGTAGTCTGCTGAGAGCATCTGCAAGACCTATATCCTCTCCTGGGATATACTGAATATTAAAATCATAACCTTGTGTTTCCAATAACAAAGCTTGTAGTCGTGGTGGTGCTGAAGCTATTGGTTTTTTATGAATCATCTCAAGTGGCTTGTGATCTGAGAGAATTGTAAATGGGCGGTTGAAAAGAAATGTGTGGAAGCGTTTGATTCCAAAACGTACAGCTAGCATTTCTCTTTCAATGTTTGCAAGTTTCTTTTCGCCAGAACTTAATGATTTGCTTGCGTAAGCTACAGGATGAAGTTCTTTGGCATAGTGTCCTTCAGGATTTTTGTCTGGTTGCAAAAGTGCTGCTCCTAGGCCTTTCAGACTGGAATCAACCATGAGAAAAGTGGGTGCTTGCATGTCATAGTATTTCAAGCATGCATCAGATGATATGAGGGTCTTCAAGTGGTTGAATATGTGTTGGTAGTCTTCTGACCATTCATACGGAGTTTCATTCTGTAGTAGAGATCGCAAAGGTTCTGCAGCAGCTGACAAATTTGGTATGAATTGTGCTAGGAAATTGACAGCACCTAAGAATTGTTGCAGTTCCTTCTTTGTAGCTGGTGTTGGCATGTCATGAATATCTTCAACCTTTTTAGGGTCTGGTTTTACACCATTCTGGGTGTACAGCAATCCAAAAAATTGTATCTCCGTTGCCTTAATTGTACACTTTTTGCTGTTGAATGTTAGCCCATTGGCCTGTGCTACATGCATCAAGTTAATCAAGTTACGGTCGTGTTCTTGTTCTGACCTGCCGCAGACTACAATGTCATCCGCAATAGCCACTGTACCAGAACATTGCTCAACAATGTTGTCAATCTTCTGTTGAAAGATGTCTTGTGATACATTCAAACCAAATGGGAGTCTCTTGAAACAATATCTGCCGAATGGTGTTCGAAAAGTTGTAAGGAGTTGGCTTTCCTCTGCTATCTCAACACTCCAGTATCCGTGTACAGCATCTAGTTTAGAAAAATATTTGGCATTGTGGAATCTGTGAGTTATCTCTTCCACTGTATGCATTTTGTGTGGACAGCGCTTTAGACTGTTGTTTAAGTGTTTTGGGTCAAGGCAAACCCGAAGAGAACCATCCTGCTTCAGAACGGTTGTGATACTACTACACCAATCAGAATGCTCTTCAACCTTTCTAATAACATCATTCTGCACCATCTTTTCTAGTTCTGTGGCAAGTTTCTGTTTAACATGTATAGGATACTTTCTAGGTGGGTCTATCTTTGGCTCAGCGTTGTCTTTTAAAAAGAATCTTGCCTTTCCTGGAAGTTTGCCTATTCTGTCGAACTGTTCTGGGAATCGCTGTTTAAGGTCATCTACTCCAGTGACGTGTAGAGTAAGATGTTCTTTTTTGTCAGCTTTAATGTTGTTGATAGTTACCACACTCAGCTTTTCGCACATTGGTAAACCCAAAATTGCAGGTCCTTCAACATCTACCAAGTAAAATGTTGACGATGTCCATTCAGAGTCTCTGTATAAACATTCAAGTGTTACTGCTCCGAAACAGTCTATACTTGTTCCATTGTAAGCTCTTAGCTTTGTCCTGCCACTCCTACTTTTTACATCCCTTGTGGGAAATCCTTGCTCATCCACCTTGTCAGGCATGATCTGTCTGAATATTCTTAAGGGTAGAGTGTTACCTTGGGCACCTGTGTCTGTCTTGAACCGAATATATCTTTCTTTGTGCCTTTTAATTCCTGGTATTCGGAATTGTACCTTGCAGAAAGCCTGCGTTCTCTTTGGTTCATTACTGAAAGTTAGTATCTTCACAGTATCAAAAGTGGAAGGATCACTTTCTTCACTGGAGTCAAGGTCCTCGGTCATCATAGAGTGTGTTTGTTTTGACGACTTTCTGCTGTGAAGTTTGTGTTGAGCACTGTCTTGTTTCCTCTTGAAACATAATTTTATCCAGTGGCCCCTCTTTCTGCAGTAATGACATGTAGAGTCTTTAGCTGGACAGTGGTTTTGTATGTGGTTTAGGCCACAACATTTACACATAGCACCTCTGCTTGTGTTGTGTTTTTCTTGTTGCTTCGAACCAGTTGCCTTGTTTTGTTTGGGTTTATAGCTTTTTACTGCATCCACCTGGGCTGTTACTGTACCTTGCTGAATTTGTTTAATGTTTAGTGCTTGTGCCTCGTGTTTCCTGCCTTCATCCAGAAGTTGTTGTAAAGTTAGTGTATCACTCTGGCTCAGTAGCCATTTCTGGAACTCTGGCATTGGTGTGCTAAGAAGGATCTGTTCAATAATTCGCTCTTTTTCTTCTTCTTTGTTAAATTTGCATACATTTGTTTTCTCCTTGATGCGAATGAAGAAATCATCTAAACTTTCACCAGGTTTCTGTCGCAGGTGGTGAAGTTCTAATCTTGCCGCTCTAAAGTTCGTGTGCTTTATGATCAGACGTTTTTCAAATTCGTCCAATATGGCTACGGGGTCGGTCGCTGACTCAACAGGCATGGCGGTAGCAAAACTGTTGTAAATTTTCAAACCTTCATCGTCCAATGCTTCTAGGATTTATGGAGTTAGGGTTTGTCCTTCCAGACCAGTGGTCTTGGAATATAGATCTATGCGTTGGCGCCATAACAAGAAAGCTTCACTCTTATCATCTTGACCGGCAAATCTCATTTGCGGTGCGCTGCGATAGTGTTTTGTTGCCATGTTTGACCTCGATGACGAAAATTAGCCGAATAAACTGTACTCACGTGTTATCATGTAGCTGTTTTGCGTCGGTCCGGTATCAACCGCTGCCACCATGTAATGTTATGATGTATGTATATAAGCATTACCTCGTCATCTACACAAGCACACACATGTTTCAGAAAGCACTCAGTAAAAGCATGTTCAGTTTGTAGCCATGTTTTATTTACAGAATATCGTACATGTGAAGATTCGCATATTATTACAATGTGTGGTTCGTATTATTAATGTATCATATTATATTACAGGTATCTTTAATTCTTCTCTGACCTGGCATGTCCTTGTTGGTTCTTTCAGCAGTTTGAACGCGTGTCTGCCTTTTCTACTTTCTTTCCATGTTGTCTTCCATTCCTCGTTTACAGTTTCCTTCACTTGGCTCTTGATCTCTGACCTTCCCAGTCCTGCTTTTATATTGTTTTTACTTGTTCTTCCCTTCTTGGCATTCTGGTCTGCCAGCTCGTTGCCAGCTATACCTATGTGTGCTGGAACCCACACTAGCCTCACACTACATCCTCTGTTCTCTAGTGATGTATTAATTGCTAGAATTTCTTCCTTTATGTCTGGCCGGCTACATTTACCTGAGTGTTCTAGTGCTTGTAGTGATGATAGTGAGTCTGTAAATATCGTAACAGCTTCTGGTGGGTTATCTTCGATTATTTCTAGACTTTTAAGAATTGCTACCATCTCTGCAGTGAAAATCGATGCCCCTTCCGTTATACTGTAGCTCTTTTTTATTCCCCATTGTGGTATTACAACTCCGGCACCTAGTTGCCCACTATCACCCTTGGATCCATCAGTGTAGATGGCCAGACTTTGTTTAGTTAGTTGCTCTATGAACTTTCTACTTATCATTTTGGCTTCCTTATCTTCTATGTTTTGTTTGATCTTTTCAGTAAGTGAGTAGTCTATGATTGGTGTTTTTAGTTCCCATGGTGGTATTTTGCTTCTGTATTTATTACTATTTTCAATTGTGTTTGATAGTTCTTTGAACTGCATTAGGTCTTCTATAGTTCTCCACCCTGTTGGATATCTATCTTTATTTAAGGGAACGTCCCATACACTTGGTTGGTTTTTGACAAATGCTTTATGTGTTGGGTGGGTCACTTCTTGTGCTACTTTACTCCAATAATTTAATCTCAGTTCTTTCCGTCTTAGACCAAGGGGAGGTATGCCGAGAGCTACTTCTAGAGCTTCTACTGGTGTCGATATAAATGCACCTGTAATGGTTCTCATGGCTGCATTTTGAATCCTGTCCAGTTTTGCTTTGTTAGAAGCTGCAGCTGAGTCATAGACTATGCTGGCATAATCCAGTTTCCCCCTGATGAAGGACTTGTAGAACATAAGCATTATTTTATTGCTGGCCCCCCATCCATTACCTTTTACAATCCTTAGTATATTTAGGGGTCCCCTACAGCTTTCTACCAAATTGTCTATATGTTTATTATAATTTAGTTGTTTATCTAAAGTTATGCCCAGAAATCTAGTTGTTGAGGAGGTACATATTTTCTGTCCTTTAATGGTTATATTGATTTTGTTATTTTTTTTTAAAATTTCCTTTGCTGAAAATCATACCTACTGTTTTGTTTACATTAATTTGGAAGCCCCAACTTTTCATCCACTCTGAAACTTTGTCTATTTGATTTTGAAGTTTTTTGTAAACATGGTCCAAGTTTTTTCCAGATCGCCAAATGGCACAGTCATCTGCAAATTGTGATACTGCATTCTTTATGTCATTAAATTCATCTGCTAAATCATTTACAGCTATAGTGAAAATTGAAGGAGAGATCACTGATCCTTGAGGAATCCCATTCTGTTGTTCATATATTTCTGACCTATCATTATTCACCTGTACAGCAAAATACCTGTCCTGTAAAAAGTTTTCTAGATACCTATAGGTTTTACCAGTAATGCCAATCTTTTTCATTTTGTAAAGAGCTCCATCTCGCCAGCATTCATCATATGCTCTAGCTACATCTAGAAAGACTGCCACTGTTTTCTCTTTCCTCTTGAATCCTAGCTTTACATCATGTTCTAATCTTACAAGCTGGTCTACTGTACTTCTGTCTGCTCTAAACCCTGACTGGTTTGGGCTATATAACTGGTTTTTTTCTAGGTAGAATTTAACTCTTTTATTCACAACAGTTTCCAGTATTTTACCTAGTTGTGATGTTAAGGAGATAGGCCTATATGAACTTACATCATGGGCTTCCTTATTGGGTTTTAGAATGGGTACTATCATAGCTACTTTCCATGCTTTTGGTATCTTTCCTAAGTTCCAGATTTTGTTATAAAGTGAAGTTATTATGTTTATAGTTCTTTTGGGTACTTTCTTAAGGATTTCATAACTAAGTATATCTTGCCCTGAGGCAGTATTAGATTTATCTTTTATTGCATTAGTTACTTCTTCGTGTGTTATATCAGCATCTAAATAGTATTGTTCATCTATCTGGTCTGGTAGTTCTTTTAAAAACTGTATCCTAAGTCTTTCTCTTCTCTCATTTTCTTCCTGTCCAAGGCTACTTTTTGCACTGACTTTATAGAAATACTCGGCAAGGGCATTAGCTTTTTCTTTATCTGTTTCTGCTCTCTTTGGTAGTTTGATTGTTGGCATTATTGTTTTCTTATTGTTCCCTTTGATTGCCTTAAGCTTTTTCCATACTTCTCTAATTTGAGTGCTAGGTTTAAGTGACTGACAAAACTCCTTCCAGTTAGTTTCTTTGGCTTTGAATATTATTCTGTTAGATTCATTCCTAATAAGTTTATACTTATCATAGTTTTCTTCTGTTCTGTTATTTCTATATTTTTGTAAGGCCCTTTTTCTTCTCTCATGAATTTCTGCACAGCTTTTATTCCACCAGGCAACTGGTTCTTTATTCCATTGAGTTTCTCTTTTCTTCTTAATGTTATTTATTGGTTTAAGGTGTTGTGGCATATTTTTATTTGGTATATACTTTATTGCTATTTTCAGAATTTCATTGGTCAGTGTTTCTGCCCACAAGTCAGTATCATCTGATTCCATGTCTTTATATTCCATCACCTCCAGCTCTGATTGGAAAGCTTCCCAGTTTGCTTTTTTATAGTTGAAGGTAGGTTTCTCTGGTTCTGGATTTGGAATGACATTTTCATGCATGGTTATTACAATGGGCAGATGATCTGAGTTTGTGTCTTGTAACACTTCCCAATTTACATTCGCTAGGTTGTTAGTTGCTATACTTATGTCTATTGCTGAGTCTGCCCTATTAGCTTGTGGATTAATTCTTGTTGCAGATCCATCATTTAGTATTAGTAGTTCATTGTTTTCTATGAAGTCAAGTAGGCATTTTCCTGCATTATCTGCATGTTGTCCACCCCAAGCACAATGATGGGAATTAAAATCGCCTACTATGATTGTTTTGGGGCCTAGTCTGGTGCTTATGGCTAGTATTTCTTCATCTTTAATTGTGCCATCTTTAGCATATACATTTAGAATTGTTAGATTGTTTGATTCAGCTGCTATAGTAACCTGGATACCTTCTATATTGGTTGTATTAAATACTTCCCAGTCTATGATTTTAAATTTTTCGCTAACTAATACTGCGACACCTCCTCCTCTACCTTCTTTCCTATCGTGTCTAAGTATCTTAAAGCCCTTACAACTATATTTATTATTATTTGGGTTTAAATGGGTCTCTTGAAGAGCATATATATCAGTATTTTCTCCAGTCTCTGATAGTAGGGGTGTAAAATTTTTTTTAATACCCCTACAATTCCACTGGATAATTCTAAATCTTTCTAAATTGAATTTTAACATCCTCTAGTGTACCTTTTATTTTGGTTAACTATCAAATTGCTCTTATTCTGCATTTCCTGTACTTGTGGACCCACTATCCATCAAGTTCTCAATAAAAACCTTATTTAAACTTATCATTTTATTCCTAACTTTTTCCACTATGTATGGTAAAAGTGCCTCAATGTGTCCTTTGATATTTTCTTCTAGGTTGACCACTTTCCTATTTTCATCCAATGCTACATTCCCTTCTCTCCCTATGTTACTCTCCTGCCTTTCACTTTCCATTCTTTTTAGTATTATTTCACTTTCTTCTTTTTGTTCCGACAGTTTGACTAGTATCATTTCATTTTCTTCTTTCAGTACAGTCAGTTTAGCTATATCCTGGGAAATTTGGTGCTGTATGGCTTTCACTTCTTGAAGCAATGCCTCTGCACTTTTCAGTGCACTTGTGTCATCCGAGGATGTAGTTGAATCATCTGACTGGTTTTTTGGTACTATTTTATTATTTTCTAACTTGTTCTTACTTTCTTTTGCCATCTGTGACTTAAGCATTTTGACATCTTCTTGCACACTCTTAATTTCTGTTATAACTTTATTGTTCGTATAAGTATCATTTTCTTTTAATTCTTTAATGACCGTTTTGAAAGGGGTTTGGGTTGTTATAGCTACCCTCAATGCTTTTTTGGTCTGCTGATATACTGGGCAGCCCTGGAATCTGGCGCTATGGTTTCCTTTGCAATTAGTGCATTTTCTGTTTGCATTATCCTTTTTATAGTCAGTATCTGACTTTGCCTTTTCGCATTGCGTGAAAGGGTGTGCCCCCGCACAAAACCTACATACTGCCTTCCCCCTGCAAGTGTGGCGTCCATGACCAAACTTCATGCAGTTGGAGCACTGCAACACTGGGGGAATGAAGGCTTCTGTGTTTTTTTTTGTGTTTTCCCAAATAGTACCATCTTGGGGGGTTCCCTACCTTCTGTTGTTATCACTACCACTGGGGTAACGATACTCCCTTTCACCATTATTCTGTCCACGTGTACCAGCTTTATGTCTGGGTTATGTTTTGCGAGGATGTTCATAACTTCCTCGCTTGAAAGGGTAGTGTTTATCCCTTTTAATACACATCTACTGGTCACTTTTGCTAGCTCTATCTTTACTTCTATGTCATGTGCAAGAGTCACTGTTTTTGCTTCTACTTTGAGTTCCTCTATCATCTCTTTTATTCTGTCACTCTGATTTGGGATAATTATTATGCCAAAATGGGTTTTCGAAATTTTGGCTATCGCCTTTTTGCCTAACACAGGATCAAGGATGTTTATAATTTTGTCTTCATCTAATGCCTTGATCTTGACAGCCTCACCAGCTACTTGCGTTATCTTTAAACGACATTGTATCTCTCTCGTTGTTGTTGTTGTTTTCTTCTACTATGTTGTTGTGATACCCTGTTCAACCTGAAATTTGGTTATAATTGGGGTATATAGGGTGTTATCGTCTTCACTGGTATCTCGTTCGTAGTCCTGGAGGTGACTGGTCCTGAAAAGGACCACTTGCTGGCTGTCTGGATTCCTCTTTGTCCGTTTGTGGTGCCGTGTCGCTCTCATGGTGTTTTTTATGTCCTGCCTCAACTATCTGGCTCGTTTAGTTTTGTGTGTTTCTACGCTACTAGTTTCTGTTGCTTTTGTCTTCTTGCTCTCCTGTATCTGTGACAGTGCTTTTTCAATTATCGTTGGTAGTAGCTGTTCTAGCGTTTCTGGCTGCTAATGCTCTGTCTTGATTGAGTAACATTTGCTGTACGATGTCGATTTTCATTTTGTCTTTCGTTTCTTTGTTTTGTTCTCTAGTTTTTGTAAGGATATCCTCAACGATCCTTCTCTCTGATTCAATTCTTTTGAGTATTTGTTCGTTCTCTGCCTTTAGCTCTGTGAGTTTGGCGATGTCAACTTCTATCTCGTGTTTGATGGTTGTTTCAATTCTTTTGAGTATTTGTTCGTTCTCTGCCTTTAGCTCTGTGAGTTTGGCGATGTCAACTTCTATCTCGTGTTTGATGGATTTTGTTTCCTGTAGCATTGCCTGGGCGCTCTGTAACATTTCTCTGGCGCTCTGCATATCTATTATGTCTTCACCGCTGTCCTTGTCGTCTACGGGATCCTGCTTGTTTCTGCTTTCGTTCTGCTGTTTCCTTTTCATTTCGTTGATTTCAGCGGTCAGCTTGTGTAGCTGTCTTCTGTCAATCGTGCGCTGTTTTTCTGTAGCATCCGCATTCACTCTGTGTTTGGCCTCTTTGAAGGGTATGTTTTTTTAGACACGGCCTCCTTCAAGATGCTCTTAGTTTCCTGGAACACAGGGCATCCTCTGTACCTTGCCCCGTGGTTTCCGTGGCAGTTTGCACAGATACGGTTTTCGTTAGTTTCTTTGTAGTTGCGGTCCTCCTTTGCCCTGGGGCAGTCGCCATATTGGTGACTACCCGCACAATACCGGCAAACTGCATCTCTCCTGCACGTCTTTTTTGTGTGCGAGAACTGCTGGCAGTTGGAGCACTGCATCACCGGAGGGATATAGGCTTCTGTCTTTTTGGTTGTGGTTTCGAGCGTCAGTCTCTCGGGTCTTGTCGATCCTTCTACCGTGACTATCATCAGATTGGTATCTTTCTTGGCCCAGGTTTTTAGCCTTTCGACCTGCGTGATTTTAAGATTTGTGTTTTCAGCTTGAAGGCGTCTGTGGACGTCGCCTTCGGAACATCTTGTATCCACCCCTCTGATGACCAACTTCTTTGTTGTCTTGTACTTTTCCACCACCACTTTTATTTGGTGGGGCAACTGGATTTCCTTTGGACCGGATTCCAGTTCGATCATCAGCGAGGTTGTTTTGTCTGTGTTGTTGAGAGAAAGCACTACTCCCTTTTCGTGCCTCCCTACTTTGGCGATACCTCTCCGTCCAGTTATCACCTCGAGGATGTTGATCACTTTGTTGTCGGGTAGGGCCCTGAGTGAGACCTCACTTCCTGACGTCTGGGTGATCTTAACAATCCTCTCCTGTATCGTTTCTGAGTTGCTTGTATTTTTAGTGTTTGGTCTTTGTTTCCTTCTACAGGCTTGGTTCGAATCTTGTTCTTGGTTATTCGGTGTGATATCTTGCGTCTGAGCCTTTGAGTTGTCAGCTGTTTTTTCCTCAGGATCAGGAATGGTAGCTTGCTTCTCAGTGGTTTCGATGTCCAGCACGTCTGGAGCTACTTCTACTGTTGCTTCTTGAAGAGCGAGCCTAAGGGACTCGTCTCCGTCTTCAAGTCTTCGAAGTGCATCTAAAATGGTCTCTGCGACATCTTCCTCTTGTACCTGTCTGTGTTGAGGATCTGCCTCTATCACTTCCTTCATAGTGCTTGCAGGTGGGTCGGCTGTCATCTCGGCATCGTGCGGCTTCTCTGTCATAGACCGGGTTACTGCTGACGAGTCGGGTGGGTGCAGCCTGGATAGAAGCGCTTGTTTTCTTTTCTCCAGCTGTCGTAACGCTCTACATATTTCTTTATGTTCTGGGTCTTCTTTATCTAGGCAAGGGGTCGGGCCACTCTGACTCTCAGTCGGGTCGACGCATGTCACAGCTAACTCAGTCGTGTCCGGAGTTATAGAAGGGCCGGTCCCGGCACGAGTACTTGGGGCAGTCTTGCTCTCTGGCTGTCTGTCATTGTTGATTGTGATATTGCGATTACCCTGGCTGTTCTGCGCTGGTGGGCTGGTGTAGACCTTCCTCTTTTTAGCGTGTGGCCTATGTCTGGGCATTTTGACGATAACGCGATCTTATCTCGAGTAGTGGCGTCCTGAAAAGGACGTTGGTGTCTTGTGGTTCGAATGTTCTACTGAGTATGGTGAACAATGTTGTTGTATCTCTCTCAGTTTACCGATCCGCTACTTATACTCAAAGCGCGGACGTATCGGAGAGTACCGACGTCACAGCCTAAACCTAACCTGAAAAATCCTTCCCGAACAGTGATTTCGGCCGATCTGTGCGTCGACTGAAATTTTGCCTTTATCATTCTCGGCATATATAATATCCATATTGTTCCATCTTATCTAGTTTTATACAGCTGATAAAACTCTATCTTCCTATCCATGTAAATTCCCAAACTGTTATTTGTTGATTTTAATATTTAGAACAGAAGTGGGTTTACATGCTTTTAGCGTAACTGTGGGCAGCCGAAATACGCATATATCTCCGTAAATGAGAACTTCCTACCGTTCCATCTTATATGCAGTATACACCATCCTTCCCTGTACTGAAATGTAAAATCCTTTTCATACGGATTCCCTTCTGTTGTTATTTATCGTTGGCGATTTCCTCTGTCCGATACACATTTTGCTGATACGCCGCCATTTTGAAAGCGGTCACTCGATCGTAGATGGGTTTATAAATCTAACTGAACCCATTTGCAATGACTTGAAACCAATTTTGCGACACTTACCAACCTCTTTCTTGCTGAGGAATCCACGATTTATGGCCTGAAAAAATCTCCCAGCCGCTGCTTTTCGAGTGGCCAACTCTTCTTTGATGCCTCCCTTTCGGTCTATAATAGCTCCGAGATATTTAAAGTGGTCGACCTGCTCCAGGACCTGTTCTCCCAACTTAATCTGATGTTTTCTTTCTTCTCGTGATATCACCATGGCAGTATGTACAGTTTTTAATGTTTGTGATTTAGGGTGATTCTAGACTTAGAAAATCAGATGGAGAAAATTGAGGAGGCTCATCTTCAGAACTGGAGGAACTCTATCTAATTCTTTTAGGAGAAAGGGACTTTGAAGAAGATCTAACAGGGGCTGGGGCTGATGTTAATGGCTCGGAATCTGAATGGTTAGGGGAACGGGTGACTGAAGTTGGTTGTGGCGGTTGCGTCTTGAAAAAGGAGAGCAAAGACGTTTGCCTCATTGATGTCTTCTTCCTTTCCCTAAGAAGTTCTCTGTTACAGGCTATTTGGTGTTCTAGCCCACTATTTACTTTTGAACTTCTGTCGAAATTCGGATCCACCCTGTCCCATTATGCAATTGCGTCCTCTACTTATGGGTTTTTTAACTTTGTCACTACACTAAGGACCCATTATGAATACAATTAAAGCACAAAAATAAGTAGTATAGGGCCTAAACACAAAAAAGTACAGTACGAATACTGTACACGTGTCTTATAATCACGATATGAACACTGCCAGTATATTGTTATCACAAAAACAACTATGAACTGTTTACAGTATTATCACAAAAATAATATAGTATTAATAGTTTGGTTGTTTTAATCACAAAAATAAGTAGTATTAATATGTTTAATGACAAATATAAGAGATTAAATGCAGACAACTTAAAAAAAAAAAAACAGTGCACACCGAACGATTTCTATTCAAAGACTGAACGACGAAAGAAACAAGATGATGCGCAGTTGTGAAGAAATGCGACGAAAGAGCGAAGCGAGCGACGAAATGTGGTTATAATTAAAAACCGACGAAAGAGCGAAGCGACGAAACTCGAAGCGACGAAAGTCGAGGTATGCCTGTATATATATACTCGTATATATATATATATATATATATATATATATATATATATATATATATATATATATATATATATATATATATATATATAGGGGAGAGTGGGGAGAAATGGTCCCTCATTTTTCATTTTTAACCAAATTCGATATAACTATAGAAATAATAATAAGTTTGAGATGTTATTAATATGTGTAGGTGAAATACCCATTTATTTCAAAATATAGTCTACATAAAATGGTTAAACAATAAAACTTTTTATAAAATTAACATTTGAAGCAATGATACCATAGTGGTGTGAAATGGACCGCGTATGGGGAGTAATGGACTTGATGAAGGGGAGAAATGGACAAAATGCAGGAGAAATAGTCCATGAAAATGAATCAATAAAATTGTAAATTACCAAAGGATATGTTGAAACGTAGATACCTTTCTGTTCTTTTTGTACCCTTGCAGTAAGTTGGCTGTGGTAATATTGCTTTAATTTGACTTACTTTAACAGTCCCTAAATCTTCTACAGCAGGCCAAAAAAACGTGTCAAACATTTTACCACTCTTTCTTAAAAAATTGATTTCCACATCACCATCCTCATCTTCCAGCTGCATGACTTCCTCAATTAAATATTTCGTGTTTTTTCCTGTCTCAAACTCACACACATTCTTTATCATCCATGAATCTGCTAAATGACTAAACGCTGCTTTCATGGGCCCAAAGACAGTTCGATCCAATAGTTGCATTTTGTTGCTTGTATGTGGTGGAAGAGTGATGACATGAATATAGTTCTGCTTTGCCAACTCCAGAGCAGGAAAGGATATGTGGCTTTCGTGATTATCCATGAACACAATGATGTGATATGTCTCTGAAGGTCTAACACATTTCACAATATGCTCAACCACTTTCACAAAATTTTCACTTGTCGTCCAACCTGAAGAGTGGGTAAGTCCTAAAGATCCTTCAGGTGCTCCATTTAACATAAAATGTTTAAAATTATTTCTTGGAAACACAAACACTGGTGGCAAGCTGTGTCCAGTAGCTGAAACTATGCAGCACATTGTGACAAGTTCACCTCGTTCTCGTAATGTGACTTGCCCAACATGTTTGGTACCACGTGGTGCAATTACTCTAGGATCTTTTTGTACTGTTGTTACACCAGTTTCATCAAGATTGTAAATTTGATCCCCGCTTACATTCAGCTTTGTATAAGAGGCTTGTAGTATGTTAAAAAATGCCGCAACAGTGTGTCGATTAAATGCGGTTGCTCGTGCCAGTGATGTTGCTTCTGGTTGTCTTATTGACAATTGTGAATGCCGCCTCAGGAAGCCAAAAAGCCATTCCCTTCCTGCCATTGAGTTCTCAATCCATGTTTGCGGACATTTCAAATGATTCAATGTTGCCATTTCAAAGGCAAGAGTACGAACATTTTTTGGTGTTAGTCCATGAAACATTTTGGAACACTTATCCAGATAATTTGCAAGACTCTCTTCCTGTTCAGCATTAAAAAATCTGACTGTGCCGATAATTTGGGGTGAGGCTGACTTCTGAAGATTTGGACTTGTTAATATTGTTGATCAGAGTTGTCCGAGCAATTCCATATTCCCTGGAAGCTTGTCTAACAGGCATGCCTTCCACTACGGCAGTCACAGCAGCTCTCATAATGGACTCCGGTACTTTGCCCTTATCTGTTTTCCTCTTGTAAACACGAGTCATTTTTTTCTGGAAAAAAAAATTTACTGTATAAAATAATTATAATAATTATACTTATAAAATAGGATTACATTGATAATTTAACAATGATTAGTTTTATATTTACATTGATAGAATTTAAACATATTTCTTCAACTGTTTAAACAAACTAAGATTTAGGAAATATTTTGTGATGAATGGGATACATGTATAACGCTTCCATGTTCGGGGAGAAATGGACCAGTGACGGCCCATTTCTCCCCACAGGCATTCAAATAGAAAAGACAAGCATAAACTCTTAAAGCTAATAATTTTTAGACATAAAGAACATTGCATATGCAGGAAAATGGTAATTCTGCCTATAAAAATAACTTACCGTACAATCAGCGAAGCAGCGACAAAAATTGGACTTGCAATGTCACTTCATAAACTCAACTATTTCCTTGTACAAAATGAGGTGACTGATTGTCAAAAAAATGCGCGCACATTAAAAAACCGGACGTTGTTCCTGGAAATGATCTCATCCTACTGGTATTTTTTCATTATGGTCCAAATTAAAATGGAACATTCGTTTTTGAGATACAAGGGGCGGTCCATTTCTCCTAACGGTCCATTGCTCACCACTCTCCCCTATATATATATATATATATATATATATATATATATATATATCAAATTCACTCCTATTTTCTGCCAGCTGAAGGTAATTGCGAAAGTAACCCCTATGTTGAATACAAATTACTGTCCCGAGTTCCATAGCCCGTTGCGGTGGTTCCACAGCCAGCACTTTCTGCAGTTTCGCTGAGTCTCTTCAGTGCCCTTGTTCTTGACTGTCCCCTCAACCCCAACAGTTTTAGTAGATCATACTCTGAGGCAGCCACGAGACCTCTTGCACCCACCTCAACAGCCATGACCCTTGCAGTGAACCCATCGTGTCTCAAGTCTGCAGCCAGATAATTATACTGGATTCAAATGGCGCGGTTAGCTCAATCATTATAATGTGGTGCGATGATGAGGAATGCAACACAGTATCTGGCGTCTTCAAGATCTTCTGATACTCTTCAGATGTGCCCCTAGACCAGGTAGGTCTACTCCCAGTCATTTGCACAGCCAAGAAGAGACGGTAAACTGCTACTCGATTTACTTGGTTTGGGATGTGCCGACTTTCCTGCTCTCAGAAAGTATGTATCCGCAGTGCTCAGTTTGACTTTGCTGTTCGCTAGCAGCCAGCTCATTTAGTATTCTGTTGTGGCGCCATGTGTATCGCCCTTGCCCTAATGGCACCTTCCAAGCTGACAAAACCACGTGGGGGTCGGAGTGGCTCAGAGATATGGCGTCCGCCTCGTTTTAAAGAGGTACCGGGTTCGAATCCCAGTTGAGGGATTATAATTTATTGAAATATTTTTGTCAGAACGAGTGGTCCTAATTACGTCATACTCCTCTCTCCCCCCCCCCCCCACATGGGTAGTGAGATCGAATGCCTTGCCTTCTCGGATAAGGGCGAACAAAATAGGAGGTCCCGTGTGCAAGTTGCGCACGTTAAAAATCCCACATCAGTTGGAAATCGTCTAGAGTAGACCATACGGCCGCTGCCCTGGCAAAATTTTAATTTTAAAATGAGGAAACATACCCACCACAAAAATATTTCTAGAATGTGTGATTCCTATACATTATATACACACATTGAGATTCTCGCCGGTGCTACGGAGTTCGTGCACTGCGCTGAGATCCTCCTTGTGTGATCTAAGATTACAGACAAGACCAGCTGATGATACAGGAGAAACAGTAGTCTCTGCTCCAGGTGCTTTGCAGCCATTGTTTTTAGGGCTGCCAGACCTCTCTTGTACTTCTGTATGATGTGATCAATATGGTGCTTATATGACAGCTCACGATCGAATGTTACTCCAAGGTATTTCAACTTGTTCTGCCTTTCAATGTTCTGTCCAGTGAGAGTAATGTCTGGAAGATCTGCTTTCAACTCCGCCTAGGCCGGTCCCAAGCCCGGCTGAAAAAGGAGGAGGACGGCCTTCATGGAGGCCGTAAGGAGGCAGCCCCTCCACCATGCAAAGGCACAACAGGCCAATCATCTGTTTGCTTTAAATCACGATTATACGAACTACAAGAGAGAAAACCGGACTGATTCTAAAGGCGACGAACTGGAATGGACTACGACTATGGAACTTGGAACACAAGAAGTATAAATGGGAAAGAAGAGGAGCTGGTGGAAGAGATGAAGAAAGCAAAACTAGAAATCCTGGCTATACGGAAACGAAGAAAAAGGGACAAGGAGTCATGGATCTCGATGGCGACACGCTGCTGTACAGTGGTGTACCCACATTTGAGAGAGCTAAAGAGGGCGTGGGTTGCATTGTGGCCAAAAACCAAAAAGATAGTATCAAGGGTTGGAACTTTGTCTCGGAGCACATTGTGGTTGTAAAACTAAAAGAAAGAGAAACCATAGTCAACCTGGTCATAGTATATGGGCCAAATGAGGATGAGAGAGGAGGAATTCTTCGAGCTGCTTCAAAGGACAGTGGATGACTGCCTAGATGAAATTATCATGCTCGGAGATTTCAATACCAGAGTTGGAAATGACCATGCTAGCTGGGGTGGAGTTATCGGAAGATATGGAGAAGATACTCTCAATGACAATGGAAAGCGACTCCTTAGATTCTGCAGTGAGCAGAATCTGATCATTACAAACACAAAGTTCCCCCATAAGCGCTGTGGTAAAGTGGGATGATATAAATATTTATAGGGACTTAGTGTACTGACTGAGATCAGCTGTGAAGGTATCTGTATCTAATATGTGTAGTGTTTTACAGATAACCTTACTTACTGCCACATATTTATATCTCAGTCAGAATTATTCTGGAATATTGTGTTGGCAACGTTATATGTCTAGGGTTATGCAAATGATGAAGTGTAAGTCACCACAACAACAAACAGATAAACAATTTAATTATTCCACCATACTTGACAATACTGTGACACTCACAAACAGTCAACACTCTAGAAGACTATCTTAAAAGATTCAATGATAAATGTCAGATATATACAGATGTATTGATTTTTTCTACAATAGTGATCCTGATTCAACTACACAGTGAACCAGGCAATATTATAACATGTAATTACAAATATTATGTACACAGATATAAATGTGGTCTTTGCATTGACATACAATATTAGTAATCTATGTGTGTGAGTTGTGATGTGGTAATATGAGGTAATACTGGTTTTGTTCTTCAGGATAGATTCTTATTAGACATCATGACTGCATGTGCTTGTGTATGTTTGGAACTAGTATTGGAGATGGTCTCAGTTCCGAACATTAAAACAATTAATTGCCCCTCTGGGGAGCCGCGCTAGCGTAGTGGTTACAACACCGCTCTGGCGACCGGGTGATACAGGATCAAACCCGGGCGACGGCATTTGAGGATTTTTCGTCGACCGGGATATGGACTGGATTAACTCGAGACCTGGCGAGAACATTTGAAGAAGTGTCGTCGACCAGGGACTGGCGGCTCCTGAGCCGACCCAGCTGCAATGGGTACCTCCGAAATCGGCGAGTATTTGCCTGAATGGCGAGGTACACCTGTCTCTGTACAAGAAATAAAGGGATACTCACGTAAAATCAATGTCAGGTTAGACATAAAAAATAATAACCTGAGATTTCGCCTCGAGTATTAGCGGGCGTACGAAAAAAAAAAAAAAAAAAAAAAAAATTGCCCCTCTTTAATTAAGTTAGTGTCATTTACGAGGGGTACATAGTGTTGAGCTCTTTTGGCCACAGTGGGCTTAACTTTCGTGATGGCGGCAGGCAAAGACTCCTCTGCTAGACTTCTTCACTGGTTCTGAAGACACCTCACTGGTTACTACAGGGACCAAAGAGTATGTTGTAGCCTCTGGATTCAGCAAACGCTCAGACCAGGTGCGGCTTCAATAACTAGGACCACAGTCCCTGAAACAAGAAGGATGTACCTCCTACTTCAGAACCAATTTATACTATCTGGCTAGACTGAGCACAATACATCACAAACACAGAGTTCAGAGCTTTAGTTTAACTGCTATCTTCTTCTGAAGCAGCTTACTCCAGTATTAACCTCCCTAACGGTTACTACGCCTCTGCACTTTCAGCTATAATTCCTTCCATGTCATAAGGTAGGTGTCAGTGTACTATGTGGTAATTCCATGTAGTTTGACTTTTCTCCGACACCTTCTGTTCAGGTTGGAGCAATATATATATAGATATAGGCCTTGTCTCATGTTCGCTACTGAACTGCACATATATACAGACATAAAGTATCAATGTACATTCAATTTTCATTAAAAAGAGATCAAATATTTCAACCTACCAAAATTCAAGGAAATAAACACAGATACGTTGACTAGCACTGAATGTAGGCACAAATACTGGCACAAATTCCCATCTGCTTATGTTCCAGGCTTTTATTTAGCAAAAATATGAGCTGGCTTCAACGCATTGTTGCTTTATCAAGCTTATTTGAACTAGTGGTCTCGAACTAACGCTATCAATTAACTATATTAACAGACCTAACCAATCAGGCCATTTCTACCCCATCGTTTGAAAAAAAGTACTCTTACTTCCGTCTCCCTTGACAACAAAAGATAGCATTTATAGTCCGACTAATCGTGTTTAGCCTTACATATCATTCCATCCAATCAATTCAAATGTAACTTGTGGCCTATTTCCGTACAATGGTGGTTTAAAATTCTGCCACTGAGCGACTCCGAGTTTTTAGGTTGTCTGACACCCTCATTATTTTCTTTTGCCTATAATTTATTAATTCCTGGACTATTTGCGTAACACTTAACATATTCTGTGTCAGCAAGCCCTAAGGAATCCAAATATCTCAATCTAAGGGAGCTAGGTGGCTGCGTTCAAAATGTGCATTTTCTACCACCTCCTGTTCACTTCAATCCCCATGTGGTGTCTGGGTACTGTCATGTTTTCAAACGTAAATCCATCTAATGTCATCTTTCCTAATAAGCGTTTTCCAGGTTTTTTAAAACCTAACTCTGGGAAGGGTAGTGTTTTTATCACTGTCCGTCTGAAAAAAAGTTAGTGCATGTGGCCTTACACGCGTGATAGTAGTAATTGTATATCGCGTTACGCTTGTTGGGGGTGGCATTAATAGCGAGACGCGTGTTTAGTGTTGCATGCGTTCCTGATTTTCAGCCCTCCCTTCTTTCCATCCTACATCCATCTGTCCATTCGTAGTGTAATTAATTTAGGTCATACGCAGTGTGCCTCTCAATGTTTTTTCTTAGAAATGCAATACCCGTTTTAATGTGTTGTGGAAACGCTTGTATTATGCAGTGGCTTATATTTAACGTGGAAACGTTACAATTTGCAGACGAAGCATAAAACAAAGGGGATTTCGAGTACTGTCATTGTGACAGCACTGTTCTTTACCATTCTTCTTCCTTTTATAGAATTTATTTGTTAGGCTTTACATTTACTTTTTAATTTATATATGTGGATTAGAATTTCTCACGACAAGCGCATACATAGATGTGAACCAACAAAGAATGAGAAGTCAGTGATCGACTATGCCATAGTTGGGAGGAGCTCATTCAAATATGTCCGGGATGCTAGAGTCTGGAGGGGGCCAGAGATTGGAAGTGATCACTACCTGCTTACAATCAAAAGAACAACTGAAAGAGTTGCACATCATAGGAACTGCCCAACATCACGCAAGAAACTAAGTAAACGAACGGGAGGAATGAGCATTAAGACCTACAAGCTGAGAGAGCCAGAAATTAAGACCAGATATCAGGGACTTATTTCTACAGCGGTGGGAAACACAGAACAACCTGATGACTTGGAAACCCATCTCATCTCATAATCGGAACCTCATCTACCCCGTAAAACAGAGTGTAGATGTGACCCAAAGAGCACAAGGCTCCTGGGCAAAACATGTAATCAAAATGTTTGACAAACAGGTGATAGCCCATTGTGTCCGGACTTGCCCTCAAGTGTACTCATATGCTATGAAACCATCGATCCTTCCAGCCAACACGGACAGAGCCTCTTATACCCGAAGGTGTCGAGGATGTCCGTTCCTCTTCTGCCCGAAGGCATTTATTGAGGAATACTCAAGACCCGAAAGTCTGAGAAGAGAGCCAGAGACAGTGAGCAAATCTGAAACGGACACAGCAATCTGTCTGGTTTCTCAATATTGGGAGGGCCCAAAATGGGTGTACCACACACAGTCGATCAAGACAGAAGTTCGCCTGCGGGAGGACTTGGAAACCCTCTGGCTTAAATTCAAGGACATCATAAAGACAGCTGTTGCAGAAGCATGTGGTGAAGTTCGACTTGTGAACAAGAGAAAAGATGACACGTTGGTGGACAGAGGAAGTCAAAGAGAAAGTAAGAGAGAAGAAAATGGCATGGAAACAATACTTAGGAGCTAAAAATACAACAGGACAAATGGAGAAATATAGAGAATATGTGACACCCAGAACAGAAGCAAAGAACAAGGTGCTAGCAGCAAAACAGAAGTCCTGGGAAGAATTTGGAGAAAAGCTAGAAAAAGATGCGCAAGAAAACCAGAAAGTGTTCTATAAGACCCTAAAGAACACGAGGAAGGAAAAACCAATGGTAGTGAAGATGACATAAAGATGGAAGAACTGAAGGCAGCACTGGAGAAAATCAAGATGGGCAAAGCAGCAGGGCATGATGGTATAACACCAGAAATGGTTAAGTACATGGGAGCATCAGGGGACCTATTACTCTTAAGGGTCCTACGGGCAGCGTGGTGCAACAAGGCCATACCAAAGGATTAGGAGATTGCCATCATAACACCGATATTCAATAAGGGTGACAATCGACAATGTGGAAACCATAGAAGCATATCCCTTCTCAGTGTCCCTGGTAAAATCTACTCTAGAATCCTAGATCAGAGACTCCGACGCCTAGCTGAGCCACAATTGGATGAGGTCCAGTGCGGATTCCGAGCAAACCGAAGTACTCTTCTTCTTCTTCTTCTTCTTCCTCTTTCATCATGAAAAGGACGTTGGTTGCGTTGTGTCTGTTTACACCGGAGCTGTGATATCTGCACCTTTCGGTCGACACATCCGACTTCAGCACGGCAGTTTTTGGGACCGGGTTTGCCTTCCCTCTGCGATCCCTACTCTCTCAGCCAGACTGCAGTGATGCAGACTGTTTCCAGGACCACCACGTGGAGGTGGAGTATGGTCTTAGTCAGCTCTGGTTCGCTGACTCTGATGCAAGCAGTCAAGCTATTGGTCGCTGACTGCATTCTCTATTGCTGCATCTTTAGGTCCCTTCCAAAGTACTCAAGACCTAATCTTCACACTCAGACAGCTGAGTGAAAAGGCCCTTGAGTATAAGAGTGAGATCCATCTTTGTTTCATAGATCTAGAAAAGGCGTTTGACAGGGTCCCCTGGAGCAAACTTTGGGACTGCTTGGCAAGGAAGAACATTCCAGCACCTCTGATTCATGCTATACAGAGCTTCTACAAGTCTTGCAGAAATTATGTGAGGACAGCAAACCATAAGTCAGAAGAGTTCAGGACCACCACTGGTGTAAGACAAGGCGATATCCTGTCACCTTATCTTTTCATACTCCTTATGGACGATGTCATCAAGGCATGTATGGAGAGAACAAGAAAGTATTCAGTGGGGTATTGGAAGATGAGACAGGTCTGTATTTCAGAGCTGGCATTTGCTGATGATGTTGCCCTGTGTCTTACTTACTTAGTCGTTCCCCTTCTACCGTGAGGTGTAGAGGTTTGGAAGAGAAAGCGCCAGACTATCCTATCGGCTGTCTTCCTCCTGGCCTGGTTCCATTCTAGTCCTCGGTCCTTCAAAGATTGTCTAATGTTGTCCTCCCAGCGGACTCTGGGTCGTCCTGGGGGTCTGGATCCTTGGCTCTTTGTTTCCCTGTGTCACGGAGTGTTTTGAGGGGGTTTTGCATGTATGAATGTTCCCATGCTCCAGCGGGAGTTTAATTAGCCATTTGAGTTGTTGTGAGTTGGGTATGCTTGAGTTGTAATATTTTAGCCACAAGCAATGTTGTGAGCAGAGATTAAGACAAGCTGCTAGCTATAGTTATGCGTGAATGAAGCTCAGTGGAGTGTGGAAGGTTTTCACGTGTTTGGTGAATACGAGTGAAAGGGGTCAGTCAGAGAGAGATGTGTGTTGGGTCAGTAGTGTGTTGGGTCAGTAGAGAGTTGAGTCAGTAGAGAGTAGACAGGAGACAGCGAAGAGCGTAGAGAAGAGAAGGGTGGATGTCTATAGTAGTGCGCGAGTAGAGGGCCAGAGTTGTGCAGTAGATTTATGAAGTATCCTATGTTGTGGCTGTAGATATTCCGGGAATCAGAGTAATTGTAAAATACTCGGGATTTGTTATGTCTCCAATGATTGTAATGGCCCTGCGCCCATTGTGACTTATTTGTGATATAATATATTCACGGAGATTGATATGGTTGTTGGAGTTGGTGTATTACTCCTTAGACAGTGAGCTAGACGAGCGGTGTATGTCTGTTGCTTGATCTTCCACATCCACCCACCTACACCCTACTCGTCACACCCTGATTGCTAAATCAGAGGCACATCTACAATCCAACCTGCAAGTCTGGAAGGAAGAGCTGGAGAAGAGAGGGATGGTCATAAGCAGCTCTAAAACAAAATCCATGGTGATATCACGAGAGGAAAGAAGACATCAGATTAAGCTGGGAGAACAGGTCCTGAAGCAGGTCGACCACTTTAAATACCTCGGAGCTATTACAGACCGAAAGGGAGGCATCAAAGAAGAGTTGGCCACTCGAAAAGCAGCAGCTGGGAGACTATTTCAAGCCATAAATCGAGGATTCCTCAGCAAGAGAGAGGTTGGTAAGAATGGCTGTATACCGCTCCACCTATGTCCCAGTCTTGACATATGGATGCGAGTCATGGGCAATGACTACAACCCACAAAAACCAGATCCAAACCTCAGAAATGAGGTATCTGAGGAAGGTGGTTGAAGTAGCAAGAAGAGACATGTTCCGCAACCAGACTATACGTCAAGGCCTAAAATCCCACCCCCTGCAGACCCAAGTAGAACAGTCCCAACTAAGATGGTTTGGCCATGTCTGCAGAATGGGAGAAGATCGGCTACCACGACAAGCATGGGAAACAAAGAGCCAGGGATCCAGACCCGCAGGACGACCCAGAGTGCGCTGGGAGGACAACATTAGACAATCTTTGAAGGACCGATGACTAGAATGGAACCAGGCCAGGAGGAAGACAGCCGATAGGATAGTCTGGCGCTCTCTCTTCAAAACCTCTACACCTCATGGTAGAAGGGGAACGACTAAGTAAGATCCGCTTTTAATATGGAGTTATTCAAGAAGCACCAAAGCACACAGGCTTTGTTGGGATTGACCTTGGAGTTGGTTTCGTCGCACCATTTAGAAACTGGTTGAAGTGTCTCATGTATGCTGTTAACCATTTCATTTCTATCTCAACCAGTCCTGTACATGAGCAAGTCCTCGGCAAAAGTTAATGTTCGCCCCAAACCTGTTGGTTGTATTGCAGCTATTTTTGCGGTATAGATATCTATACAGTACCGGCGATAATGGAGAACCCTGGGGTAATCCTGGGCAAATGTGCATTGGTTCTGATGTCCATGTTCCCAAGCGAAATGCAACTGCTCTTTCAGTTAAGGCAGCTGCTATCCACCTTGTTAGCCATGGGTTTACACCACATTCCTTTACACAGTCCATCAAGGTTGCAAATGCAACACTGTTGTAAGCATCCTCTAGGTCAATTGCCACAGTCACGGTTTCTTGTTTACCCTGGAAACCCTCATATACATCGTACGCAAATGTTCCAGCGTTACCACATGACACTTTTATTGGTCTATAACTGCACAGGGTATCAGGGAGGATGTGTGCATTTTCAAGGTGGTTCATTAATTGTCTCGCCACTATCTTCTGTTATCAAGTAAATTGAAATAAAAAAAATACGTATAATATCTAAGAAACTAACTGCAATAACACAGCAAATAATATCAAGTACAACAAAACAAAACAGAAGTATGCCTTGATGATAAAGAATAATCCGCTCAACAAATGCTAAAAATAAAAATTATCTGTCCACTGTTGCCATTAAGTTTAATGGTAAGATAACTTCACTTTACTTAATATCAATGTCATTCACTATTCTTTCGATGAACACGAAGATCGATTACGTAGAATTTTGTAACCAGAGTACGAACTGTATTCTTTATGGTGTACCTGGCCAAGTTGTCATCCCACAATGCATTAGCCGAGAACGACGGTAACATGACGTTCGTTGGGTTGGGGATAATTAAATATTGATTTCATGTTAAATCCACAAAATTTTACGTCATCCAGTTTGAAAGATATGACAGAAATTCCATAAAATAAGCAAAGGACCTAATACAAATTGTATTAAATGAATAGGCCATTCACATTTAATAAAAATTTCAGTTAATAAATATACTATTTCTGGGACAATTCTTGAGACATGATTGAGCATCGTAATTGTTGATAAATAATGATCTAACAGTTGTAAATGAAGCATTTCTAATTTCTTGTTCTTTTTTCATTCACAGTCATGCCTAAGAACTCAAGAAAGCAGGTATACGACGATGAATACGACGCAAGGTTCTATTCTCATCTTGTACCTGAAGGACAAGGGGCCTCTCAGTCACAGAACAATCATGGCGGTTCTAAGAAACATTCGAAGAAGAAGAAAAGTCACAGAAAAAGAGCTAAAGATCGCGAGGAAAAGCCGCAGATTCAAAAATCATTGGTTGACTACGACGACATAAGTTCGGATTCCGATATCGTCTCCCTTAGTCCACCATTAACGGAGTCAGCACCAAAATCTTCATCGCAATCAAGTAGACCTGTAACTACAAGTCGATCGGATAATTATAGCCACACACGTCATGGATACGACTCTGTAAAACGAGCTGCATCGCCAGTAAATGCTTTTCGAACACCCTATGGTAATGGCAGAAGTCGCAGTAGATCTCGTGACCGAAATGATAGCTCACGGCCGCATTCACACAATCGGTCTTCAAAAAGCAAAAAGAAACGATCAAGAGTCCGAAACCAGTCTCCGGAAGATAATTATGGTGGTCACGAAAATAACAGCCACAAGGATGTCAGACGCAACAGTTCATCTTCAAGGACTAATCTTCCTTCAGATTCCAGAGACTATCAAAAGTCGTATACAGATATGCCAAAAGCATACCTCATTGATTATAAAGACATTAATGAGAAAAGAAACAAGAGTCCTAGCCCATACTTCAAATATGAAAAGAGAGAGAGAAGGAGCTCTCGCAGTCCAAGCAGGTAAGTGTTTCTCGTCAGTACAAGCAACACAAAGTTTCTTATCATACTGACTCAGTTCTTTAACATTTGTGTTTAGCTTTACCATTTTGACTTGATTCAAGTTCATATATTCAAAATTCATCATGAGAACTCGTCTGACGGTGTAAACATCAAAGATGCGATCGCAAGAAGAAGAAGATATATTCAAGTTCACAGCTAGCCTAACTCTTTATTATAGTTGTGTTACACAGTAATACATTCATATTTCACTAGTGCTATTTTTCAATTTGTTATGTGTTTTAATAAATTTAGGTAGAGGTACCTACATCTTGCAAGCTGTAAGTGTTGTATACAGAATGATTTTTTTCATTTACTTTCAGTACTCAGTAAAGAAATTCTGGTATAAAGTAGGCCTATTTATACGGAAATGCCTATGGTTCAAAGTGTAGGCTAATTCATGCATTTTTAGTTTACCGTCTAGTAGGCCTAATTTCTTGTCACCCATTATTTTATGTCTGGCGCGCATCTTCTATCTGATTTTTGAAGAACAGAAGAGGGGTTCATATGAAGAATAAATCACCCACATTGTTAGGATTAAGATTAGGGTTAATTTTATGATTTCAAACCCTAACCCTTACTCCTCATTACTGAGTCTCTGGATTCTGTTTTGAGCTTGCACGGTTTTGGTTTTAAAAACTATCTTCATTGCACACATACAACTCCATCAGTGCTCTGATCGCTTCCCTTAGATCAGGAGGATCTCAGCACAGTGCACAAACTACGTAGCACTGGCGAGAATCCCACTGTGTGTACATAGGAATCACACATTCTATAAATATTTTTGTGGTGGGTAGGTTTCTAATTATAAAATTTTGCCAGGGTAACAGTCAAGCTCCGTAGGGAGCGAAAGTGATTTATTTTTAATGTGAAAGTGTTTGATTACATTTATTTTCAGAAAACAAGTTTAATCAGTAATTTATTTGATTTGTGGGGGGGGAACTTGTGGTTTTAGAGATGCACCTATTTGGGGGCTCTTTTGGAAGCTTAAGCCCCAATCACTACATGTACCACTTGGCTGTAATACATAACAGATCATACTTGGCTGTAATACATAACAGATCATACTTGGCTGTAAAACATAACAGATCATACTTGGCTGTAATACATAACAGATCATACTTGGCTGTAAAACATAACAGATCATACTTGGCTGTAAAACATAACAGATCATACTTGGCTGTAATACATAACAGATCATACTTGGCTGTAATACATAACAGATCATACTTGGCTGTAATACATAGCAGATCATACTTGGCTGTAAAACATAACATCATACTTGGCTGTAAAACAACAGATCATACTTGGCTGTAAAACAACAGATCATACTTGGCTGTAAAACATAACAGATCATACTTGGCTGTAATACATAACAGATCATACTTGGCTGTAATTCATAATGGGTGGGTTTGAAAAAAAATGAAAAAAGGTGATTCGTCTTACGAGGACAAAAGACAAAGAAAATAGTCTACGTTACGGCCACAAGGCCTTCGTCAGGAAAGGAAAGAAAGTGAAGTCTAGATAGGACACATAAAAAAACTTAATAAAATAATAAAATAAAAACTGGGTACTTCCCTGAAGGCAAGAACCGAAATTCGCTGTCTGTTGAAGAGCGCGTGGCTGAACAGAAAGCGACTTCCGCCGCCGGGTGTACACAATACATACTGAAAAACTAAAAAAACGAAACCGGACAATAAACTACCCAACGGGATAAAAGTGGGGACTGGAAATAGAAGAGGACAGAATGAGTGGGAGATAAATAAATATGAAATTAAAAAATGTATATGGCATACAAATAGGAGAATAGGATAAGAGTGGAAAGAGTCAAATAGAGCAAGAGAGGAAAGGGTGACCTCAGACAAAGGTGTGAAAAGTGTTGAGACCGGCTGGTTTTAGACACCCCATGCGGTGTATAAGACGGTTCTCAAGCTGTTCTCGGCTGGCAGTGTCAGAGGAGCAGGATCGGATCGCTGTGACCTGGATGTCGATGGGACCATGGTGGTCAGGACCATTGAAGTGTATGGCAACTGGTGTGGACTTTTGCTGAGCGATGTCATTTAAGTGCTGGCTGAATCTGTCCCCAAGTCGTTTGCCTGTTTGGCCAATATAGGTTTTGCAGCAACGTTTACATATGATCGTATAAATGACATTGCGCGATTCACACGTGAAGCTACTAGTGATGGTGTACGTAGCCTTAGGAAAGGACACCTTCTGGGTTGAGGTGACATACTTGCACGTGTTGCATCTTGTCCGACCACAGGGTAGTGTGCCAAAGTGGGTGGCATTCTCCTTTGGGAGACGGCTGTGAACAAGAAGATCCTTCAAGTTCTTGTCACGTCTATATGCCACCAAAGGTGCTTCACTGAATACTTCTTGGGTCACAGGCTCTGCTTGGAGGATAGGGAGGTGGCGGAAAAGGATCTGTTTGACAGTAGTACTATGAGGGTGATGGGTCAAGATTAATTTGACTCTATCCGAAGTGGATTTATGGTGAGGTATGAGGGCCTCCTGACGAGAGATGGGGAGCACACGTTGGAGAGCAGAGGTGAGAACATGTTCTGGATAAAGTCTGTTACGGAAGAAATCCAACATCTCATTTGCTCGTAAGTGGAAGTCATCGTCGTCTTGGCATAAACGGCGGAGGCGGAGAAGTTGTGAAAAAGGAAGGGAGTCACGACAGGCCCGAGGATGAGAAGAGGTATATAGGAGGTAGGGGAGCCGCGCTAGCGTAGTGGTTACAACACCGCTCTGGCGACCGGGTGATACAGGATCAAACCCGGGCGACGGCATTTGAGGATTTTTCGTCGCCCGGGATTTGGACTGGATTAACTCGAGACCTGGCGAGGACATTTGAAGGAGTGTCGTCGACCAGGGACTGGCGGCTCCTGAGCCGACCCAGCTGCAATGGGTACCTCCGAAATCGGCGAGTATTTGCCTGAATGGCGAGGGACACCTGTCTCTGTACAAGAAATAAAGGGATACTCACGTAAAATCAATGTCAGGTTAGACATAAAATAATAACCTGAGATTTCGCCTCGAGTATTAGCGGGCGAACGCAAAAAAAAAAAAAAAAAAAAAAAAAATACAGGAGGTAGCTGTGGGCATCTGTCGGCTTGTAGTATACTGAGGTATTAAGGCCGGAGGGCGTGATAGAAATAGTAATGTCAAGGAAGTTGACAGAAACTGTGGAGACGAGGGAGGTGAACTTAATGGTGGGGTGAAAGTGGTTCACAAAGTCGATGAAGCGGTGTAAATCAGTCTCAGACATATCTGTGAGACCTATGCCATCATCGATATATCTGCGGTAAAACCCAGGGAAAGGACCGGAGTATTGTTGCCATATCTGATGCTCCAAGTGGCCCATGAATAGACAGGCATAGCTGGGACCCATCTTCGTTCCCATGGCAACACCACTAATTTGGTCAAAAAATTGACCATTGAATTCAAAGGAATTCAGGTTAAGGACCAGTTCAGCAAGACGGAGAAGGGTGTCAGTGGATATAGAAGGGCAAGTGCGCTGATCCAGAAAAAACCGAAGAGCTCGGAGACCATCAGAGTGGGGAATAGAGGTATACAGAGAGCAGACGTCTAGCAAGAAAAGACGGTAGGAGCGGTCTGCTGGGAGTCGGATAGAGGAGAAAGTAGTAAGAGCGTGATTGGTGTCTTTGATGAAGGAGGGAAGACTCTCAACGATAGGCTGGAAAATGCTGTCGAGGAAGTCAGAAATGTGTTCAGTAGGACAAGAACAGGCTGAGACAATCGGTCTTCCAGGGTTTTCGATCTTGTGAATTTTGGGGAGCATGTAGAATACAGGCTTGCCCAAAGAGCTGTCATGAATCCTAAGACGAGATGCCCCGGGAGGAAGATCATTACTATTGATAAGCTGTTTAATGGTGTTGTGTACAATGCGATTGTTAGAGACAGTCGCATCGCTGGTCCTAGACCTGTAAAAAGAGCCATTGGTCAACTGGTTTTTACCTTCACTTAGGTACAAGTCTTTCTGCCAGACGACAATGGCTCCTCCCTTGTCAGCCGGTTTGATGACAATGTCGTCTCTACGGCGAAGAAGGGAGAGAGCACTAGACTCTGCCGAAGTGAGATTGGAATAATGCAATCTCTGTAATTCATAACAGATCATACTTGGCTGTAAAACATAACAGATCATACTTGGCTGTAATACATAACAGATCATACTTGGCTGTAATACGTAACAGATCATACTTGGCTGTAATACATAACAGATCGTACTTGGCTGTAAAACATAACAGATCATACTTGGCTGTAATACATAACAGATTATACTTGGCATGTTAAATATGTTAACAAATTTGCACTCGCTGATAAAAAAGTATAAAACAAAAGTTCAGGACCAGCCAGCACATGCAGGGAAAAATTGGGAACAGCTGTGCCCATAACTCTTCCCTCTGAATACTTTTTATTATAGTTGGAACAGGACCTATGAAATGTACAGTGCCATTTGTATTTCATTCACAAATCTGTAGCACTCGCTTAAGTTTTGTGTATTCGCAAACATCTTCCATTTCTAGTTCATTAAAGTAAGCTACAGTTTCATTTGCTAAATGTCACTGAATGTTGTTTTGTTATTTGCTCTAGGCATTGCAATGAATAAATTGGATTCCTTTATTATAAGAGTTATTTTTTAGATGATATCAAATTTTTTCCTCAGAAAAAAGTACTCGTCTTTGAGGAGTGGCAACAGTTTAAGTAGATACTCCAAGAAACATAACAAATCAGGTTCAGGGCGCAGCCATAATCGTCTTTTGTCAAGTCCCTCAAGGACGTCATCATTCACCTCCAGAAGTAAACTCAGCAATCCACAGACATTGCAGTATACTACCAGTTTAGCAGCTGAACTAAGAATGCTCCGCAAGGCTAGAGAAAAGAAAAAGAAACTTGAGCAAAATGTTGAATTTGTGCATAGCAAAACAAACTCTCCTGATTTGGAAATTATAAGTCGATCCCCAACTCCAGTCACAGTAAAACCTGCTAGTGTCTCCAGTAAAATTGATACGCCAGTGAAAAACAGCCCTGTTTCAGTGTCTGAGCCTCCTCCTCCACCACATAGCAGTACTCATCTTAGTTATATGCCTGCGATGATATCAGTCCAGAAATATCTTAGTCATCTGACTGAGATGATATCAGTCCAGAAATATCTTAGTCATCCGCCTGAGATGATATCAATGCAGAAAGAAGGTGAATCTGCTGATAGGCATGTGGAAAAAGTTCAGACTGTTACCAAACGTGATAGAAATGTGCACAATGTAGATCATAAACATAAGGGCAATCAGATGGTCACCCTGCCAAGACTGCCTCTTCCAGATATTGGCCCACCTGATGATATAGAGTTGGAACAAAATCCTTACAGGTAACTTCAGACAACTTAAATTTCTTTTGACATAGGTGTCTTTTAACATTTGGTGCCAGATTGGAAACATTGTTATGAGTAATGTACCAAATAAACGTGCAGGAAAAATCAATAGCAATGCATGAGATATTGTGACCACAATGTCCTAGCAAATGAAACGTGTGCCCTCAAATGGTTTGTGATTACTGTGTACAGATTTTAAAATTTAACTTTCAGTGTTCCCTCTGTTCCAGTTTTTGTTATTAAATTGTTGCAATTTAAAAAAAAAAAAAGCATTAGGCGAGGGCCACCTAGAAGATGAGAAACCATGTTAACACTTAATGAGGTTTCATTTTTTGTTTTGTTTTTTCCCCCCATTAATCTGGCTTAACAAGCTTTAGGTTGGCTCTAAGATTCAAAGGCAATTTATACAGTAGTGGAAAATGTGTTTAACATCTGTATTTATCTTCCTTCTAGTAATGTTTTAATGGACTATGATACTTATCTTTCTGTTAGTTTCTAAACTCATTGTGCTTATTTTCGGACTTTATAATAACAATAATAGCCCTTTCAGTCATAACTGACTATGGGAATGCGCCCCTGAGGTGACAGCCCTCTGCTCCTTATTTTCCGAGTGCTCCTTTTGACGTTTTCTCCTCTCTTCTGCTTGTTGTGTGAGTTTCTTTTCGCTCAATCTGAGGTGGCGCCGTAGATAGCATCGCCACTTGGTGCGATCGGCAGCTTCATCCTCCCACGTTGCTGGATTTATGTCCAGTGCCCTCATGTCTCTCTTGCATACATCATTGAACCTCAGCTGCGGTCACCCAACTGTACTTCTGCCATCTGCTAGTTGGCCATAGAAGATATCTTTTGGGATGCGACCATCTTCCATGCGGCAGACATGTCCAAGCTAGCGTAGTCTGCACTGCCTAAGCAGTGTATACATGCTTTGAATGCCAGCACGTGACAACACCTCGACATTTGTCACTTTATCTTTCCAAGAAATGCCAAGGATGTGGCTTAGGTGGAAGGTGTTGAGCCTTCTTTCTTGCTTAGCATAGGTTGTCCAGGTTTCGCTGCCATATGAGCGTGCTGGTGACTCTGGCGTTATATACCGCAGATTTGGTCTTCATTGTGAGTTTGGAGTTTCCTCAAACACGCGATGTGAGGTGGGCAAAGGTAGCTGCAGCTTTGCCAATGCGGTTGTCAATTTATGTGTCCAGTGAGAGTTTGTCATTGATGGTAGCAGTGCACATAATGGCTTCTATTTTTGACATGAATTTTGTTTTGAAGATTATGTGTTCATTAAGTATTTGCTGTTGTCACAGTGAAGTCAAGACCAAAGAGGGAGGTACAGCCCGACCTCGTGGCATTCGTGATCTGCCTCTACCTCCAATTGTGGATGAACCTGAGCTGGAGCCAGAAGAACGTATCCGCAGAACAGTGGTCAGGAAGGAGGGTCAAAAGTACAGAAGGCCAAAGTATGAAAATGTTAATTAGATTTGAACTACTAGCAAAATAAAATTGACTGACTTTATAATTATAGCTGTTATTCTTTGTTGTAGGCTTTGTTTGTTTGTTAATTGACATACCTATTTAAACTGCTCTTCTCATATTTTTTTTTTTTTTCCAATTGGTAGACTTTTGTTTTGCATCAAATGTATTATATTAGGATAGCATTTTGCAGTATTATTGTTTGTATTTGTTTATGATATTTGAATTAATTAGAGTGGTAGAGTGGTTAGAGGGATTGCTTCTCAGGGCAAAGGGACCAAGTTTGAAACAAGATCTCGTCACATGCTGGTCTGCTGACCTGAGAAATTGGTACCTGACCCTGCTGTGGGTTCTTCTTCTTTGATCCATAGCCGCCGACCGTCAAAGCAGTCAGTGGCCATCACGCCCGGTGGCGTCTTGTAGGGCAGCAACAAATTGATTCCACTTTGTTCAGTCGGTGGCCATCCTTCGTACAGTGCCCCAACTCTGGGTCATTCTTTGCATCTCGGCTTCCGCAGTTCTCCGCCAGGTTGTTTTTGGTCGGCCTCTCTTTCCTTCCGGGTTCATAGCATAGCTGTTCTTGTAATGGTATCAGGGTCCTGTCTGAGGACGTGGCCAACCCAACTCCAGCGTCTGCCAGCTGTAATTGTGTGCATGTCCTCCTGGTTACTCTGAATAAGCAGTTCTTGGTTGCTGATGGTATGCGGCCAAAAGATTTGGAGAATTTGCCTTAAGCAGATTGTGTGGAAGGAGGACATTTCCTTCTCTGTTACTCTCCAGCATTCCGCACCATAGAGAAGCACAGAAAGTACACAGCTCTCATACAGTCTTAATTTGGTGTTTGTGCTGTACTGGGAAGATTTCAAAATGTTGTTGAGACTAGCAAAGGCTGTTCTCACCTTATTCATTCTGTTGTTAATGTCCTTGCTTGTTCCGTCGTCTGGTGTTACTATGCATCCTAGGTAAGTAAATGTGTCTGTCTGTTCTAACTTCTGGTTCCTTATTGTTATTGGCTCAGGATTGCCCACATTGATTGTCATGACCTCTGTCTTCTTCAGATTGATGTTCAGACCAACCTGCTGGCTATACTTATTCAGTCTTATCGGTTTTTGTCTTGGATGTGTTGATGTGAATGTGCTAGTAGTGCAATGTCATCTGCATATTCCAGGTCTTCCAGTGTAGAAAACGTCCATCTAATTCCTCTTGGACCTGCCCTCTGTTGTCTGGCGCATCACCCAATCTATGGCTGTCAAAAATAATGTTGATAAAGGGCATCCCTGTCGTACTCCTGTTTTCACTTCGAAAGTTAGATTACTCAATCCAACACTGCATGTAAAGTTAGAATAGAGGCTTTTTATAATGGAAACAATGCAGCTGGGAATTCCGTAAGCCCTCAGTATTTTCCATAGGCTGTCCCTGTGTATGCTGTCAAAAGCCTTTTCAAAATCAACAAAGTTAATGTATAGCTGAATCTGCCATTCTGAGCATTGCACTATGATGTTCCTGAGGGTGAATATATGATCTGCACATCTTCTGTTCTTTCTAAAACCTGCTTGTTCTTTCCTCAGTTTATGGCCAACTGCTTTTGAAATTCTCTGGATAGTTATCCTGCCTAGTATTTCACTGGGAACTGAGAGGGGAGTAATTCTGTCTGCAAGGTCGCTCTACTTGGGCAATTTGACAATTATTCCTTTACTCCACTCTGTTGGTGTTGTCTCAGTTTGCAAATAGTGGTTCTAATAGTTCTGCTAGTTCAGGGTCTGCCTTGAATAACTTGGCATTTAAGTCAGCAGCTTTTCCATTCTTTAACCCTTTGATTGCCATGATGATTTCTTTCTTTCGTGGAATGTCTGTATTAGCATCTAGATCATTTTCAGCCTCAGGAACATTCAGCTGCATCCTGGTGGTTCCTTGTTCAGAGTTTCTCTGAAATGCTCTGCCCATCTTGTTTCCTGCCCCTGTGCTGCGGTGATGAGTTTTCCTTACTTGTCTCTTACTAACGTTATATTGTTTGCACCTCGTTTTCCACAGATAGTTTTAGTTATTTTATGAGGAACTTCAAACAACAGTCGAATTCATCATGAGAACTCGTCTGACGGTGTAATCATCAAAGATGCGATCGCAAGAAGAAGAAGAAGTTATTTTATAAACTGTGCTTTGTTCATTTCTCAATGCTGCCTTTTCTGCCTGTCTTGCAAGGTCATCCAGAAATGTCCTTTTGTTGGCACGGGTTTGACTTTTGACTTCTTTGTCCAGCTGACTGTTCTGTTCGCTATATATTTCCTTGAACTGTTGTTGGGTTAGGGCAGGCAAAAGCTGCGAGGACAGGAACTGGTCACCCCATCTCATAATGCTGAGACCTAGTATAGATGGAGTCTCTAACACTTGACTCCCCTATTGGATTGGCCTACTGTTACCTTTTATTAGGATAGCATTTCACAATTTGTACAGTATTTGTTTATGGTCTTGCAATCACATTTGACATTGTTGCTTGTATTATAAACTTTGACATTGCTGCTTGTATTGCCATCACATTTGACCATATTATTTATTGTTATGGGGCTGTCATCATCTTCTTATCATTTGGTTGTGTTATTTTCATTTCCAACTATTATCTCCAATTGTTAGGATGTGTCACAATTGTCTTATCATTTGGTTGTGTTATTTCATTTCCAACTATTATCTCCAATTGTTAAGATGTGTCACAATCGTCTTATCACTTGGTTGTGTTATTTCATTTCCAACTATTATCTCCAATTGTTAGGATGTGTCACAATCGTCTTATCACTTGGTTGTGTTATTTCATTTCCAACTATTATCTCCAATTGTTAGGATGTGTCACAATCGTCTTATCACTTGGTTGTGTTATTTTCATTTCCAACTATTATCTCCAATTGTTAGGATGTGTCACAATCGTCTTATCATTTGGTTGTGTTATTTCATTTCCAACTATTATCTCCAATTGTTAAGATGTGTCACAATCGTCTTATCATTTGGTTGTGTTATTTCATTTCCAACTATTATCTCCAATTGTTAGGATGTGTCACAATCGTCTTATCACTTGGTTGTGTTATTTCATTTCCAACTATTATCTCCAATTGTTAGGATGTGTCACAATCGTCTTATCACTTGGTTGTGTTATTTCATTTCCAACTATTATCTCCAATTGTTAGGATGTGTCACAATCGTCTTATCACTTGGTTGTGTTATTTCATTTCCAACTATTATCTCCAATTGTTAGGATGTGTCACAATCGTCTTATCACTTGGTTGTGTTATTTTCATTTCCAACTATTATCTCCAATTGTTAGGATGTGTCACAATCGTCTTATCATTGGTTGTGTTATTTCATTTCCAACTATTATCTCCAATTGTTAGGATGTGTCACAATCGTCTTATCATTTGGTTGTGTTATTTTCATTTCCAACTATTATCTCCAATTGTTAGGATGTGTCACAATTGTCTTATCATTTGGTTGTGTTATTTCATTTCCAACTATTATCTCCAACTGTTAGGATGTGTCACAATCGTCTTATCATTTGGTTGTGTTATTTCATTTCCAACTATTATCTCCAATTGTTAGGATGTGTCACAATCGTCGATGCAACAACCAACAAGAAAGCTGGGGTGAGAGATGTGTTGATGCTTTTGATATCATCCAGATAATTGGGGAAGGTACCTATGGTCAGGTGTATAAAGCCAGAGACATCAATTCTGGTAAGTTTTCAGTGTCTGTAAATGGTCCTTTGGCAGATATTTTGTGTGTGCAATGAGTGGTTGTTTGAAATAGAGCATGCCTTCATTGTGAAGTATTTACAGTGAAAACAAAACATAATGGATTTTACAATTTGTTATCCTGGCTTGGGCAGGGTGTTTGTCATCTTGAACCTTCTGGAAGTTGTGTGTATAAGAAATCATACAGAGATATCCTATCTCAGATATTGTCTGGGGCCATTTAATAGAACCTCATTTCTGTCAAATCTTTCGGTATTTAGCATTTTTAGATCCACTTTCCTGCAGGTCAGGGTACTAGAAGTATTTTATTCTGATACACAGTCCATCTTTCTGCCAAGTCCACTATCTTGCTATGTGAGTTTTTCTGTCCGTTTGACTTTATGCTTGAAATAGTCAATGCAGACCATTTCTATTAATAGAAACACAATATTCTAATAAAGTCCCCTCTGTACATAGTAATGTAATCAATTATGATGTCCAAAAGCGATAGACGCAGGCAGAATTCCATGTACAGATCATCTAGATTTTGTCTGTGACATATCCCTTCTTTCCCATACATGTAACCAGATGCAGAAGAGAATGAGAATACTGGACGAGAGATGACAGCAGTTGGGTCTGAAAATTCTGACGGCAAGAACAAAGATTATGTTGCACTTCATGATACATTCCTACAACATGTAGACTCATATCTTGGCCATTTTAAAACAATAGTCAAGAGGGGCTTTCATTCCATTGAGAAAAAAAAAATTGCAACACAGAAATAAGAAATTCTCAACTGAAATGTTGAAATCTTATTGTATGGCTTTGAAAACTTGAATGACCAAAAAGACAGAGAAAAAACCCCCACCAGAAATTATTCATAATTGGGTTCTTGTGCACTATTACAATTGTATTACTAGATCACCAATGTGGAACTGATGGAAAGCACCAGGTAAATGAAGCAGAATAAGAGATGTGGACAAAATGTTGGCATTGGACAGAATACTCATTTAGGAAGCCCCTTTTCTGATATCCCCAGACTTGAGGGAGATAAGCAAGGCCTTTAAATTAGACTGGAGAGGTAAACAAAATATGTAAAGTCACTGTTCATTCTCCTAGGTCATAGGAAGTTCATTGATGTTTTCTTGAGATTTTTACAACTTGACTGCAAGTCGCTGCTAGATTACAAAACCCTGGTGATATTTGGCATTTTATAGCATTCTCTAAAATTATTTTTCAGCTTTTAGAATCTATTGCTGTGCTAATGTCTAGCTTCATGAGTGACAGTGTAATTTTGAATTTTACTGTAAAAAGGGTCACACACATTTGGTCTGAACCAAAGGGTAATTTGGACCTGAGGTGGTTACACCATTTGTTATAAATATTTTAAAATACTGAAACTGATCCTGATAATATGTTAATGTTAGTAATAAGTACAAATGTCTCTTGTATTCTAGGTAATTTAGTTGGTTTGAAGAAAGTGCGCTTGGAGAATGAAAAGGAAGGATTTCCCATAACAGCTGTCAGGGAAATTAAAATCTTGCGGCAGCTGCAGCATCCAAACATTGTGAACTTGAAAGAGATTGTCACAGACAAGCAAGACGCTCTTGACTTTAGGAAAGACCGAGGTAAAGTATGAGCCAACTACTGTCTTGCCCAAATGAAGAACTGAAGTGTAAAATAAAGACCCGCAGATATACTTTTTTTTTATACATTTGGTGATACAACTTTATTAATAGAGCATGTGGATAAATTTCTCAGCGTATTGGTTATATTCAGAAGTGGTCAGCAGGGTTCATAGCGACCTGGAAAACAAAAATTCCAGGCCTTGAAAAGGCTGGAAAAATGGCTAAAAGTCTTGAATTTCCCGCATCGGACCTGGAAAAAAAATACGAACCGAAAGTTGGATGCTTTGAGTCCATTTTTCGGTTATTGGTGGTATTTTACGTTCGACTTCAGTTACCATAGAATTTTTACTTCCCTTTGCGCACTAAATCCATTTCCAGACGTTTTCGGCGGTTTACGTTAATGATGTGAACGCACAAATTTATTGTTAGCGCTCGCGTCTGTTATTCAAATCAAGCATCGCCACCTTTGAAATTATTATTTAGAAACATGCCTAGTTATCGCTTTCAGTATAAATGGCTAGAAATGCCAAGTTATAAAACATGGATAGCGCCTGGAAAAACTGCAAATTACCCAAATTGCACCATGTGTAAAAAAATTAATATATTTGACCAGCATGGGAGAAAGTGCAGTACAGTAGCATGCTACTGGAAAAAAACACCAAGAACTTGTCTGCGCATTCAAGTTGTATTAAATCGTTCATTTCAACTGAGGTAAGTAATAAATTCATTTATCTCATTTATAAAACATATTTAAATAAGTCCAGTTTATAGATAGGCCTACTGTACTTGCGTCTGTAATTTACAATGTATTTACAGTTTTATTTTTAACCATGGCCAAAATTATAGTGTTTGAATGAAATTTCTTGATTTACAACTGCTTACGGGAACATCTTTGACACAGTTTAAGATGGTCAGGAATAGAAATTGATGGTGATTCCATATCCTATAGGCTACCCTGTTATCAGACCCATGTCCCACTGTTCATTTCACCACATTGTTTGGAAATAAATATATTTTGATTGCATTTTTTTATTTATGATGAAGAGACATATCCCGTTCAACCTCTGAAGGGTTATAATTAGGACAGGCCTACATGTTTTCAATTCCAGATAACACGAATAACCGCCGATACATGAAAGTGGCATCACATCTGTTAAATCACTGTAATTAGGATAAATAAAAATTACCAATTTTGTGCATAGGCCTATGTTATTTAAAAAAAAAATATATAAACAAACAATTGAGATAAAACAAACCCAAACAAAAATTAAGGGGGGGGGGGGCGGGTGGGGGGGGGGGGGGGGGGGGTTGTAAAGGCCTGCTGTTTCCAGTTAGATATTTAATAGATTTTCACTTATCATAAGTATTATAAGAATATCATCATACCTTCACCCTCTCAATTACTATATATTAACTTTTGTTCTAGTTAAATATTGTTTGACTATATTATGTATGCGTTTAGAACTTTGACTTGCTAAATATACATAGCTTAGGCCTACTCATAAGTTATTTGTGTGTTCCATTTTTTTTTTTTAACAGAAAAGAACACAACCCCAAAGAGCATTTTACCCTCAGAAACATCAAAACCATCTTGCACTACTCCCTCGGGCACGTCTAACACTACAAGACCTACAGATGTGACATCATTTGTGACCAAGGAAGAAACTCTCAGAGCTGAGATTATTTGGACTGTTTTCAGTCAAAAGTCACCATAGTATTAATTCAAAAACAGGAATTAATAAAATTTTTCAGAAAATGTTTCCCGATAGTTCTATTGCCAGTCAGTTTGGTCTGTCTGAAAGGAAAACTTTCTACCTGGCCTCTTTTGGACTGGCTCCATATTTCACCTCACTTCTTCAGAGCCAGTTTAGCAAGAACAGTTACATTGTTCTGTTTGATGAAAACATGAACAAATCAATGCAGCGAAGGCAAATGGATTTCCATGTTCGTTTCTGGGATGTAAATGTGATAAAAACACATTATCCAGGGTTCGTAGCGACCTGGAAAAACCTTGAAAAACCTGGAAAACGAAAAAATAAATTCCAGGCCTTGAAAAGCCTGGAAAAATGGCTAAAAGCCTTGAATTTTCCGCATTGGACCTTGAAAAATAATACGAAATCGAAAGTTCGTTACTTTGTGTCCATTTTTTGGTTATTGATGATATTTTTCGCAACAACAGACGCGACGAGTCTAAAAATAAATCTGCGTTTACGCAATTAACGCAAAGCGCCGAAAACGAAACCACCGAAAATTTCTGGAAATGGAAGTGCGCAAAGGGAAGTAAAAATTGTACGGTAACTTTACAATTTTTACTTCCCTTTGCGCAAAGTTACCGTACAATTTTTACTTCCCTTTGCGCATTAAATCCATTTCGTTAACGACGTAAACGCAGATTTATTTTTAGCACTCGTCGTAAGTAATAAATTCATTTATCTCATTTATAAAACCTATTTAAATAAGTCCAGTTTATAGATAGACCTACTGTACTTGCGTCTGTATTTACAATGTCCCACAGTTTTTGGAAATAAATATATTTTGAATTCTTTTTTATTATATTTATGATGAAAAGACTTATCCCGTTCTACCTCTGAAGGGTTATAGGCTAATTAGGATAGGCCTAGGCCTTCATGTTTTCAATTTCAGATAACATGAATAACCGCCGATACACGAAAGTGGCATCACATCTGTCAAATAACTGTAATTAGGATAAATGAAAATCAGCAATTTTGTGGATAGGCCTATGTTATTTAAAAAAAAAATTAAATTAAATTTTTAAAAAATCTAAACAAACAAACAAAACAAAACCCAACAAGAATAGTAAAGATTGGGGGGGGTGGGGGGGGGGGGGGGGGGGGGGGGGGGGGGGGGGGGGGGGGTGTAAAGGTCTCCCGTTAGATATTTAATAGTTTTTCACTTAACATAAGTATTACCCTCCCAATTTCTATATAAATTGCCTTTTGTTCTAGTTAAATATTGTTTGACTATATTATGTACGCGTTTAGAATTTTGAACTGGTAAATATCCATTGCTTCGGCCTCCTCATAAGTTATTTGTGTTCCTTTTTTTTTTTTAAACTAACACTACTAGGAGACCTACAGATGTGACATCATTTGTGACCAAGGAAATATCTCTTGAGAGCTGAGATTATTTGGACTCCTTTTTTTTCAGTGAAAAGTCACCATAGTTTTAATTCAAATTTCATACGCAACAAGGGACATATTCTCTTCTGTGGTAGTTTTGATTCAGCCTTCAACTTTATTTCAAGACCTGAAATTCAGATTGGTGCATTTGGAACAGTAGCTAAAAATAGGAAGCATTTTCCTGTAGCACTGAAGAAAAAACAACTCAAATTGAAAAAGACAAATCATCCTGTGTTTTTTGTGCGACAGAAGATAAGGCATGCCGGGACAGTCCACCTGGCATGATACGAATTTGTGTTTCCTTTTTTTTTTTTAACCTTATATCCATGTTCACTCCAATGATAATTATAAACAAGGACAGTTAGAAAGACAATTCTTTTAGGGCAGAACAATTCAGAAAGCCAGTGCTTGCAGAAAAATACAGCAAAAAGTATGGGAGGTGTGGAAACTTTCGGCCAACTAGGTGCAAGCTACCCTACCCACACAGATCCTATATTTTTATATTATTTTTTTAGTTTAAACTGCTCTGGTCATGGGCACATAACCTACAACACTGCCAACTCTACATAAAAAAAAAAAAGATCAAAGCGAAAATCAGGATGTCAGTATTGACTTATTGAACCTGCTATTTTTCGACGCAATGTGACAACCTTCAAAACCACAGTGTCACAACAACACGGACTTACTGAGCACCACTTCATTGATAAATTATGAAAGGGCAAGGTACAAACCAGACTGTAAAGTGTGTAAGGCTGCAGGGAACAGAAGCCAGACTTGCATGTACTGCCCAGATTGCAATGTACCTCTATGCCTGATACCCTGCTTCAAGTTATACCACACAGTCAAGGATTATCAACGTGGATCGTTGACAAAAAGACTCTTGCAGAGGCCTACAGCTACAACTTCAACCCCAGTTAATGAAAAAAGCAGCTCAGACTCCAACTAGAGGTACTTAACTACTCAAACATTTACAAACGCTCATTGTCAGATGCCACAGACGCAGAATACATTGAAAAAAGACACAAAACACTGAAAATATTACAGGTTTTTTTTAAAACATTTTTATTCCAATTTTTATTAGCCTTTTATGTTGAAATACGTGGTTAATCGTTTAAATCAATACGTCAATTCAAGCTTATTTTATTCATTACCATCCATGTCACTAACAATTTTATTTCGCGTGATGTTGAACCAAATTTCACTAAAACTTGGAAAAGATGTCAGGGAATCTTTTTATGAATTTAAAAAAAAAAAAAGTTCTTTTTAAAGAAATCTGCAAACACCCTTGGTAATGGGAGACGGTAATGCTCCGGATTGCTGATCAGCAAAGTGATAATTATATCTGAGAAAATTAGATGAGGAAAATAAATATTAGAGTTTCCCATCCTTGAAAATCATGTGCTGGACCTGGAAAAACCTGGAAAAAGCCTGGAAAATGCTTGAAGAAATTTGCTATGAACCCTGATTATCGTTCATCATAGTTTCTTGGACATGCTAGAGCTCTTGATATGCAGACTGCATTTGATGAAGCATGCTCATCGTTAAATTTAGGACATTGGCTCCAACTGTCCATGGATGGACCTAATGTAAATTGGGCTTTTGATGACAAAATTAATGCGCTACTGAACCAGAACCATGGCATACAACTACTGAATGTTGGAAGCTGCGGGCTGCACAAAGTTCATGGTGCCACAACTGAATATATGTCCATTGATTTTTTTCAAACTTTTTTCCCCTGACTCTGCCATAGATCTGACCACTGACGAAGTGAAAAGGTACGAAGATAATCACCTCGTTCTGCACACAGGCAGGAAAATATTTCAAGCACTAACTGCTACAAAGTGGATTTCAAACTATCTGCTCTCACTGATGCTAAAACATAATACTGCAAGAAATTGAAAATTGATACTGGTAAGGAAAATTATGAAGGTTGTGTTGGGGCAACTTTCAGGGTTGTGAAAAATCTTCTTGATGGGTAGGCAACAAGGGACATATTCTCTTCTGTGGTAGTTTTTATTCAGCCTTCAGCTTTATTTCAAGACCTGAAAGAAATTCAGATTGGTGCATTTGGAACAGTAGCTGAAAATCTTAAGCATTTTCCTGAAGCACTGAAGAAAAAGCAACTCAAGTTTAAAAAGGCAAATCATCCTGTGTTTTGTGCGACAGATAAGGCATGCTGACAGTCACCTGGCATGACATGAAAAGGTTTAACCTTATATCTACTGTTCACTCCAATGATAATATAAACAAGACAGTTAGAAAGACAAATTCTTTAGGGCAGAACAATTCAGAAGCCAGTGCTTGCAGACAAATACAGCAAAAGTATTGGAGGTGTCGACCACTTCGGCCAACTAGGTGCAAGCTACCCCTACCCACACAGATCCTATTTTTATATCATTTCTTAGTTGAAACTGTCCTGGTCAATGGGCACATAACCTACAACACTGCCAACTCTACAAAAAAGATCAAAGCAAAGATCAGGATGCCAGTCTGATTCTTATTGAACCTGTTATTCTTTGACACAATGTGACACCTTCAAAACCACAGGTCACAACAACACGACTTACTGAGCACCACATCAATGATAAATATGAAAGGGCAAGGTACAAACCAGACTGTAAAGTGTGTAAGGCTGCAGGGAACAGAAGCCAGACTTTCATGTACTGCACATATTGCAATGTACCTCTATGCCTGATACCCTGCTTCAAGTTATACCACACAGTCAAGGATTATCAACGATCCAGACAAAGACTCTTGCAGAGGCCTACAACTTCAACCCCAGTTAATGAAGGAAGCAGCTCAGACTCCAACTAGAGGTACTTAACTACTCAAACATTCAAAAACACTCATTGTCAGATGCCACAGACGCAGAATACATTCAAAAAAGAAAAACACAAAAATTAAAATTTTTTTTTTTGCATTTTATTCACAATTTTTGTTGAAATACGTGGTTAATCGTTGAATCAATACGTCAATCAAGCTTATTTTATTCATTGCCATCCATGTCCCTAACATTTTATTTCACTGACATTGAACAAATTCACTATAAAGTGGGAAAAGGTCATGGTTTTAAAACATCTGAAATTTCTATAAATAGCCACACAAATTCAAGACGGAAAGACGGATCATGTGATTTGCATAAAATATGTTTTTTCGGATGTGGCAACCATTCATAATGGTGCTCTGAAAATTTCAAAGGCCTGTGTCTGTTTTTCAGTTTGTTATGAATTTAAAAAGAAAAAAGTTGTTTTTAAAGAAACCTGTAAACACTCTTGGTAATGGGAGACAGTAATGCACCGGATTGCTGGTCAGCAAAGTGATAATTATATCTGAGAAAATTAGATGAAGAAAATATTAGAGTTTCCCATCCTTGAAAATCATGTGCTTGGACCTGGAAAAGGCTGGAAAAACCCTGGAAAATGCTTGAAGAAATTTGCTATGAACCCTGTGTCAGGTAACACTCCAGTGTTGTGTATACATGTTGTAACCTAGAATCTTTAAATTTCTCGGGGGCTGCCATGTTTTGGAAATTTGATTTTTTTTGGTTTTCAGATATCGCCCAAAGTAGCCCGAGTCGTCCAAAATTCGGTTAGAAAATCGCCCAAAAGTCTGCAGAAATAAACTTTCGATTTTTGGAATATTTAACTGTTTGGATTCTCGGGCCCTGACCTGTGTGTGTATTTTTTCTTTATGTTATGCTGTTTGGCATAGATGATTATGCCTGACTGTCCATTATGTTTTTTTACTCACTTCCTTGTCTGTCATGTTGTATGCAGTTGTATATACTGTCTTTGTTAACCCATATGTCCTTGGCATGCTTTCACAGTGTATGGTACTGTTATTAGAATGTATGCTAAGAAATAGAGTGAAAGTTTTCATCATCTGCTGTAAGTGACATGAAAGCTGATTGCCCTTGGGGTGGGCGCGCTTTGGCTTTTCAAACTCCAGAAACGCTGACAAAAAGAGCTTAAGTGCTTGGAATTTTTATTTCTTCCTGGCATGCCCTCTAGTCGTAACAAAGCTTGATAATCATCAGTGGACTTAACTCCACAAAGACATAGCTGGCATGCCCTCTAGTCGTAACAAAGCTTGATAATTATCAGTGGATTTAACTCCACAAGGACATAGCTGGCATTCCCTCTAGTCGTAACAAAGCCTGATAATCATCAGCTGACTTCACAAGGACATATCTGGCATGCCCTCTAGTCATAACAAAGCTTGATAATCATCAGTGGACTTAGACTCCACAAGGACATAGCTGGCATGCCCTCTAGTCGTAACAAAGCCTGATAATCATCAGTGGACTTCACAAGGACATATCTGGCATGCCCTCTAGTCATAACAAAGCCTGATAATCATCAGTGGACTTAACTCCACAAGGACATAGCTGGCATGCCCTCTAGTCGTAACAAAGCCTGATAATCATCAGTGGACTTCACAAGGACATATCTGGCATGCCCTCTAGTCATAACAAAGCTTGATAATCATCAGTGGACTTAACTCCACAAGGACATAACTGGCATGCCCTCTAGTCGTAACAAAGCCTGATAATCATCAGTGGACTTAACTCCACAAGGACATAGCTGGCATGCCCTCTAGTTGTAACAAAGCCTGATAATCATCAGTGGACTTAACTCCACAAGGACATAGCTGGCATGCCCTCTAGTTGTAACAAAGCCTGATAATATCAGTGGACTTAACTCCACAAGGACATAGCTGGCATGCCCTCTAGTTGTAACAAAGCCTGATAATCATCAGTGGACTTAACTCCACAAGGACATAGCTGGCATGCCCTCTAGTTGTAACAAAGCCTGATAATATCAGTGGACTTAACTCCACAAGGACATAGCTGGCATGCCTTCTAGTTGTAACAAAGCCTGATAATCATCAGTGGACTTAACTCCTCAAGGACATAGCTGGCATGCCCTCTAGTTGTAACAAAGCCTGATAATATCAGTGGACTTAACTCCACAAGGACATAGCTGGCAATGGTGTGTTGTCTTCAGTGAAGAAAATATTATTGCTTCTTTCATGGAGTGTTGCGTAGACAAAACATTCTTACACAAAAACACTTAGCGGTTCAACATTTTATTGAATGACAGATTAGGCCTGATTACAGTGAGCAGTCACATTTTTTGTTTACACAGGATGGGTATCGTATCTGACACCAAAGTTTTTTTTGCCACGTCTTGTTTCACTTGTATGTCTTTTGTCCCCATCATCCACATTAATATTCTCTGATATCAGACTAATCCTTCTGTTGTGATCTGTAGCATCTTGCTTGTCATTTTTGTCATTCTCTAATTAGCTTTGCTCAGATTTGAACTGCACTGCCATTTTCTTTCACACAAATACACTCCTCACTAATTGTTTGTAAGTTCATGTGTGTATGTTATTTATTTCATTGTCTGTAACATCTGTGCATTATCTCTTTTAAGTTTAGTTCATTACTGTTTGTTCATGTTTGAGGTCAGTGGCTGTTTGTTTCCAAGCTATTTATGTTCTGTTTTGATTGTTGTATTTAGGGGTCAGATCAAGCTCGGTGACCTGGGTCTAGCTCGATACTACCATGCTGAAGACAAGGAACGTTTGTACACAAACAAAGTGATCACATTGTGGTACAGACCCCCAGAGTTGCTGCTTGGAGAGGAAAGATATGGCCCAGCCATTGATATGTGGAGTTTAGGGTAGGTACAGTTTACACACTTTATAGTTCTTCAGATTAAGTCTATCCTGTAAGTTGCTTTAGATGTCTTACGTTTCAGGGCAATGTCAATAATCATTAACTCTTTGACTCCACAGCAACGCTCTGAGCGTTGCAAAATTCAACACGCCGTGCCCCAGCAACGCTCATAGCGTGGTTTTTAGTTTATCACGAATAAATCCCTAAAAATCGTCCGCTTCATGCAGTTCATATATTAAAACTCGTAGAATGACTTCCGCTACTATTTAAACAACTAATTTGACTTTAGTTAATCAGCACATGTGCGTGTTTTGATGTTATTATCACAATTTTTGTGAAGATTCGCGTGTTTACGTATTTCGTTGTTTTTGCTAGAGAAATATGTCACGCTTTATATTTACATTTTCTAAGTCTCCTAAGCAAATAATTGTGTCAAACTACTTTGAAACATTGCTGACATTGATGATGATTGTTTGGTAGTCACAGTTTGTTGTCAAAATACGGAATATATGCAGAAAAGCTAGACACACTAGATTTAGTTGATGAGTGGGCGTAGTCATATTCTGGCCGATCAAAAAGCAACAAAACTAGACCTACCGTAACATCTAATCACTAGTTCTTGGTAGAAGATGAAGCTAGGGATACTATTAAAACATTAAACAAGAGTAAAAAAGTATTTATATGACGTTATTCTTATTTATTTGTTTGAAAATTATGTAATGCACGATTGCATAATTTATTTTTTTCTTACAAAGAACCACGGACAAACTGGTGCGAATAACACTAAATCTACTAATTTTGGCCATAAGCATGTTTTTTTTTACTTTGTATATGGATTTACTTGACGTTTGAAGACTAAAAAGAAAGTTTTATTGTCTACGACAGTAATTTGTCTTTCGTAAGATCGTATTCTACAGTCAACTTTTTAGCGTTTTTCAATTTTACATGCAAAATGATTAAATTATACCGAACATACTTGTGTTAATACTACCACAGACATTATATATTTGAATTCTCTATCCATTTCCCTACAGTTTGGTATATAATAAGTACATGTTCAAAGGAAAATTCACAAACAAATTTAGACTGAAAGATGAACACTTCACTCTATAAAATTCTGCCCACAAAAAAAGTCTGGCACAGCGTGCAAAATAACTCTGGAATGAATGAGTTAAGGGGAGGTTTCACCTAAAATTATATTTTTCTTATTTTTGACTTTACAAGCTTCAATTTTTTTTGGCATGTTTAGGACATCAAAGCATCTAATAAAAAATGCTTAATCATTGGAAAATAATTATATTGGGTCCTAATTTGCATATTGTTACTAAAAATAGAAACTTTTTTGTGTCAAGATGCACACTTTATTTGCAAAGATAGGACATTTGAATTTGGCTTGCACATAGATCACATAGACTCCCTTCTAGTTTCATCTTTATAAACTGTCTGAGTTGATTTTTTATGAATTTTCAAAAATTAGACCTTTTCTTGATAAAAATACAGGGTAGAGATACTTTAAAAATTCACTGATCAAAAAGTTACAGATTTATACTTTTAAAATTAGCAGGGAATAAGCACTACAGTATGGGATCACAGTATGCAAAGTTTAAAGCCTTTAGCTTTGAAATATTTTGAGTAATCCTGACATAAGGTCATCAAAATTGCTGAAAAACAATATTGTAGAAAATTGCAAAATACAGGGAAAACATGCCTTAAAATTGTCATACATTAGAATCCACCACCTGCATATCCATTCTCTTTGTTGGTATTCTTATGATCCAGGAAAGATTTTATGTGCCTGTATTCTGCTTTTTTTCATATCATATAATCTTAGGGAAGCAGAGAACTCAAAACCAGAAAATCTTTCGAAGCAGTATGTTCCCCAAAAGATAGACCAAGATTTTCAAAAATTCCTCTTCACCCAAGTTCTCCATCATTGAAAACTATTAAAGCATCATAAACTGAAAATGGGAGCCGCGCTAGCGTAGTGGTTACAACACCGCTCTGGCGACCGGGTGATACAGGATCAAACCCGGGCGACGGCATTTGAGGATTTTTCGTCGACCGGGATTTGGACTGGATTAACTCGAGACCTGGCGAAGACATTTGAAGAAGTGTCGTCGACCAGGGACTGGCGGCTCCTGAGCCGACCCAGCTGCAATGGGTACCTCCGAAATCGGCGAGTATTTGCCTGAATGGCGAGGAACACCTGTCTCTGTACAAGAAATAAAGGGATACTCACGTAAAATCAATGTCAGGTTAGACATAAATAATAACCTGAGATTTCGCCTCGAGTATTAGCGGGCGTACAAAAAAAAAAAAAAAAAAATAAACTGAAAGTTCTAATCTGTCTTCCTACAAATGCTGCTTTGAGACATCTGTTCCAGATCAGATTGTGGAAAGACTCATTAGAGTTCTGTGTTCCTCCATGAAGACATTTTGACAACAAGAAGTCTGAAGACAATTCATCAAAGACAGGCTGAATTTCTTTAATGACAAATTTAGGCAGCCTGTTTTTGTTAGCCTTGTTTATATCCTTTGGGCACCAAGTTCCACAATCTTCATGATCTCCAGCACGATGCTTGAGAATGGCCATTATGCTTTTTTTCATATTGGAAATTGAACACCAATATTTCCTCTTTACATTCTGCAACTTTATCAAGGAGACGTCGTCCCATTTGTTTCTGAACATGGCCGCAGCATTCTAATTTTTTGATTTGAAGTCCAGGATACATTTGTGGCTTTGCTTCGGCAACAGATTTAAAACTTTTTGAATCCCCATCTTCAAGATATTTTACATACTTCAAACCATGTTTTTCCTCAGATCTTCTAAAAATATTAATTATTCCATTTGATTCCATCAGACCAGAGACACCCTCATGATTTTTTTTGGCATGATTTGTGACCTGTCATCCACACTGCAAATTCTTCATCTGTTTTGTATTTCTTTCTAGCCTTACTGCAAGTATCACAGTAATTGGACAAAATTTCTACATCATCAACTTTTGCTGCTCTCACTGCATTCACAGACAGAACTGTTGCTATGCCATTTTTACTTGAGAAGCCTCTCCGTTGCCAGGTGCCATCACATGACACAGTAACTTCATTTGTCTTAACATCTGATTTTAATTCTCTGACAGCAGACTCCATACTTTCTTCTGCACATCTTTTTGTAGCATGCAAAATTTTCCTTTTCAACTCACTGTGTGTTCCTGATGCTACTGGTGGAGGCATATTCATATTTGTCAGAAAACGTTTACTTTTTTCTTTGTTTATTCCTATGCTAAACATTGACATCTGGAACCTTAAATTTTTATTTTCAGTAGATGAAGATAGTTGAAAACTTTCACAACAAAATATACGAGTGAAAGTAAATGTTGCAACGGGCTGATCACCCGTTTGCCAGTCACTTCGATTACGGAAACAACAACAAATGGGTTGATTTGCCGTTGCCCTAAAGACGCCACTAGGCGTGATGGGAAACAGTGGAAAAAAAAACCTATCTGCTGTTGCCCTAAGACGCCACTAGGCGTAATGGCCACTGACTGCTTTGACGGTCGGTGGCTAAGGACAGAAGAAGAAGAAAGTAAATGAGCTTGACAGGCCATAGTGAGTCTCATTCACTGTGTATAAAGACTCTGTAAACTGGTTGTGCTCACTGCTCATAGTGACAGGTGATGTCAAACACTTTGGACATGGGAACTTTTTAACAAACTCCAAGACGCTTTCAATGCTGATAATTCTGTTTCCTTCAATAGTTTCAGGATCTGTGTGTTTCACAGCTGTAGAAGTAACACTATTTAATTTGCAGAATGATGCAGATTTGTTTAGAGTTTTACTTTCAGCAGGCTGAGAATGACAGTTTGACGATAGTTCATTTGTCTGACATGTGGCTGTAACTTTCGGTTGTTTAAGAGAACCAGAATACCTGTTACCTCTAAATTTCCTCTTAATGGGCCTATCCTTCCTTCTTTTACCTGATGCTGTTGATTTATTAACACAATCCATTTTTTTAAATAAGAAATCACTATAAATCTGACAGTAATCTCGCAAATTCGACTTCGCAATGCTACAGGAAGCGTGTAAGATGTAAATATTCCAGCCAGTCTAGCCCAATGTAAGCTTGATTCTGATTGGTTGAAGATGGCGATTTTTGACCCTCATGAGAAGTTTCAGCCAATGAAATTTTATTTTATGTTAAGGTTCATAACTGTTAAAAATTTTAATCTAATACCCTGGCTGGTTTAAATACCGAAAAAATTATTAAAATATGTTAATAAATAAAAAAGTTATAAAAAATTTTTTTGTTGCATATATAATTAGCTGATTTGTGGCTGAACATACGTATTTGAAAAATTAATTTAAAATATTTTTAAGCTGAAAACTGCAATAAAAAACATAGCATTAGGTAGAAAAATGGTGACACTAAACTGTAGCATCAATATTGTTAAAATGATAATTTTTAAACAAAATGCCAAAATATGGGTGAAACCTCCAGCATGTACTCTCTATAGTCTTACAGTTCTTCAGATATGTTGCAGATAAAGAAATTAAATGGTCTAGAATTGTCAGAGGAAACAACAGCTCATTATTGCTAGTCTGTAATGATATGCCTTTTGTAGGAATTGAACCGTGGAAGTTTATGTGCAAGAGTGCATAGCACGCATGTGCCTACTTGTAGATTTCATGCAAGCTGTGTAAAAATGAAAATTCGTCAGTCAATTAATCAGAACTATTAATTAATCAGAATTATGATGCTGTGTATGAATCTTATGTGAAATAAACCTGTAACTAAAAACATTTGTATAATTCCCCCACCAAGGTGTATCCTGGGAGAGCTGTTTACCAAGAAACCCATATTCCAAGCAAAAGAAGAATTTGCTCAGTTGGAATTGATCAGCAGGACTTGTGGTACTCCTTGTCCAGCTGTCTGGCCAGAGGTGATCAAATTACCGTTATTTCACAGCTTCTGGCCGAAACGCCAGCACAGGAGGAGATTACGGGAAGACTTTGCCATGTGAGTATACCAGAAATAGATAAAAAGGCTTAATGATGATGATCAGAAATGAAAAGAGGGAGGGGTGATAGTTTTGTGTTCATCATCTGGAAATATTTTTCATTGTTATGAAAGTTTCGTAGCATTCTTTGAATGTGTTGTCTCCTCTCAGTCACATTTACCACATGCATATAGTTTGTTCTCATGACAGACGTGCCCCGTATCCAATTTGTGCTTGTATATTGCATGTTCACATGTTGTAGGCACTATACTGGGAAGCATTGTCTCTGTCTGTTACTGTAAATGGGCATTGATTCTGCTTTTGCTGCATTTTGTATGAACAACTGTGTTTGGTAAATGTCATAGAAACTGAAACAGGTCCAGGAAAAACTAGGAGCGATGAGAAATAATGATCAACATTAACAAACTAATTTTGACATTTAAAAAAAAAAGATGCTATAATTATAAAGAAGACATCATTTATTTGGAAAGAAAAGTCTATCAAGCTCTACTATGAAGACAGTGACTGAAATTGTTGGATTTACAGCCAGCCTTGGACTTGATGATTTGTTTTATCATAGTTTACTCTGAGACCAATAGTTTTTTTATATTTGGACATACACCAGAATATAACCAATTACCTGTTTCTCTCGGTTGAAATGAGCACATCTTGCCAAAATGAAGCAAAACACCTATTAAATAAATTGTTAGACAAGTTTACTGATATTGTATCATTGTTTGAATCTGAAGCACTGAAGACGTGTAATTCTGATGCCTTTAATGATCATTGTTGCCAGGTTTTATTTCACTGCATTGTTGGTTCTTTGTCTGTGGACTTTTGCCTTTATGTTGGCGGTAAATTTCAGATTGGAAGCATTGTTTTTTCCTGTGGTCAATTTCAGCATTCCCAAGATGGCACTTGACCTTCTGGACCACATGTTAGAACTTGATCCCAGCCGAAGATGCACAGCTGAGCAAGCTCTCAACTCACCCTGGCTGAAAGGCATTGATCCAAACATCATTCCACCCCCCAAGTAAGTCTGAGTTTAGTATTTGAGAAAATGTCTAACTCTTCAGAACTGATATTTTGTATCACTTTCTCATACTCTGACATATCTGACTTCTAATGTTCCTTGATACATTATAATTTGAAGTCTACCCAAGAGTGTTATGCATCAAATTGTTTGTAATTGAACAGACTACCATATTTAGATGTAAAATTAATATTTAAAAAATTTATTTTGAAGTGAGTTAAAAAATTGAAGGAAAGTCAACAGGAAAAATACACAAAAATTATAAACATGATATTTCACAGAAGAAAAAAATAAAGTATCAGAACAATTAACAACAGTCATATTTTATTGTAATCTGACCATTTCTGCATTATATGTTACATTCCCAAAACAATTCAACATTAAATAATAAAATTATGCAAATTTTTGAAATATTACATAATTAGGTTTTTCAAAAAAAAAAATACAAAAAAAAAAATATTCCACTGAATGCATTACAGTTATTATAGGTAGCTGCAACATCTTAGCTAAAATAATGAAATATGACTTCAGTAGACATATTTCTAGTGTAACACTGTGTGATCACTAACACATAAGTAAAATCAGTTATGAGGGTGACATAATAAAGACTCAACACATCTTTATATATTTCCTACTAAGGCTTGTGGCATTCTGACAGACAATTCCTACCTGCATGAAAACATAAAAAAAAATATTAAACTTTACATTTAACTTTTGTTTTTCTTTCAATCTTTACAATCTGATATCAGAGCTTACAATTTCTTTTTGTTTCTGTAAACTTGGGGTCCATGGTGTGCCGAGAAAAAACTGGTGGCTTTGAAGCGAGTAGTGCATCATCATACAAACTTATGTTTCCCAATTCCGGATTAGTTCTTCTGTAAAATCTAGCTGACCAAATCTAGCTGGTCTTCCACATCTGGGTGTTTTTTCTGCGTCTTGAAATAAAATGTAAGCATCTACCATAGCAATATTCAGAAAGTGAAAAAAAGTTTTCCAATATTTATTGGTCTTTCTCAACACATTGTACTTGTTAATTGGTTGGTCACTCTTGTCCACTGCTTTCATTTTCATGTATATGTTGTAATCCCTTACAAGATTTGGCTGTCTAACATTAAGTTCTTTAAAATTCCAATTAATCTTAGTTCTACACTTAGCGAACCTATGGCCATTTGCATTGTACATGTTTGAAACCAGTTTTATAGTTTTGTTACCTCTCCACTGCAGTGCTAGTAATTCTTTATCTCTAACACACCTCACTGCACCTCTGATACTATTTTTTTCAAATTCCTTTATATTTGAAAGTGCAGCTGGAAATCTCTTTTCTGTTTCTAAGAAATGTGCCACAAGCTCCAATCCCCTAACTTCACAAGTCCTTTAGTAACTGATTGGATGTATACAAACTATAAAAATAAACCCTATATCCTTGACTCACCAAAGATTTCATAAGATTCATAACTAACTACAGTATAAGCTAAACCAAATGGTCCATTTGCAGTGATCCTACCTAAAAAACATCAAAGTATATCCACTAACAGAATCAGCAAGAACCCATAACTTCATCCCCCATTTTGTTGGCTTGTCTCTAATATACTGTCAAAAAGAAAACACCCTTTTCATATAACCATTCTTTCATAAAATTACAGTTTGAAGAAGTCAATGGGTCTCAAAAACTGCTTTGTATTTTCTCTGGTGCTTACCTCTGACAGTTGCAGACCTGGAATCCTCTCAGGCAAAAAAGGTGGAGGGTTGGAAGGTGGGCCTTCATCAAGTCCATCATGACCAAAACATCTGCAAGAAGAACAATTTAAAATTAATTTTTACCGATCAATAATATAATTCAAAGTTACAGTTAAAGCTGTATATTTTTTAGCACAGATATAATTGTTAACTTACTTACTTACTTAGTCGTTCCCCTTCTACCGTGAGGTGTAGAGGTTTGGAAGAGAGAGCGCCAGACTATCCTGTCGGCTGTCTTCCTCCTGGCCTGGTTCCATTCTAGTCCTCGGTCCTTCAAAGATTGTCTAATGTTGTCCTCCCAGTGGACTCTGGGTCGTCCTCGGGGTCTGGATCCTTGGCTCTTTGTTTCCCATGCTTGTCATGGTAGCCGATCTTCTCCCATTCTGCAGACATGGCCAAATCATCTTAATTGGGACTGTTCTACTTGGGTCTGCAAGGGTAGGATTTAAGGCCTTGACATATCGTCTGGTTGCCTACCATGTCTCTTCTTGTTACTTCAACCACCTTCCTCAGATACCTCATTTCTGAGGTTTGGATCTGACTTTTATGGGTTGTAGTCATTGCCCATGACTCGCATCCATATGTCAAGACTGGGACATAGGTGGAGCGGTATACAGCCATCTTCGTTTTTAATTGTTAACATGTATTCTTAATATAAAACATAGGTTTGAAGTCAAAATTAAAAAATAAATGTGCTTTTTTTACTTCAAAAGTCATCGTTTCGTTTGGAACGATTTTTTATATTTCCGGTCTGAAGAGTGTTAATTGGCAGTGCTGAAAGGAGTCCAAGTAAGGAAAGGTAACTAGAACATGGGCTACGTGCGTCCCAATGTTGATTTTGCATCAGCACTCTGCTGGGACACCCCCCCCCCCCCCCACAAAAAAACACCAAAAACAAAATAATTATAACTTGCCATAGCAACAATAAAGAGAACAAGAACAAACAAAAAACAGCTCATGTTCATATTTTGAAGTTTATACCTGTGACCACAGAGGTTAGATAATATTGATGTATATAAACAAATAGGTGTATCAGATAATACCAGGATAATTGCCAGATAAGAGACTGGGCTTGTAAGTAATACCCCATTCTCTGAAAAGAATAATGGTGTATGAAAGTCATAGGTTTAAGTCGAGCTGTAAAGATTTGTAGTTGAGATGGTAATGTTCGTAACTAGGAACCTATGTTGCCTCCTCTCGAAGACCAACCTTTGGGCTGTTAACTTATCTAGGGGAACTTAATAAAAAAACAAGTAACTTGAACCAAACTGAAATAATGTACTCAAGACTGTGTTATACAATTGTTAAATTTACTTAGTCGCTCCCCTTCTACCGTGAGGTGTAGAGGTTTGGGAGAGAGAGCGCCAGACTATCCTATTGGCTGTCTTCCTCCTGGCCTGGTTCCATTCTAGTCCTCGGTCCTTCAAAGATTGTCTAATGTTGTCCTCCCAGCGCATTCTGGGTCGTCCTGGGGGTCTGGATCCCTTGCTCTTTGTTTCCCATGCTTGTCATGGTAGCCGATCTTCTCCCATTCTGCAGACATGGCCAAACCATCTTAGTTGGGACTGTTCTACTTGGGTCTGTAGGGGGTGGGATTTTAGGCCTTGACGTATCGACTGGTTGCGGACCATGTCTCTTCTTGTTACTTCAACCACCTTCCTCAGATACCTCATTTCTGAGGTTTGGATCTGGCTTTTATGGGTTGTAGTCATTGCCCATGACTCGCATCCATATGTCAAGACTGGGACATAGGTGGAGCGGTATACAGCCATCTTCGTTTTCTTACCAAGTTAAATTTAATTATGTTCATTAATATTTTGTTTGATAATCTTGGAGAACTCAAATTTGTTCATAATAAAAATAAATATGATGATGGTTCAAATACAATGACTATATTACCTCAAATTTTAATTAATAATGTTGATCTGTCTTTCCTGGAACTTGATCACTTGATAGATACTGTTCACAATAATAATGTTATTTCACTTCTTTCGTTACTGTGCACTAGTTCTGGATAGTTTATTTTCAATGTTATTCAATGTATTACTGTCGCTTAGACCTTTATTGAATGTCTTTACACACTTGGGTTATACCCGAACAACTTATTTAATTCCCTACAATTCAGTCTGATGTGGTGATTCATGTATAGTGAGGCAGTCTTGTATTAAGCCACTTGGCTTGAAAGACTCCACCTTTCTGTCACTTTCAGCATAAATTGAGAGGAAAAAGCCCAAAGCTGAGGGTTTCCCAACTCTGTTGGGATGTCAATGCTTGTGGCCTAAGTCTTTCTTAGCAAAGCACTTGTAAAGCACAATCATCTACTTTGCTGACGAGGCCTATGACAGGATATGATACGACCTGAAACATAATATGTCCTGGATAGTATCTGCCCGAATATATTCCTATATAAATAGTAGATTCAGCGAGACAGTTCAGAATAGTTGTGGGTAAACCAGAATAGACAAAGTCAGTGGCAAAAAGATTTATCCAATAACTAGAACAATATTCATAAAAAATCAGTTCCAATACGTCCATGATTGACTTCACTACAAACGCATAGGCCTTATGTTAAGTGTATACTCAAACAATACATAAAATCAATTCTTTCCATTCATTCCTTGTTCCTATTGGTATTGTCCGGTCCAGCAATCAGAAAAAGCTTTAAAAGCCTTCCAAAAACTATTATCTCTTTCCACACTTTCCTCTGGTTTAATTACAAAAAAAAAGAATTTACATAACACAAGGCGGTTTTCCTTCCAGGAATTGCACAATGAGATTTCTACACAAAATACACTTCCACTAAGCACAAAATTAGGTACATGTGTCTTTTATCACCCACAGATTATAATTGTTAAAATTTAGTAGCCACACGAAGCACCATACTTTTTCTTCAATTCGCGCGACAAATCTAACACCGTGTCATTCAATCACCGTGTCAAGGCCGTGGAAGATGAATCTCTTGCAGTTGTCAGATTTTACACGCAGCAAAAAGAATTGTGTGCAGCTTTTGCAGGAACGAGGAATTATACACAACGTCCGACTGTGTGCTAACAATCATGTCATGAGTTTGTCTCTCACAGTTCGCCAAGAGCGTTAGAAATGCCGCACATGTCAGCAGGACATTCCTGTTCGTTCTGGCACATGGTTAGAGGGCACACATCTGTCCTTCAGGCAGATTATTCTGTTCATTTACTGTTGGAGTAAAGAGATGACTAGCATTGCTTTCTGTAAATCAGAGCTAGGAATTGCCAATAAAGCTGTCATAAAATGGAACAGCAACCTCCGTGAGGTTTGTGCAAATTCACTAATTGCTAATCCCGCTGTAATTGGCGGTCCCAATACGACGGTTGAGATTGATGAAAGTGTGTTCATACGCAGAAAAAATAACATCGGTCGTGTATTTCCACAGCAGTGGGTATTCGGTGGCATTTGTCGTGAAACAAGTGAGTGTTTCATGGTTCCAGTGCTGGACCGCTCAACGGCTACACTAATGCCCTTTATCATAGCCAACATTCGTCCTGGTACGACAGTTGTGTCTGATCAATGGTGCGCATATAGTACCATTCAGAATTTGCCAGGTTTAACTCACGAAACGGTGAATCATTCTGCAAATTTTTGTTGACCCAAATACAGGAGCAAACACAAACGAATAGAGAGGGTGTGGAAAGCTGCCAAAGAACGCAACAAACGTCAAAACGGAACACAGAGACACATGTTAGATTCCTACATGTGTGACTTTTTGTGGCGACATCGGAATAAAGTTCGTCAGTCAGACCCGTTCGACAGTATCCTGCATGACATTACAGAATTTTGGCCTCTTTAAATTGTGCTGCTACGAACGAACATGTGTATGTCCTGATATGTGCATAGCTTCAGCGATCCTTGGTGATCTGTTACCCTCACAGTCCTTTTTAGGGCCCTGAAAACCCACAAAACTGCACCACGGTCCTTTTTAGGGCCCAGAAAACCCACAAAACTGCACCACGGTTCTTTTTAGGGCCCAGAAAACCCACAAAACTGCACCACGGTCCTTTTTAGGGCCCAGAAAACTGCACCACTGTCCTGTTTAGGGCCCACAAAACCAACAAAACTGTACCCTGACAAGAAATCGCTACGCACTGATCCTTTATTTCTTTTCGCCGCTGGGTGGGGAGGGGGTCCCCTCGCTACGCACTGATCCTTGTCAAATTTTGACACAATTATCCTGCCACCCCTACTTGCGAAATGCATAATAGACTAACACAGCGCAGGCAAATGTAAGGAAAATGTAGACACAATTATCCTGCCACCCCTACTTGCGAATTGCAAAATAGACTAACCCCGCGCAGGCAAATGTACGGAAGCCGGTGGGGTCATTGAATTTCAGAATGGGTGATAAAAGACACAAGTACCCAAAATTATAATATATATATATACATATTGTTAATTATTTCACTTACCCTCAATCTCAGATACACAGGGCTTTAAGAACCAAAAGTCTGCTCACACATGCAGATGGCAATGTCACTTGTCTTCTGTGTCTGCAGTTTGATTTTCGCGGCGAGAGTGTCCAGCTTTTTTAAAAAAATAAAATTTTGCCTCGTTTTGGCGAGGCGCGTCCCGTTCAACCTAGCTGGTTATATTAGGGTGCATGTCCAAAAATGAAAGTCTTTTAGATCTGGAGAATTCTAAAGTGTCCAGCCTTCCTTACACTCCCTTATATAGTCTCACATCTGGCATACCAGAAAACATCTAGGCCAAATATTTTTGTGTTCATGCAGATGTGTAGATTTAGGCATTGTGTGCATTTAAGAAAAATCCAAAGTAATTCCTGCTTCTGTATTTCTCAACTGATTTTCTTCATCCTAGGCTTGTTTTACTCAGACCAATGAGCTCTGTCGATTCCAATGTCTGTCCTTGTCTACAGTTTATCGTACTTTTCACTAGAGTGGCCGAATCAGGGAAAAACACAACATGGTTCATTTTTTACTGTCTTCCGTTCCCATTATCTCCTGATCTACTTCACTTCCAGCGAAAATACAGATATCTGCCTAAAGCTAACGATGTCTATTATCAAACCTGAACATCCTTTATCGTTGTACTCCATCTGCGTTCTCACACTGCCATCGGAAATTTTCCAATATTCTACACTTCTTTGTCTCCGTGTTGTTAAGCCTAACAGTCTTGGACACTCTGTGTACCAAGCTCGCGTTTCATTGCTGGTTTCTTACACGGGTTGAGCGGGGTATACTTTTCTAAGATTGCCGAGACATTGGTTCAGACATCGCTACAATACCAAATTGAACTAGAGAGGCTTATATTTATTAACGCTTAATATGTGGTAAATGAAGCATTGTACAAAGAATCCCATAAATAGTAAAGAGAATTGAGGTCACAGAAAGTTTTGATAGTTGGCCAGGATAAGAAAACGTGGCTGAGGTAAATGGGACCCTTAGAATTTTTGTTTTCTTGTTCCAAGCTGCTTGACTTGACATGGCAGTGGATAGAAAAAGGCTAAGCTTCTGACAGATACATTTTTCACTGGTGCACGTTCTTCATAGTCACTTAATTGTAATTGTTTTTCATTGCTTTAGGTTTTTTGAAAATAGAGGAAGTAAATTTGTGAATTTTGTCCTGATTGTTAATGCACTTTAATTGCTTTCAGCTTACCCAGAGATCAGGACTGTCATGAACTTTGGAGTAAAAATAGAAAGAAAGAAATAAGAGAGCAGCAGAGCCGAGAACAAGATGTAGCTCCAAAAAATGTGTTGCCTAGAATCACTCCAAGGAATCCATTTCTCAGCGCAACATTCCCCTCTAAAGTTGCTGAGCAGAAGGAAGATAAAGGGAAGCAAACTATTGTGCCCTTGCTAGAAGGCAGAAAAGATGCTCAGTCGCAGTTGTCTAACTTAATAAATCTCCTTCAGATTCAGCAGAGTGTTATATCTGAAAGTTCAGCCAGAAGTGAGGCATCAGCTAGAAACACATTTCCGAGTTTACCTGAGTTGAAACCAAGAGACATAGGGCAAGGAGATGCTCAGAGCAACTCTTCATATGTGTACTCTGAAAGTGCTGTCGCACAGCAGCATGGTTCAGACTATTCAGCAGTTTCAGTGCAGAATTTGGACAAACATTCTGGAGTAAAAGCTGCACTTGCACAGTTGCTTGCTCAGCAGGGCATAGGAGTCAAAATAAGTGGAACTGTGTTAGATAGCTCAGTAACTAAATCCTCCACTTATTCTCCAGGAAGACCTTATACAACTGAGACATTCCCCGATAATCCTCCTGTGTCATCGCACAGCAGACATTTGGATGACTCACCTTACAGCAGCTTGTCAAGTCATGAATCTTTTCCAGGATACAATGGTCAACATCAACCAGAAGCAAGGACTTACCCTGATGAGGTGACAGACAGACACAGCTCACAGTATTACACATCATTTAGAGGTGGTGCTGGAAGTGATTCTTCATACAGTCAGGATGTCTATACTGGATCAGGTTCAATTGATCGTAGAATGGGCTGGTAGGGGCTACAATTTCTCTTTTTATACTGTTGAAACTGGCAGTCACTTGGGAGGGGGGTTATTATTTCAGATAAATTTTATATAATAAGTAAATAAAGTTTACCTGTGGAAATCCCAGCAGTGTTTCCTGTAAGGTGCACAGATGAGTGGCCATACAGATGTGAATTGCTGCTGCAGTACATCCCAGCTCTACACTCAGAACCTGCTTCATGACTTGTTTAGATGGACCTTGATCCTAGGACTCAGTTTTGTCTAGCATATAAGATCCTAGTGCCCTGCCAAGGAAATTGAGAGATGAATAAGGCCCACTTCATGACTACATGCGCCATCACTGCATGAGCAGGGGACAAACTGCTGTGGTGACTCCGTGCACAAGGGACACGAATTATTGGATAATGTGGGTCAAGATAGTGACGAGAGACTAAACTTGTGTGTAATACTGGTTTGTTTTAAAACTGACACAATTTTGTTGTTAAGAGGCTAATTAAGATAAATTTATTATGTGATGTTCATAAAATGGAGGATCTTGTTTATGTGAATGAAAATAATTATATTTCCAGGTTTGTGTGTGCATATGTACATTTTTCTGTGCTTGCGAGTATGTGCAAATGTAGGCTTAAGTGTATGTGCAAATAAATATTATGTTTGTATATTTATATCTCTGCAGATATTCCAGTATTTGCAAACATGTGTGTAAATAAATGTGTGTATGCAGACTTAATGCACATATTCTATGTATGCAAATGGGTGAAAGCTGAATTATTGAGGAGAATGTTGAACTATTTGAGCTGAAAATTATTTAATCATTGCTTCTAACCCGCCATATTTGAGGAACATTTTGAAAAAAAGGAAAGAATGTTTATGAAGTTTGTACTTGTTTGCGAGAGTGTTCACTTCTTCCCGCCTTTCCACGCGGTAATATTTATCAGCGACTAAAGCTTCTTACTTTGAACGAACACACAAATTTAGATGCTGTTTACATTGTATGTAATCAGTTGCCGCCATATTTTGATAATTTCATTTGTATGTTTAACTGTAGGAGCATTCCAACACCTTAGATCAGTTAAAGTTTTTTTTTGTTTTTTTTTTTTAAAAAGGCAGGACTTCTAATTTGGATGATGTGACCATGGTAGTTACAGGCATGGAGCCTGGTCGTTTGAGATAAAGTTAATGCTGATATGTTAGGGCAGATTCCATTTATTGGAGCTTTAGCCTTTTGTTTAATTTCATCGTTTGTATAACAAATTTTCTGTAATCAACTGTCAATTATGTTCAGGTTTGGCTTTTCTCCGCTTTTCTCTTTTTAGACATTCTTTCTTTAAGCACATTGAAGATGTGTAATAGTGCAATATTTATAATATCATTTGTACATTTAACTATCTACACCCATGTGTTACCAGGGCCCGAAAGGGGAGCAAAGAATAGTAACACTGTACCCTGCCATGCATGTCGTAACAGAGCGATTAAGGAGGGTTGGGCATGGGGCTGGTTACCCCACTCTGTAAAAAACCTTTTTACCAAAAAACCAACAAATATGCAAGGACTGAAATGGTATGACAAAGTAACAAATGTAGAATTGATGACAAGAACCAGACAAGTGCCAGTGGAACAAGAGTTGAGAAGAAAAATGCTGGCGATGGATAAGACACACATTGAGGAGACCTGTTGATAGCATTACAAGGCAGTCCTTGTTCTGGAATCCACAGGGGAAGAGAGGCACTAGTAGACCAAAAAACACACGGAGAAGAGAACTGGATACAGAGATGAAAATGATGAAGAAAACATGGAAAGAATTTGAGTGGATGGCACAGGACAGCAAGACTTGGCATGTGTTTGTTGAAGGCCTCAGGGAGCTAAAGGGTATTGATTTCCCCGGTAAGCCACTCAAGTCTGTTGTCTAGTTTTCTACTACTTTATTATTCACGAGTGACTGAAAACTTTATGTGTGTGTAATATTTATTTACTGTTTACAGGCCTCAAGTTTCCCTTCTTTATGTGCGTAAAGGGTATTGATTGATTGATTTAACTATCTAGTTTCTGCTGGTGGAATTATTCTCTCCATTATTGATCTTTAAAAAAAGAAAACAAGAAAGAAAAGGAAAAAAAAAAACCTGAAATAGACAATGGAGTGTGAGTAGTAAGCTTGCAACAGTTGGTGAGAAATGAGATTTGTTGTTGTTGTTGGAACATATTTTCCATGTATAATAAAATGAGAATACTGCTACAACAACATTGTTCAGTCTGGTATCACATGACAGTATATCTCTGAAAGCAGTATCACTTGGTCATTTGTAACTGCCTCATAAATTTACACACACATATTTAGTTGAAGGACACGCCGGTTTAGTTGAAACCATGAATATGTGTGTACATAACTTGACACCAGCATTGTCAATATTTGTGGATAATGTAATATAGATTGCTCCTGTTGTTGCTAGGAAACAGTGTCATACAGCTTCGGTATTCTAGCATTGTGATTACAGATGTGTGATCAGTGGAATTTGTGGTTGTCCTTCATTTATAAGACACACATGGTGTGCAGTATTTAATTAAGAATTCTCATTATTTTGGATGGTAGCAAAACAAAATCCCAAAGTGCCTAGCTCTCGTGTTTAATATAGTCTTAAGTTAACAGCTCACAGGTCTAGCATAATAGTGTCTTTAATATGATTCCTTCTGGCTAAATTTGTAATGGGGAGTCTTTTCTGAAAGCAGGTTTAGGTCTGTTTAAATATAATTAAGGTGTGTCTTTTTTTTTTTTTTAAATTGTGCATTAAACGAACTTCTTGACTTCTTACATAATGGATGACCTAGTACTTCATACATAATGGATGACCTAGTACTTCATACATAATGGATGACCTAGTACTTCATACATAATGGATGACCTAGTACAGCTGGTAGAGTTTACAAGCTGCTGTGATGTGAATATAAAAATGATTCTTGATGGTGTGTTCAGAAAGATATGTGATGACAGTTACCCAAGTTTGTGCCAGCTTAGTGTTACCTCACATTTGACTCTCTGAAAGTGATATGACTGTCTCAAGATTGCAGACTTTCGAGGATGCCTTGCACACGGTAATCCTGATGAAAGTTTGAAATTGTTTCCATCGATCTGTTGCCAAGATTCAGAAGTTCCAAAGACTGATCCAGAAAGTAGTCTAGCTGAAAATTGGACATGCTGCAAGTGATTTCATCAATTCTGTTATCAAGATACAAGACAGGAAAGCTTACAGAATAAAGGCCCATCTAATTATCCAGAGTGCCATCTCACAATTCCTGACCAGTCATCTCTTCACCAGTCAAGGTTACAATTAAATAAATGGCTCAGTTCCTGAATTCACAACTCTTAGTGTTAAACAGGTGGGTTTTCAATGTTTGTTGTTCATCACAGCTTCATATTCCAAAAATACTGTTACAGGCGGGACAGCCTATCTTTGTCTATCAGTTTTCTAAAACAAATGATTTATTTTTAATTAAAACATCCAGCCGACTTTTGTCAACAGCTATTGTTACAACCTAAAATATATTTGTTTCCAGGATTACCCGTTTCCGCCTTCATCGAAATCTTGGACAAAAAAGTTTTGCAGTAAAAGTTCGGTAGCATCCAGGAAAAATGTAATGATTTTTACCTGTATCCTGACCAATTGCGTCTCTGTATCCAAGCTAGTCTGTCATACATTACTAAAATAGGGGAAGTGGGTAAATTTCGTCTTCAGTAGAACAGCCTGTCATTCTTGTGTTAATTATGTGCCATGTTAAGACAGTATTGTTTAGGAGTTTAAAAAAAATTTAGCAGCTTGATTATAAAGTTCACGAGGGAAGCACATTTCATGAACCTAAAGTTGTCCCTTTTATCTACATATCGACAGTAGTTAAAAATAGTTGTACATACTTCACAGTTAAAGAATGTTGACTATACAAATATATTCCAAGCAAACACATTGTACTTCCATGTGAATGACAGTACTTTTATCAGTGATGTAGAATCATTCCGTAAAACAATCTAGCCAGCCACAACCACATTTCTGGTCACTTTCATTAGAAAAATGGCTAGCTCTTCTTTAGCTGTCATCACTGATCGCTTTGTGGAGTATTTGATGCCTGGGTAGACACGTACGACTGAAACATAGTTGTCAGCTACATAATTTATGGCTGATCTAGCATGTATGTTGACATTAGTTGTGCAGTGTAAATCACTGAACATTTTTCTTTCTCTATTGATTTCTAATAATGGACTTGCAAATTCTTCTTAATTTACTGTTTATTTTTTTAAACACAGTTTTCAGCTGCGTTGGTAAGATCAGTTTTGCTCTTTAGCGGCAGAATGTAGAGTTTGTGAACTCCTGTCAACATTTTTTGTTGAAGATCACTGAATCTTCCTGTGTGGTTTGTGCTGTAAATTTATAACTTTTCAGCTTGAATGAAACTTCTAATCAGGAGAGTATGAACATGCTGATAGCTCAAGCATGCCTGAAAATGTCAGTTGGCAGAGGTTAACTTAAATGCGTTTTAACGAAAAAAAACTAAGAAGAGTTATCCCGCACTGGCCAAGCTGCCTGAAGTTAACACTAAAATCTAAGCACGAATTTGCATATAGTGACGTGTAATGTTTTTGTTCCTGTCTTATATGTTGTCTCCAGCATTGTCATATTAAAGTTCAATAAGAACATACATTCTTTGTGATATGAACTCTTGCAACAAATGTCAAGGCTATCTAGTATTGATCAAATCTATACCACAGGAAATAAGGTTTCTTTTCTTACCATGTGCTGTAGTCAAAGACTTGTAGCATGATTATATACACAATACAAACTTATACAGTAGTGCTACCAAAATATATACAGAGCTGCAAACAATAAATAAGTTCCAGTGTACAGAGGTACAGGTAGACCTGTAGCAGATACTGCTGTATGGGAGTGTAGTGTTAGAGACATCACCATATTAGTTCTCAGTTCTATGAGATGGGATGACTAAATCTCTCAATCACTGCCTTTGCCTTCCGTAACCAAAGAGCAGAGTCATGTACACATTTACAGCTGGGTAGATTGAAGCATGATGCTACCGGGTTTCATGCCCTTGCATAGAAGTGGAATTTTGTAATGTATAGTAACAGTAGTTTTCAGAAGTCCTTTCAAAAGGACTGCTGCCAATAGAAAGAGCCGACTAATATGAGGTTGTATATGTGGCTGGCATACTCATGACTTCAATCAGATTGCTACAGAAACCACCTGTACATGAGTACATAAATGTTGTGGTGGTGCTGGCTTCTTTAATCTTAGCTGTAGTGATGGTTCATTGTTCCTTATGGAGCAGAACATGGAAATACAAGATAACACTTAAGCCTGCTTAGTATTAATGTACAGTGCTTCGTGATGGTATTTGTGTGACAGGAAATGCATATTTGTGCAACATCGGTGACATGAGCAACCTGAGAAGTCTAAAGTGCTAGTAGAAAATGGAGAATATGACTGGAGTATAGCATTGTTGGAGCAATGACCACCACCAGCTGGCCAACACTTCAGTAAATCTCAAATTGATTGAACACTGCAAGATGTGACCAATGGCCAGTCTTGCAGAACTAACAGTTGAGTGGTGATGGAAGGTAATCTATTCCAGACATCATTGTTTGCTCTGAACAACCAATGTTAAATTATCAGCTGTGTGCATAGGGCTGCTGAAAAAATTACATGAAACAGAACAAGCTATGGCAAATAATGCTAGGTACCTAATTTGCTTTGATCAAACTTTACCTGCACAGCCATTTTCTTTCACACAAATACATCACCCAGCAAAGTATTTTTGTACTAGGCAAGCTCAGCTGTCATTTAATATCATTATTCTGGTCCACCACGACAAAATGTTGGTGACACGGCAATTAGTGCATCCAAGAACTACAGGCAGATTAAAAAGTCAGTCTGTTTTTAAATTATTTCGCCAGTCTTCTCCAACTAATTTACATGAAACAAACGTCAAAATAAAGAGACTCAACTGCTATCATAATACATAACATGCTTATGCCACATTAACGTTACAACTCAGCATGAGATCCAGCCAGTTCATTACAAGATTTTATAGCTGTTGGTAATTTTTGCTGTCCCTTCTAACATCACTGTAGTGGCCATTTAAGATTTTTTAATATTTTGTTTACTGGGTATATTCTGCGTTCATCCTGAAAAGGATGTTGGTTGCGTTGTGTCGCCGTTTACAGCGAAGCTGCGATATTTGCGCAGTGATGCAGCCTGTTTACAGGACCACCACTTGGAGGTGGAGTAGGGCTTGTTCAGCTGTGGTTTGCTGACCCTGACGCAAGCAGTCAAGCTATGAGTCGCTGACTCCATTTATCACTGTTGCTGCGTCTTTGTTTCCTGTTTACTGGGTATAAAGAATAACACAGTAATACTTGTCAAATGGCAGTTGTTATTCCTTGGTCTGACATTTGTTTCATGTAGATCCGGTAGTGAGGATATTCACATTTAAAAACAGGAAGTGACTTTTCAGTCACTCTGGTGTATTAAACAGTACACTCTACTAAAGGCTGATTGGCCAGTATCATTTTACTTTCAAACGTACAAAAAAAGGTAAGTGTAATCTCGTGAATGCTGGGAGCCCCCATTGTTACAATTAGACCACATCTGCGTGAGATGTGCATGGCATTGAAGGTAAGTGGTGTACTGTGTGACGTAGACTGTTCAGCAGCTCCCATGACTTAAAATCCATGTAAACCGCAGTCAGTACAGAGATTGGGTATTACAGCAAAAGACACAACCTTGCCAGTGTGCCCTTCAACTTTCAGAATTTTCTCAGTTCAAGCTGTCTCGCTACTTATTCTGTGGAGCATCATACATTGATTATTGTTCGGTCCAGCGCACATACTGTGGCCTGGTGTGTTGTCACGTTATATTTCTTATAGATGTTGATGACTTCCTCAATTCATCTTCTCTATGGTGGTTCATTGTTGTTGATCACTCCCTGATACTGTTGACCCATGCCACTGGTTTTGATCAGCATTCATGCTGACAATGTGCTTACACCAAGTCTTTCTTTGTTTACTCAGTTTATTCCTAATTGTACTGTTCCACTAATGGTCATAATCTAAAGTTTGTCACAGGTGGTGAGTGATTTTTACTCTCCTAATTTTGGGTTAGTGTTCAGATCTGATGCTGATAGCACATTTGGTATCAATGTTCTTTTTGTTTGCTAAATATTTATTTCACTTTAGTGTAATCTTCCATCTATGATGAAGCACTGCCGAGAATTTGAAAGCTTGCGTTTATTTTAGTTTGAAATTAACAGCAGTGACGTTTTTCTCTTGTCTGTTTACTTAATTGTCTCTGTTGATCTTTGTCATATTCTAGGCAGCTGGTATTAGTTGATTTATGTGATTCTGTAGATAAAATCAGTCAAGCTTGCCAAAAGAATCAAGAGAATACAAGAAAACTGAATGACCAAAATCTTAAATAAAATGGTTGAATTAGATTGAAGAACACTCCAAAAATGGCAAAAAGATGTAGTGCATGTTATGTGTAAACACCACGCATTAGGACAGGGAACAGAAATAAAATGCACGGAAGTTGATGATTTTAATTTAAACTAGCCTATATCATTTTGAATAAGGTCCAGAAATTGTCAAATCCAATGAAGCAGTAAAAATGAGAACAGGCGAAGGCAAAATAAAATTACGTTTAAACTAGGAAATGACCTGAAGATGTTGGTCCATCAAAAATATTGTTATTAGAACAAGCAGGCTAATGAGCTATGAAACAAACATAGTTCCCAAAAGTATATAAACAACGAAATTTAAAAAAGTGAAGATTTTGTGGTTTTAAAAGAGTAGCTGGTCAGAGAAGCAATAATTTGTACAAGAATATTAGCAGGAAAGTATATGGATGCCCACACAAATATGATGTTTCATAGCCTGAGATTGCTGGAATTTAAGACCAGCAGAGATGAACGTTTGGGCGGATGCATGTGGCATGTATACAACCAGCACGCAACAGAACAATTAGCATTCATACCCTGAGGGAGACTGAGCACCTATGGCTTTGCCCAGAGTGCAGTGACTGATTCTGATCAACAATAACATCATCAGGACACTTTTCTATAAACAAGAAAAATGTTGCTTATATCAGGACAGTTTGTCACAGACAAGGATTTGTTGATTATATCAGGACAGTTTGTCACAGACAAGGATTTGTTGATTATATCAGGACAGTTTGTCACAGACAAGGATTTGTTGATTATATCAGGACAGTTTGTCACAGACAAGGATTTGTTGATTATATCAGGACAGTTTGTCACACAAGGATTTGTTGATTATATCAGGACAGTTTGTCACAGACAAGGATTTGTTGATTATATCAGGACATGTTTTCATAGACAAGGATCTGTTGATTATATCAGGACACTTTCATAGATAAGATGATAGGAAACTCTTTACAGAGCAATACAACAGGAAGCAATCTGCTCATCAGAAGAAGTCCCCCCGTCCGACAAGTGTTTCAGCACGATTACTCCTTTACACTCTAAGGGGGGCGGGCCCACTTGGGTCATGACTCCCAAGCGTCTCAGTCTCCTGTTGTCTTGTATCGAAAATGAACCCATTTCACTTATGGTCATCATCATCAGTTGCCATCTCCACAACGAAGGTTGGCTGTAATGGATCTCCAACGTCTTCTGTCTCTTGTCTTGGTGGTGCACTCTGATAGACTCTTTCCTGTCCATCTCTTGATGTTGTCTTCCCACTTATAGCGCTGTCTTCCCCTTGCACGTTTGCCTTCAACTCTCCCTTCTGTTATGGTCTTCTGCAAGGTGTTATGCCTTTTTATGTGGCCAAAGTATTTTAGCTGTCGAACTTTGACCTCCCTCATTAGTTCTCTTTTCATACCTAGATTTTCTAGGACCTCCTTATTTGTTTTCATCTCTTTCCATGAGATACGCCCCATTCTTCTATATATCCACATTTCAAGAGCCTCAATTCTTTCTTCCAACTGCTTATTCATCGTCCATGTTTCTGCACCATACAGAAATGCAGAATATATATAACACTTTATGGTTCTCAGTTTTAATTTGTGAGATAACTGTTTGGATGTCAGTATATGTTTCATGTTGTTGAATGTAGCTTTGGCCATTCCTATTCTCTTCTTGATTTCTGTTTCACATCTGCCATCTTCTGTTATTATATGACCGAGATATACGTAGCTCTTGACTTGTTCCAGGATTTCCCCATTTACGCTTATCTTTAATGTGGGTTTATCGTCTGTTTTGCTAATTATCATAGTTTTTGTTTTCTCAATATTAATGTCGAGTCCATATTCCTGACTTATACTGTTCACTTGCTTCACTAGTTCTTGTAACTCCTGTTCGCTTTCAGCTAACAACACGGTATCATCTGCATATCTAAGGTTGTTTATTGACCTTCCACTGATGTTCAGTCCTGGTATTTCTTGTATCTGTTTGAAAATTTTTTCGGTGTATAAATTAAATAGGCAGGGGGACAGCACACAACCTTGTCTGACACCTCTTTTTATGTCTATGTATGGTGAATAATTCCTTCCAGATCTTACTGTGGCAGTTTGCTCCCAATAAAGGTTACTGAGTATTCTTATATCTTTTCCATCAATACCTATGTCTTCGAGGCATTCAATTATTTTCTCATGATGGACTCTGTCAAAAGCCTTCTTATAGTCAATGAAGCACATATACATACTTTTTTGGACCGCTGTATATTTTTCTGCTAATATTCTTAGGCAAAATATTGCCTCTCTTGTTCCACTGTTCCGTCTAAAACCAAACTGCTCTTCCTGGATTTCGCTGTCTACTTTACTTTTTATTCTTTCCTGTATGATTTTGAGCAGTATCTTAATTGCATGACTCATCAGGCTGATTGTTCTGAAGTCTGAGCATTCTGTTGCATTTGGTTTTTTGGGCAATGTTATAAAAACTGATGTCTTCATGTCGTGTGGTATATATCCTGTATTGTATACATCGTTGCATATTTCTGTGATTGTATCTACACCAAAGCTCTCCAGAGCTTCTATCATTTCAATTTTTTATGTTATCCATGCCTGCTGATTTTCCTTTTTGTATCATATGAATGGCATTCTCTACTTCTGATCTGAGAATGTTTGGGCCTTCATTAGAATCTGGTGATGGTTTTTTACCTCTATTGTCCTCGAATAATTCTTTTACGTATTCTGCCCATCTGTTTGATATGTCTTTCTCATCAAGTAATATTACACCATTTTTGTTCTTGATACAGCTTCCTCCTTGTGCAAACCGTGACCGATTTGATAATTTCTTTATTTCTTCATGCATATCTCTTGTCCTGTGCTTTGCTTCCAAGTCTTCTATTTCCTTGCATTTTGTTTCTATCCACCGTTCTTTTGCTTCTCTACACATAGTACGTATGTCATTGTCTATTGTTTTATATTCTGGAGTGTTTTTTGCTTTCTTTCTTTCGGTCATTTTATTCAAGATGTCATCTGTCATCCAAATTTGATTTTTCTTAGACTCCTTTTTAGGTAAATTTGCATTTGCTGATTGTATGCTTGTTTTTAAGCATTCCCATTTTGCGGTTGCTTTTTCTTCTGGGTTTTCTCTTCTATACTGCTCCATGCTTTCTGTCAATAATTGTTGATATTTATTTTTGACGTCGATTAAATATTTCTGTTTTATATCTGGTTGTTTCAGCGCTGATATTTCTATCTGGGATTCCTCCTGTCTTCTGTTTCCTGCTCTTTTCAGCTTTATATTTACTTTGATGACGACTGGATTGTGATCTGAATTTATGTCGGCGCCAGGATATGTCTTTGCACTTGTGACACTGTTCTTAAATCTATGTTTTATCATGATATAGTCGATTTGATTTCGTGTTATATCTCCTGGGCTTTTCCATGTGTATAATTTCCTTGGGTGGTGTTCAAAAAAGGTGTTACATATGACCAGCTGGTTTTCTTCACAGAACTGGATAAGTCTGTCTCCTCTATCATTTCTTGTCCCTAATCCATACTGTCCTACTATTTTCTTGTATTTTCCTTTTCCTACTTTTGCATTCATATCACCCATTACTATCAACACATCTGTTGATTTGACTGGTTTAAGTGTGTGTTGTAGCTCTTCATAGTATTCTTCTATTTCTTCCTCGCTGTGATCTTTAGTTGGTGCATAAGTTTGTAAGATTGATATGTCGAATGGCTTTGCTCTCATTTTTTTTTAGTAACATCATTCTGTCATTGTGTGTCCAGTATCCACATACGTATTTTTCTAACTCCTTCTTTATCAACATTCCTACCCCTCTTTCATGTTTTTTCCGCCTGAGTGAATAGCGTTGTACTGGATCTCTTTTATTAGCCTGTATCCAAAAGTCTTGCCTCTGCAACTCCCAGTATATCAAGTTTCATGTCTGTTGCTTCTAATATAAGATTGTCAAGCTTTCCTTCTCCGTTCAGAGTTCTAACATTCCATGTTCCTATTTTTAGGCTTCTCCTACTAGTTTTTAGGTGGTCTTTCTCAGAATGCTCCCTTTCAACAGAATTTAAGGAACACTCGTCATTATGTACTTCCTTACTCATTAGGGGAGTTGCCTCTTCCCTGTTAATTTGTACAGTAGATTCTTCCCCAGGGGACAGAGAGTTCTCTACATATCGGTTCTTATCTTGTTGTTGTGATCCCATTACGTTCTGTAGGAAGTACGTGGTAAGGCCCCAATCTCTTCCACGGTGGCTAGCCATTGTCTTTTTCTATGTCCGACACGCCTCTAGTGCGCCACACACTTTGCTGTTTCGCTTTGCGAGCCGTTGATCTTCTCAGATTCCTCCGCCTCACTCACCGTCTCAGTCTTTGTGTACTAGGGATGGACATTCCCTTGAGTAAGATTGCTCCTACTCCACCCATGTAGTTTAGCCAGTCAGCCAAGACTGTTGCCCGGGATGTGGCCACCGCCGTACACAAGCGGTATTCGAGGAGCCATACATGAGCTAGATAAAGAGAGGAGAACCAAATAGGATCCTGACTATCCTAAAAAGGACATGGCTGTCTCTCACCGTGAGGTACTATCCCTCTCTCTTTATCCTACATGGTAGCAACTTTTAAATCCACAACTCCGCCAGCCGTGGAGGCAATTGTGAAAGTAACAAAGAGAAGACAAATTATTCTGTTTGTTCCGTCGCACATCACAACTAAGGACACACACTGCGCGCAAGCCACTGAAATTCTGTTCCTGCCATTCTGTTCCTGACACCCCTTATAGTAAACACCGCCTGTTGCCCCTGAGTCACAACCCTTTCACTAGTACACCAGAAAACTCTGCGCAGTATGCACTTAGAAAAATTTTGGTGTTTTCTGTACCGCAGCGTTTATTGTCACGATTTCCATTGCCCATTGCGGTTGTTCCACAGCCAGCCTGATGCCTTTTTTGGCAGTTTCACTAAGCCTCTTCAGTGCCCTTGTTCTCGACTGTCCCCTCAGCCCCAACAGTTTCAATAAATCATACACTGATGCAGCCACAAGCCCTCTTGCGCCCACTTCAACAGCCATGACCATTGCAGTTAACCCATCGTGTCTCAGATCCGCGGCCAGATCGCTATACTTGGCCGCTTTGAATGAATGTTGCTCGCCTAATCTGGATTCAAATGGCACGGTCAGTTCAATCAGTATGACCTGAAGCGTTGCTGAAGAATGAAGCACTATATCCGGCCGTCTCCGCGATTTTCTGATACTCTCTGGATATGCCCCTCGTCCAGGTAGGTCTACCGCCATCTCCCAGTCGTTTGCACAGTCAAGAAGAGATGGTAAACTGCTACCAGGTTTAGTCGGTTTGGGGTGTGCTGACTTTCCTGCCCTCAGAAAGTATGTATTTGCGGTGCTCGGCCTGGGTTTGCTATTCGCCTTCATCCTTGCCAGATCTATTGTCGCAGCAAGCTCATTTAGCACTGTTATGGCGCCAAGTGTATCGCCCTTGCCTTAATGACACCTTACACGCTGAGAGCACGTGTTCAAGTGTCTGCCTCCCCTGGCACAGGGGGCACTGCTTATCATCCGACTTTCCCCATTTCACAAGGTTGGTGGCCGACAGCAGCAGGTCATACATTGATGTAACAATGAAGCTGAGCCTAAGAGGTGCCATATGCCATATATCATTCCATGTCAAGGACCTCTGCAGGGCTCCTTCCCATGTAGTCCATTGGCCTTGTTGGACCTGCTGCACTGCTTTTTGCAACCTGTTATCATTCTCAGCTCTTCGTATCTCCTGAACTACCATGTCTCTGCGCTCCCTGCTTGATGCCTTGGACCACCAGCGGATGTCTCCATGACCAAATCCCCATCTATTCGTTTGTGTGTATCCGATTACCTCTCTTAGTTTGAGTGACTCTTGGGCAGCCTCAACAGCTTCTTCCACTCTCCACTTCCTTCCCGTTTTCAGTGTGGGCTGAATGGACTTAACCACGTCATCAGCTGACTCGCGTAGCATCATTGCAAGCCTTGCCTTTCCAACGTTGTACTCTTCAACAACTGACTTGAAGGGAAGCAGAAGTTTTGACTTTTTGCAGTACAGTGCTACATCTGACAGACCTGGTGGTACCCCTAGCCATTTTCTCATGAACTTGTTGACCTTCTGCTCTATAGCTTCCACTGTACTTGTGCATTTGTTGATTATATCAGGACACTTTTTCATAGATGAGAATCTGTTGATTATATCAGGACACTTTCTCATAGACAAGGATTTATTGCTTATATCAGGAACCTTTTGTAGATAAGGATTTGTTGATTATATCCAGATACTTTTTCGTAGACAAGGATTTGTTGATTATAGCAGGACACTTTCATAGATGAGGATCTGTTGATTATATCAGGACACTTGTATACAAGGATTTGTTGATTATATCAGGACACTTTTTCATAGACAAGGATTTATTGGTTATATCAGGACACTTTCGTAGACAAGGATTTGTTGATTATATGAGGACACTTTTTCATAGACAAGGATTTGTTGATTATAGCAGGACACTTTTACATAGATAAGGAATTGTTGATTATATCAGGACACTTTTTCTTAGACAAGGATTTGTTGATTATAGCAGGATACTTTCTTTTAATAAAGTGAATATTTGCAGTATGTGTGATGTCATTGATTTAACTTTCAGCTCCTCTTGGAGCACAAGCTGTCAACAAAAAGACACCAGGCATTACTGTCCTGTGCTATCTGTTCAAGATCATTACATGTCTTCTTTATCTTCTTCATGGCTGTCTAATTCCCTTCTTCAAGTTTTGTTGTCTTGGTCTTTCTGTGTCTCTCTTATCCTAGAGAATATGGCCTTGTCATGCTAACAGCTGGTTTTTCTATTCAGTGCTAGCATCTTGTTCCACTAGTACTTTTCTTGTTCTTTCCATATGTGTATCACTTTTTGTATTATTCCTGTATGTGGTGCTTTATTTAACCATGGCTAGTGTTATTTTTGAAGTTGTAATGCTGTTTTGTAGCTCCATGGGTTTCTGATTCTCAGCACCATTTTATTTGGTATGATGTTTTCCTGCTAGTTGATTATATATTGATACTGATAACTCGCTAATGATTAGTTATCTTTACTATGCTTGTAACCCATATTAGAGTTTGACCTTTGTTCTTAACAACGCTTTTGTGTTCTGTATATTGTGTTCTTGTAAATTCAAGAATCTGTGCTGAGTTGTTATTCTTCCAGCAACTTCATGTTAGTCAATCTTTGTGTGAGTAAAAATTGGTCCTGGTTTATAAAGTTGACATTGTTTGTTTTGTTAAGCTACCATAGAGGAAATGTTACTTCTGCTCACAGACTTCCCTGTCTGAATCCTACTGTGCTTTGCCAAATAGTAATTGTACTATTTACTGATTTTGTTTACAATGATTTCTGAAAACATTTGTCCAAAATGACAAAGAAGGTAAATGCTTGTGTAGTTATATTCCTGTATGTTTTCTTTCTTCTTGATGCGTATGGCAGCTTCTAGTTGGAGGCCCTTGTAGGAGACAGTACAGTAGACGTGAGGTTGCCATGTCGGTCAAAACGCGACATTTCGCTTCAGATTGGAATTTTTTTTTTAATGATCTAAATGTTTCTTGGTCATTGTATATTTTGATAGCTCGAAACAGGGGTAGGGTTAGGTAAGACGAGCCATACGTAAATATGGATAGCCAGCCTAGCAAAATGGCTGACCTTGTCTGCTGTCCTTGTTATCTACTGTATTAGGGTAGTCCACTACCAGTCTTCTGGTACTTTCTGCCCTTTCCATGTTTTATGACGTATGTAAAAACCAGCTGTTTCTTCATATACTTTGATTCTTCGCACATAACTATCAAATCTAGGATCTGCATTTTTGAAAACAAGACTTCCAGCCATTGCTAAGTATTTTGGGTTCTATGTGGTTATCATATTCTAGAGTTAGTTTTGGCTGTTGGTTTAACTAGGGCAGGTCAGGTTGTTGACCTGTGTAGTCCCTGCCGATCTCTGATGAGACAAAGAAAGATTAGAACTACAGCACCCTCATACTAATATGTGGCTGTCAATCTGTGATGGCATCGGGGTCTCTTCTGAGGACATGGCCAACCCAGCTCCAGCGTCTGCCAGCTATGATGGTGTGCATGTCCTCTTGCTTGCTCTGAGTAAGCAGATCTTGGTTGGTGATGGTATTCGGCCAAAAGATTCTGAGAATTTTTCTTAGGCATGTTGTGTGAAAAGAGGACAATTTTGACATTTCCTTCTCTGTAACTCTCCAGAATTCCGCACCATAGAGAAGCACAGAAAGCACACAGCTCTGATATAATCTTAATTTTGTGCTTGTGCTGTACTGAGAGGACTTACAGATGTTGTTTAGACTAAAAAAGGCTGTTCTTGCTTTGTTCATTCTGTTGTTGATGTCTTTGCTTGCTCTGCCGTCTGGTGTTACTATGCATTCTAGGTATGTGAAGGTGTCTGTCTGTTCCAATTGCTGATTCCTTACTGATATGGGCTCAGGGTTGCTCACATTGAGCGTCATGACCTCTGTCTTCTTTAGATTGATGTTCAAGCCCACCTGCTGGCTATACTTATTAAGTCTATCCGTTTTTTCCTAGATGTATTGATGTGAATGTGCTAGTAGTGCAATGTCATCTGCATATTCCAGATCTTCCAATGTAGAAAATGTAGTCCATCTTATTCCTCTTGGACTGCCCTCTGTTGTCTGGTGCATCACCCAGTCTATGACTTAAAAATAGAGTGGTTGATAAGGGGCATCCCTGTCGTACTCCTGTCTTCACCTCAAAGGTTAGGTTGCTCTGCCCAACGCTAGACATAAAGTTGGCATAGAGGCTTTTTATGATTGACACTATGCAGCTTTTAATTCCATAAGCCCTCAGTATTTTCCATAAACTATGTAAACTGTCAAAAGCCTTTTCAAAATCAACAAAATTAATGTACAGCTGTCTTTGCCATTCTGAGCACTGCTCTATAATGTTCCTGAGGGTAAATATATGATCTACACATCTTCTGTTCTTTCTAAATCCTGCTTGTTCTTTCCTCAGTTTGTGGTCTGCTTTTGAAATTCTCTGTATAATTATCCTGCCTAGTATTTTGCTGGGAACTGAGAGAAGAGTTATTCCTCTCCAATTATTGCAGTCTGCAAGATCTCCCGTCTTGGGCAATTTGACAATTATTCCTTTCTTCCACTCTGATGGTGTTGTCCCTGTTTTCCAGACTTGTTCAAATAGTGGTTCTAATAGTTCTGCTGCTAGCTCTGGGTCTGTCTTAAATAGCTCTGCATTTAAGTTATCATGGCCAGGAGCTTTTCCATTTTTTAACCGTTTGATTGCCGTGATGATTTCTTCTTTTCGTGGAATGTCTATTAACATCTAGATCATTTTCAGCCTCAGGAACATTCAATTGTGTCTCTGGTGGTTCCTTGTTCAGAGTTTCTCTGAAATGCTCTGCCCATCTTGTTTCCTGTCTCTCTGCTGTCGTGATGAGATTTCCTTGCTTATCTCTTACTAATGTAATATTGTTTGCACCTCATTTTCCGCTGATGATTTTAGTTATTTTGTATACTGTGCTTTGTTCATTTCTCAGTGCTGCCTCTTCTGCCTGTCTTGCAAGATCGTCTAGGAAATTCCTTTTGTTGGCTCGGGTTTGGCGTTTAACTTCCTTGTCCAGCTGACTGTACTGTTCGCTATATAGTTGCTTTAACCTGGGGGACTTCGCTTCTGTTTTCTTTCTTTTCATTTCCTTACTCATCGTTATGGTGTTTAATGTTTCTGGTGTTATCCAGTCTTGCTTCTTCTTTTCCTGGAATCCCAAGCATGATTTGCTGCTTTCCTTATATATTGTTGAAATGGTGTTGAATTTCTGGTCTATATCATCAGTCAATGTCTTTTCCTGACTTTCAGCAAATTGATATCGCTTCTTTATATCAGCCGCAAAAGCTTTTCTGGTAAGGGGGTCCTTCAATTTGCTGATGTCAAACCTTTTCTGTGTAGTTACAGTTGGTCCAGCCGTTCTTAGTTTCACTTTCAGTTTTGCTACTACTAAATGGTGATCACTTCCCACATCCACACCTCTTCTTACCTTCACATCTTGAAATGCATGTCTCCATCTACCGTTAATCATAATGTGGTCTATCTGGTTTCTGTCCCGACCATTTGGTGATTCCCGTGTTAATTTGTGAATTTCTTTGTGTGGGAAAAGTGTTTCTCTAATTCTTCTTCTTCTTCTTCCGTCCTTAGCCACCGACCGTCCGAGTGGCCATTTGGGTGAGGTTTTCCCATTGTTTAATTTGTGAATTTCTTTGTGTGGGAAAAGTGTTTCTCTAATGCCAAGTTGTTAATGCTACAGAAACTTATTAATTTATCCCCATTTTCGTTTGCTGTTCCGCTGCCGCATTTCCCCATTACTCTTTCATTATATGTATTGTGTGTTCCAACTTTTGCATTGAGGTCTCCCATTACTACGATAAACGAACGAACGAACTTTATTTTCGAAGGGTAAAGAATTGGGCGTGCAGGCCCGTCTAACATTCTGTCCTTCCACTCTCATTAATCTTGCATACTATATCCTTTCATTCCCACATGATGCTTTAAGCATTAATTTAAAGGCATGCAAAATTATAAAGTTACCATAACAGCATTCATTTACAGTATGCAATCATAATAAAAAAATGAGTTTTTTTTTTTTTTTTTTTGAAAACAAACAAGCTAGTAATTGGGGGAAAAAAGTAATAATAAAATAAAATAAATAAAACAAATAAAAATAAATAAATTCTGTATACCGACACTCACTCATGCGGTCAATCCGTCTACAATTAATCTGTATTTTTGAATGTGTCATCAATCATCAATACAACAATTACATAAACACATTCTCGCTTATGTCCATACATTCTTGGTGGAAAATGAAATAATAATAATAACACTTTCTTACGCATGTCTGTGGCAGGAAAAGTCTTTTAGCAGTAAAAAAAAAAAAAATTCACATTTCTAAAGTACAGTGGTATGCGGATACATTCTCACGACTCACATTTCTTAAGTACAGTATTATGTGGGTACATTCACACATACATTACATTATATAATAATATTTTAAAGTGAATATAATAATGATATTACATGAATATAAAACAAATTATTCACACAAAAAAAACGAGCGGAAGAGGAAAAGAAATGTTGACCTATGGATGAGATGTTGACAGGCAAATGCTGTTTCTATGGGGGTAGATAATCAATGTTGAGGAAGTGTTTGAAAAGTGCTTTGTTAAAAGAAACATAAAGGTATGTTTTCAGGCACTCGTAAGAAATAAAGAAGTAGAACACTTGGACAACAGAAAAACAACAGACGTGAGTGGCTTACCCAGGGTTCGAACCCCGTACCTTCCGTACGACAACTCCGCCTAGCTATCAAGCGAATCACACTGACCCCACGGCCAGCTAGGCAGAGTTGTCGTACGGAAGGTACGGGGTTCGAACCCTGGGTAAGCCACTCACGTCTGTTGTTTTTCTGTTGTCCAAGTGTTCTACTTCTTTATTTCTTACGAGTGCCTGAAAACATACCTTTATGTTTGTCTAATATTAATTTACTGTTTACAGGCCTCGGGTTTCCTTCCTTATGTGTTATTTTTGTTAAAAGAATATTGTGTAGGTAGGCATTTTAGGTGGTGTGGAAGGCTGTTCCATAAGGAGGCACCAGAGTAGGCTAGACTCTTTTTGAACAGGTCGATCCTAGGTTTGGGCAGACGTAACTGATGTAATTGTTGTCCCTCCCTTCTACTGGTTTGAAACAATAAGATCATATCTAGGTGTGTCTTCCATTTCTTTCTGCAGTTGTTGATAGAATTCATCCTTGACCTCATCATCGCTGTCATTCGTTGGTGCATAGCATTGTATTATTGTAGTGCTGGTGAATCTCCCTCTCAATCTTATTCTTATCAGTCTGTTGTTGATGGGTTTCCATTCCAGTAATGTCCTTTCTATTCCTTTCTGTAGAATAATGGCTACACCTTCATTGTGCTGTCCATCCTCTCTTCCAGAGTAAAGTACTGTTTCTCCTGTTGCTGTTTTAACTTTTCCTGCCACTGTCCATCTGCTCTCGCTTATCCCTAGAATGTGTAATCTAGTTTCTCATTTCTGCTGTGGCCTGTTTTAGTTTACCCGTCTCGTTCATTGTCCTGACATTCCAAAATCCTATTCTTGTTTTGCGGTCAGGTCGTTCGTTTTTGTGTCAGTGGCTTTCTTTCGGATTTCACCACTGACAGTCATACGAGCCTCAGACTCAGGATGTGCGTCCTGCAGCAAAGTTTGTTCATTTGTTGTCGTTTCCGTAACTTCATTTCTTTTTACATAGACAGGGGTGTCAGCCCTATACTAAAACCCCCAACCCGGAGGACCAGGGTGTCTGCTTTAGTCTGACCCCTGCCCGCTCAAACGTTTCCAGTTTGGTAGAACCTTCCAGGAGTAAAACTCCAGCTGGCATAGCTCTGGGGGTAATCAGGGTACGCAAGCCGCCATACCTCAACAAGGTATTGACACCGGTGATGCCAGGCTCTGTAACAAGTGCAACTGAAAATAATATTGTTGAGCTTGTTGCTGATTCTCATCCAGTGCGAAGTTGAAGAATTTGTATTTGTTGCATAGCTGTTAGGTAGTGTCATATAGAGTATCTTATTGTTTGGAGCTTGGCGGTAGCTTTCTTTCTGTCGTGAGCCCTGGACATTGTGAACTGTCTTAAATGGATGATGGGTACAACCTCGGCAGTTAGGCTCATGTCAAGTTTAATTTGCTAAAGTGCTTGTTGAGTCTTCATATATTGGAGTGAATTGCATTGTCTGTTATTTCTGTTTGGTACTGAACAGTTCTTTGAAGTACATCTGTAAGTTACCTTGCTGTCATCACATACTGTATTATTGACTTACCAGTTAGTCATTTACAAGTTTTTGTTGGATGGATTAACACCACTTATTCTCATTGCTGTGATGGTTTAGTAACTTGCATAACCTTTTGAGGCTTTCCCGTATTTAATTCATAATATTGCTGTTCTGTCTTTGATGTAACCTTCCTCTGTTCTTGTTGACAGCCAGACTTTATATAGGCACTTCTTGATTTGTATTGCTTACTACAGCTGTACCAGACTATAAGGTCTTCATATTTGGATATGCGCCCTAGTAGAGTCTTTGTGTCTGGGTTGAACAGGTCATACCTCACCAAAATGAGGTACTGCTTGCTGTGTTTTTGTTCCACTATACCTATTGCTTTTAAAGCTGATTGTTGTTAACTTCATACAGATACCACTACACCTCATCAGTGCTGGCTACCGAAAGTAAAGCACTGGGTTTTATTTCAATTTTTGTCACCCTTAATTTTTCATAATCTTCCTCGTCTAGATTATACTGGGCATCCTAAAAATCCTTACCTCTTTGCCATTATATCCTTTGTTTAAATAAGAAAATAGTCTAATAATTGTTTTGTTGTTGAATCATATTTTTCTGATGTTCACATCACACTTTCATTGTAACTCATATGTCAATAGATGTAATTACATCGGTGTGAGCACCTTCATTCTCTGCACACAAGATGATACCTCTTCACAACTGTTTATTCATTTTTTTGTAACACTTGTAGCGTGATGCATCAGAATGCAATGCAAACTGCTTCTTTAAATTGTTCTGTATATGGGATCGTCCATGTTTCTTTAACATCATCCTGTTTGATAGGCCATGTTAGTATAACATCTTCGTGGGAATACATGATCTGGATTGTTCTCTTCGTACAATGAATATTCTTCTTCTTCTTCCGTCCTTAGCCACCGACCGTCAAAGCAGTCAGTGGCCATTACGCCTAGTGGCGTCTTAGGGCAACAGCAGATAGGTTTTATTTTTCCATTGTTTCCCATCACGCCTAGTGGCGTCTTTAGGGCAACGGCAAATCAACCCATTTGCTGTTGTTTCCGTAATCGAAGTGACTGGCAAACGGGTGATCAGCCCGTTGTTAACAATGAATATATTTGGCTGTATTTATAGAAGCTGTGGTCGTTGTATGATAGTTGTTTGGTACTCAGTCTAGACTGACTGTCATTGTAGTCGAAGTCTGTGTTCTCACTGTGTAGGCCAATCTTTCCTTTGGGCTCTGTGTGGTCATTAAATTCTGATATACAAACAACTGTGACGTATGGAGCCTATTGTCCAAGTGGTCCCTTTACAGAAGACTGAATCACATCATTCATGTTCTGTTGCAGTGGTGGTATCTAGCAGTTTTTTTTTTACATAGTGAGGTATGTTGGTGATAATGTTGACAGTTAATTGGTGATAATGTTGACAGTTAATTGGTGATAATGTTGACAGTTAATTGAAGAGTTGGTGATAATGTTGACAGTTAATTGGTGATAATGTTGACAGTTAATTGGTGATAATGTTGACAGTTAATTGGTGATAATGTTGACAGTTAATTGGTGATAATGTTGACAGTTAATTGAAGAGTTGGTGATAATGTTGACAGTTAATTGAAGAGTTGGTGATAATGTTGACAGTTAATTGGTGATAATGTTGACAGTTAATTGAAGAGTTGGTGATAATGTGGACAGTTAATTGAAGAGTTGGTGATAATGTTGACAGTTAATTGGTGATAATGTGGACAGTTAATTGAAGAGTTGGTGATAATGTTGACAGTTAATTGAAGAGTTGGTGATAATGTTGACAGTTAATTGAAGAGTTGGTGATAATGTGGACAGTTAATTGAAGAGTTGGTGATAATGTTGACAGTTAATTGAAGAGTTGGTGATAATGTTGACAGTTAATTGAAGAGTTGGTGATAATGTTGACAGTTAATTGAAGAGTTGGTGATAATGTTGACAGTTAATTGAAGAGTTGGTGATAATGTGGACATTTAGTTGGTGATAATGTTGACAGTTAATTGAAGAGTTGGTGATAATGTTGACAGTTAATTGAAGAGTTGGTGATAATGTGGACATTTAATTGAAGAGTTGGTGATAATGTGGACAGTTAATTGAAGAGTTGGTGATAATGTGGACAGTTAATTGAAGAGTTGGTGATAATGTTGACAGTTAATTGAAGAGTTGATGATAATGTGGACATTTAGTTGGTGATAATGTTGACAGTTAATTGAAGAGTTGGTGATAATGTTGACAGTTAATTGAAGAGTTGGTGATAATGTGGACATTTAGTTGGTGATAATGTTGACAGTTAATTGAAGAGTTGGTGATAATGTTGACAGTTAATTGAAGAGTTGGTGATAATGTGGACATTTAATTGAAGAGTTGGTGATAATGTGGACAGTTAATTGAAGAGTTGGTGATAATGTGGACAGTTAATTGAAGAGTTGGTGATAATGTTGACAGTTAATTGAAGAGTTGGTGATAATGTGGACATTTAGTTGGTGATAATGTTGACAGTTAATTGAAGAGTTGGTGATAATGTGGACATTTAGTTGAAGAGTTGGTGATAATGTTGACAGTTAATTGAAGAGTTGGTGATAATGTTGACAGTTAATTGAAGAGTTGGTGATAATGTGGACATTTAATTGAAGAGTTGGTGATACTGTGTACAGTTAATTGAAGAGTTGGTGATAATGTGGACAGTTAATTGAAGAGTTGGTGATAATGTTGACAGTTAATTGAAGAGTTGATGATAATGTGGACATTTAGTTGGTGATAATGTTGACAGTTAATTGAAGAGTTAGTGATAATGTGGACAGTTAATTGAAGAGTTGGTGATAATGTGGACAGTTAATTGAAGAGTTGGTGATAATGTGGACAGTTAATTGAAGAGTTGGTGATAATGTGGACAGTTAATTGAAGAGTTGGTGATAATGTGGACAGTTAATTGAAGAGTTGGTGATAATGTGGACAGTTAATTGAAGAGTTGGTGATAATGTGGACAGTTAATTGAAGAGTTGGTGATAATGTGGACAGTTAATTGAAGAGTTGGTGATAATGTGGACAGTTAATTGAAGAGTTGGTGATAATGTGGACAGTTAATTGAAGAGTTGGTGATAATGTGGACAGTTAATTGAAGAGTTGGTGATAATGTGGACAGTTAATTGAAGAGTTGGTGATAATGTGGACAGTTAATTGAAGAGTTGGTGATAATGTGGACAGTTAATTGAAGAGTTGGTGATAATGTGGACAGTTAATTGAAGAGTTGGTGATAATGTGGACAGTTAATTGAAGAGTAGGTGATAATGTGGACAGTTAATTGAAGATTTGGTGAGATGGTGATAATGTGGACAGTTAATTGAAGAGTTGGTGATAATGTGGACAGTTAATTGAAGAGTTGGTGATAATGTGGACAGTTAATTGAAGAGTTGGTGATAATGTGGACAGTTAATTGAAGAGTTGGTGATAATGTTGACAGTTAATTGAAGAGTTGGTGATAATGTTGACAGTTAATTGAAGAGTAGAGAGTAGGGATCGCAGAGGGAAGGCAAACTCGGTCCCAAAAAATGTCGTGCTGAAGTCGGATGTGTCGACCGAAAGGTGCAGATATCACAGCTCCGGCATAAACAGACACAACGCAACAAACGTCCTTTTCAGGACGAACGAGGAAGAAGAAGTATCATTCTGAAAGCAAAGGTGCTGGGTTTGAATCACGGTACCAACACACTCCAATCTACCCAGCTGTAAATGGGTACCAGACCACTTTGAGTTAGGAAAGGAAAAAGGTAGCGAGGAAGGGAACCGGTCACTGCACCTGTGGATGCTGGACCTATAATGGTGATCTCTAACACTTCACTCCCCTATGGCAGTATCTACAATGGGATCAATCTGTGTTGGATGTTGAACATTTCCTGGGTGGACAATAAAACCTGGTTGTGTAACACAGTCTCTACTTGTTGCTGATGTCTGTCCAAGTTGTTCAGTTTTTATAATAAATGATCTGTGCTTTTTTTAGCCATTGAGCTATTTGTTTTTCCCCTCAAGTAGTGGTAGAAAGTGATTGGTGATTAATGTGGAACATGACATATAGATTGTCTTTCTTTCTTGTTGCTTCTTTGCCTTTTAAGAAGTGTGTTGGCAGCTATGGATAATTTCGAATTCTGTGTAGTAACAGTTTTCAATTTAGCCATTAGACTAGCTACAATTTCTGTAGTTTTACCCAGTTTCTTGTATATAATTAAAGGAACCTGGTTTTTTTATTTTTTTTGTAATTCAGTAAACAAGTATGCCTCAACAGAGATTCTATGGAGATGCATCAAACTTTGGACACAGGGCATTGGTCAAAATTAAGTTACTAGCCATGCCTTGGTCAAAGCTAGTTACCAGTCATGGCATTGGTCAAAGCTAGTTACCAGCCATGGCCTTGGTCAAAGTTAGTTACCAGCCATGGCTTTGGTCAAAGTTAGTTACCAGTCATGGCATTGGTCAAAACTAGCTACCAGTCATGGCCTTGGTCAAAGTTAGTTACCAGTCATGGCCTTGGTCAAAGTTAGTTACCAGTCATGGCCTTGGTCAAAGCTAGTTACCAGTCATGGCCTTGGTCAAAGCTAGTTACCAGTCATGGCCTTGGTCAAAGTTAGTTACCAGTCATGGCCTTGGTCAAATCTAGCTACCAGTCATGGCCTTGGTCAAAGTTAGTTACCAGTCATGGCCTTGGTCAAAGTTAGTTACCAGTCATGGCCTTGGTCAAAGTTAGTTACCTGCCATGGCCTTGGTCAAAGTTAGTTACCAGCCATGGCCTTGGTCAAAGTTAGTTACCAGTCATGGCCTTGGTCAAAGTTAGTTACCAGCCATGGCCTTGGTCAAAGTTAGTTACCAGCCATGGCTTTGGTCAAAGTTAGTTACCAGTCATGGCATTGGTCAAAACTAGCTACCAGAAATGGCCTTGGTCAAAGTTAGTTACCAGTCATGGCCTTGGTCAAAGTTAGTTACCAGTCATGGCCTTGGTCAAAGTTAGTTACCAGTCATGGCCTTGGTCAAAGTTAGTTACCAGTCATGCCTTGGTCAAAGCTAGCTACCAGTCATGGCCTTGGTCAGAGTTAGTTACCAGTCATGGCCTTGGTCAGAGTTAGTTACCAGTCATGGCCTTGGTCAGAGTTAGTTACCAGCCATGGCCTTGGTCAAAGTTAGTTACCAGTCATGGCCTTGGTCAAAGCTAGCTACCAGTCATGGCCTTGGTCAGAGTTAGTTACCAGTCATGGCCTTGGTCAGAGTTAGTTACCAGCCATGGCCTTGGTCAAAGTTAGTTACCAGTCATGGCCTTGGTCAAAGTTAGTTACCTGTCATGGCCTTGGTCAAAGTTAGTTACCTGCCATGGCCTTGGTCAGAATTAGTTACCTGCCATGGACTTATTCAGAGTTAGTTACCTGCCATGGGCTTTGTCAAAGTTAGTTACTAGTCATGGGCTTTGTCAAAGTTAATTACTAGTCATGGCCTTGGTCAAAGTTAATTACCAGTCATGGCGTTGGTCAAAGCTAGCTACCAGTCATGGCCTTGGTCAAAGTTAGTTACCATCCATTGCCTTGGTCAAAGTTAGTTACCAGTCATGGCCTTGGTCAAAGTTAGATACCAGTCATGGCCGTGGTCAGAGCTAGTTACCAGTTATGGCCTTGGTCAAAGTTAGTTACCTGCCATGGCCTTGGTCAGAGTTAGCTACCTGCCATGGCCTTGGTCAAAGTTAGTTACCAGTCATGGCCTTGGTCAAAGTTAGTTACCAGCCATGGCCTTGGTCAAAGTTAGTTACCAGCCATGGCTTTGGTCAAAGTTAGTTACCAGTCATGGCATTGGTCAAAACTAGCTACCAGAAATGGCCTTGGTCAAAGTTAGTTACCAGTCATGTCCTTGGTCAAAGTTAGTTACCAGTCATGGCCTTGGTCAAAGTTAGTTACCAGTCATGGCCTTGGTCAAAGTTAGTTACCAGTCATGCCTTGGTCAAAGCTAGCTACCAGTCATGGCCTTGGTCAAAGTTAGTTACCAGTCATGGCCGTGGTCAAAGTTAGTTACCAGTCATGGCCATGGTCAAAGTTAGTTACCAGTCATGGCCGTGGTCAAAGTTACCAGTCATGGCCATGGTCAAAGTTAGTTACCAGTCATGGCCTTGGTCATAGTTAGTTACCAGTCATGGCCTTGGTCAAAGCTAGCTACCAGTCATGGCCTTGGTCAAAGTTAGTTACCAGTCATGGCCTTGGTCAAAGTTAGTTACCAGTCATGGCCTTGGTCAAAGTTAGTTACCAGTCATGGCCTTGGTCAAAGTTAGTTACCTACCATGGCCTTGGTCAAAGTTAGTTACCTACCATGGCATTGGTCAAAGTTAGTTACCAGTTATGGCCTTGGTGAAATCTAGTTACCAGTCATGGCATTGGTCAAAGTTAGTTACCAGTCATGGCATTGGTCAAAGTTAGTTACCAGTCATGGCATTGGTCAAAGCTAGTTACCAGTTATGGCCTTGGTCAAAGCTAGTTACCAGTCATGGCCTTGGTCAAAGCTAGTTACCAGTTATGGCCTTGGTCAAAGCTAGTTACCAGTCATGGCCTTGGTGAAAGCTAGTTACCAGTTATGGCCTTGGTCAAAGCTAGTTACCAGTTATGGCCTTGGTCAAAGCTAGTTACCAGTCATGGCCTTGGTCAAAGTTAGTTACCAGTCATGGCCTTGGTCAAAGTTAGTTACCAGTCATGGCCTTGGTCAAAGTTAGTTACCTGCCATGGCCTTGGTCAGAGTTAGTTACCTGCCATGGCCTTATTCAGAGTTAGTTACCTGCCATGGGTTTTGTCAAAGTTAGTTACTAGTCATGGCCTTGGTCAAAGTTAATTACCAGTCATGGCGTTGGTAAAAGCTAGCTACCAGTCATGGCCTTGGTCAAAGTTAGTTACCAGTCATGGCCTTGGTCAAAGTTAGTTACCAGTCATGGCCTTGGTCAAAGTTAGTTACCAGTCATGGCTGTGGTCAAAGTTAGTTACCAGTCATGGCCTTGGTCAAAGTTAGTTACCAGCCATGGCTTTGGTCAAAGTTAGTTACCAGTCATGGCATTGGTCAAAGTTAGTTACCAGTCATGGCCTTGGTCAAAGTTAGTTACCAGTCATGGCCTTTGTCAAAGTTAGTTACCAGTTATGGCATTGGTCAAAGTTAGTTACCATCCACTGTGTGACATGTCTAGCTGGAGCATTGGTTCTGTCTTTTTAATTGTGTCTCAGAGACCTCACCCCCTGGGGGACGGGAATGGGTTTACATCAATTTATTATTTTTGAATAGTTTAAGAAAAATAGCATTAAAAAATAGCTTCTTTTCTTATCCTATCTCTCATGGAGTGAAGATTATGTGCGTGGTTTATGTGCAGTTTTAAATGGTTAGTGGAACTGTTAGTGCCAGTAACTGAGTCACTTTCTACAGCATAGCTGTGGACAGCTGCATGAAGATGAGATGCGTGAGGTAAACTGGAAACATAATTTGGGGGAAAAGATGGGAAGTAAGCACCATGCATCAGCTGTTTGGTGGCAGAGGAAATAAACAGGTATGAGTAGTTTGTTAGACCATTGGATTCATCACAAGACCTCAACAGCAAAAGATAGGGCCCTAGATGAGAAGGTAGATGATAAATCCTGAAGAAACATGGTATGATGTTAGGTGAAGAACATATATGGCTTCTCCCTGTGATGCTCAAGAAGATAGAAACAGTGAGTAATACAAAAATAGTTAAGGACATCACTACATAGCGGAAATTATTAACACTGTCAACAAAATGTGCATGTGGTCTTTAGTGATCAGTGTGAACGAAGCTGGCAGACTAAATTGTTTCTACATGAGCCATAAGTTTGGCTAAGGTGATCATCTACACAGCTTCTGTGATACATTGTGTTCTGTCAGTTCTGTGCATCTATAAAGGAGTGTGATACATTGTAGTCTGTATAGCTTCTTTGTAGCTACACAACTGTGTGATAGCTTGTGTTCTGTTATCAGTTCTGTGCATCTACACAGCTGTGGGATACTTTGTGGTCTGTATAGGTTCTGTGTAGCTACACATCTGTGTGATACCATGTGTTCTCAGTTATATGCCTCTTCACATCTGTGTGATACCATATGTTCTCAGTTATACGCATCTGTGTGACAGTTTGTGTTCTATTATGTGCCTCTACACAGCTGTGTGATAGCTTGTATTCTCAGTTATGTACCTCTACACAGCTGTGTGATACCATTTCTTCTCAGTTATGTACCTCTACACAGCTGTGTGATACCATCTGTTCTCAGTTATGTGCCTCTACACAGCTGTGTGATACCATGTGTTCTGTTATGTACCTCTACACATCTGTGTGATACTGTGTGTTCTCAGTTATACGCCTCTACGCATCTGTGTGACCGTTTGTGTTCTCAGTTATGTGCCTCTACACAGCTGTGTGATACTTTGAGGTCTGTGTAGGTTCTGTATAGCGTAACAGCTGCATGACACCATGTATTCTCTGTCAGTTCTGTTATTATCTCTTTCATATGTTGTGTTGTTGGATTGTTTTTTGTTTATATTCCCATATGTGTTGCCACAATGTGTGCCAGGTTTCCTGTTCACAAAACATACCAGAGATAGGTGAACTGCATATCTTGTCCTTGTTCACTGCTTAAAGCCATAGATAGGGCAGTTGAGGGTGGCATAGTGTGGGGCCCCTGAGGTAATTTCAATTAAAGCTATAGGGGAAAAAGGCCCCGTTTTATTGTGTTGGCAACAGATTGATTCTCTATGCGACTGCATGTGACCTCCATTTTAGATGATCCTCGTGTAGGAGAAGTATGCCAGAGCACTGTGGTAGTGGTTTATGTAGCAAATGATTTTACAAAAAGCTGGCACCAGATACACAAACTTGTTAGTCACCTTGTTAGACATGCTTGGTAAGGTGACTGACCAGATACACAAACTTGTTAGTCACCTTGTTAGACATGCTTGGTAAGGTGACTGACCAGATACACAAACTTGTTAGTCACCTTGTTAGACATGCTTGGTAAGGGGACTGACCAGATACACAAACTTGTTAGTCACCTTGTTAGACATGCTTGGTAAGGTGACTGACCAGATACACAAACTTGTTAGTCACCTTGTTAGACATGCTTGGTAAGGTGACTGACCAGATACACAAACTTGTGTAGTCACCTTGTTAGACATACTTGGTATGGTGACTCATCAGATACAAAAACTTGCGTAGTCACCTTGTTAGACATGCTTGATAAGGTGACTCTCTACAAGATAAATGAACGTAGGTAGACAATAAACAAACAAACATGTATTATTAACTGATTCAGTACGTAATTATTTTCAGCTCTGAACGGAATTATTTTTAGGCCCCAAAATTTTACACATACATAATTTACGTTTACAGACAACGTGTGTCTAATCATGAGTTAAGTATAACATATTATATATCAAATTAAAGTACATTGGATGAACAATATAAATCCATATGCCTTTCTAGCTAATTTTATGTTATGTTTGTGTTATAACAGATAACATGTACACGGAAAAAAGATAACTTGAAATTTTGAACAAAAATTTTCGACTTACGTAAGGCTTGTAACATAAATTGTTATCACAATACAGTTTCACTGCTCTCTTTGTGCAGGTAATCCATTTAGAAACACAGAAAAAGTAAGAAAGTTATGGTTGATCGCACAGTTTGTTCACTGTTCACATATTAGTAACATATCCTGTGTGTTTTTCGGCCATTATGGCGATACGACAAAACACGATTAAAGATGAAGATAAATGTGAAAAAATTCCTTCAAACGCAAATAAAAGACGTTGAAGCTTGTTGAAATTTGCCCAGTTTTGTGTTTACTTCCGTTCGAGATAAATTCCGGGCAGTATAAAATATCAGAATAGAAAGAAACAACGAAATAAATCAGCGTCTTTTAAAAGATCTTGCGGTCACAGCGGTCGGCCATTGCGTCTTTTAATAGATCTTACGTACGGAATCAGTTAAGCAGGATAACAAAAAAAACCATACATTACTAAATGACAGTGATTCACAAATAGTGTGTAACCGGGGTTCAATCAGTCACAAAACAGTACAGTGATATATATACACAAGAAGTTTTTTGTACACTTAGTCCCCGAGGAAGACTTCATGGTCATAACACGGTTCATTATTCTCCTCACCGTTGTCCTTTGTCTTAATAAGACTATGTTTAAAATACTGAGCATTCGATTGGTAGAGTGCTTAGAGCGAGTTAGGGATGGAAAAGGCAGCAAAGAAGGGAATTGGTTACCCCACCTGGATGTTGGACCTAGTATAGTGAAGTCTCTAACACTTCACTCACCTGCGGCAGTCTTTACCATCATCATCATTTCCTTTTTGTTCCCTGTGGAACATAGGGCAGAAACAGTTGCTCTCCATCAATTTCTATTCTGGGCTGTCTTTTTCATCTGTGCCCAAGTCATTCCAATTTCCCTAGCCTCCTCTTCAACAGTTCTTCTCTAAGTTCTCTTTGGCCTCCCCACTCTTCTTTTCCCCTGTGGGTTCCAGTATTTAACTATGAGGCAACCTTTTTATAAAATACTACCTGTAATTTTTCATCTCAATATTGAGAAAGATTTAGGAGTCACAACGTTACTATTTGAACACTAATATATTAAATAAACATTGTAAATTAAAACATCAGCCTACCAAATATGTCTTGTAAGGCAACTGCGGATGGTTGTGCTTCAGGTGATTAACTTTATATAAAACAAATTGCTACAGGACCCACCACTATACTGTATTGGCACAAGTTATCTTCATGGGGATGATAAACTAAACAACATGGATGTCCCATACAATTTACTATTAGGGATTAAAAAGTTTGTTTTGCCATACAGTTGATTTCGTCTGTAAAATCTAGAATCTACTGAACATTGATTTCATCAAAATTTGTATGGAAACTTAAAAAAAAAATTTGTGTGACAGTTTTATGCAGTAGATAACAGAACTTGTTTGAAAATATCTTTCTCGTCTTTATTTAATGTAGGTAATGAGTACACTTATTCGTGACATATGTAGTAGTTGGGTTCATTTAAGTTGATGTAGGACCAAAACACACAGGATTTTTTTTGAGGGCATCAAAAGTTGATTTTTTTGTTGTAAAGGAAAGTCTGTCAGACGTCTGGTCATGTAATTTTCATAGTTGTTATGGGCAAGGGAGGTAACATCTTTGTTTTTGTTTCTTGAGAATATTGTTTGTTCTCAAAATCTTCAGATAGGGATGTCTTTATGTTGTACTTATGGGTTTCACTTGCATTATTGAGCTATATCCACAAGACCATGATTGCACCTATTATTTTTGTGTTTGTCACTTCATTCTATTTTCTGTTGGGAAGTGCAGCTGTAGGTTTACAAGAAATGTTTGAAACAAAGTGTGGATAATAAAAGTTGTAGATTACCTGGTCAAGTTTGTGCTTGTTGATTTCTTCTATTCTGTGGCTCCTAGCATAGTGCCTTCGCTGCTGTTGGCCTAATTGGATGAAAGTTGCCTCATGTACCCTTGAGGTGGTGAGTTTGTAGCAATTAGTTTTAATAATATGGTTGCTAGCTCTATCTGAAGCCTAGCATTAGTTTCTGTTTAGTCATGCCTGAAAAAGTAGTGGTCCTATCTTGTCTAGTGAGGTATTTTGGCAAAAAAACCGTTTACTTCAGCATTGATGTGGTTTCAAAAGACAAATGCAGAATTCATGCATCAAACTGGATTCACTGAAAATCTGGCCAAAATAAGATTGTTGGAGTCAGTGATAAACAACAGTGGTTGTCTTCACAGTTCTTTAAACCATCCAAGGCATAACATTTTTATTGTGCAAGGAAAGAGTTGGACAGCTTAAGAAAGACATCAGACTTAAATTCTTGAGGATGGAAAAGCCAGGTTCAAAGACTTGGGATGCATGAAGGCATACCTGGAGTCATCTTTATATGACCACCAGCTGTACACAATGTTACAATATACATATGTAAAATGAACCTATGTCTGTGAGGCTAATTACACACTCATTGACTCTTGAAATCATCCACACACTTCCAGGGATTTCCCCTGTGGTGAAACTTGTTGAGAACCTAGCATTGCACACTAAGCTTGGAGAAGTATTTTAGCTCTGTATAGTTGGAGAGCCTCATTGGATGGCGGGGAATACACAGAATGCCACGCACTTCCTACTCCTTGCTTGGGACCAGATGTGACGATCCATTACATGCAAACCAAGCTGGAGAAACTGGGGCTCATGACTTCAACTCAGCACGTTTCGGAATGGCAGAAAAGCCTAGATCTGCAGTTTAAATAATATCAAGGAGTCTTCAACTTGATATTGACTGCACAAAGGACTGAAAAGCTCAGCAGTTCTAGTTAAACAACAACAACAACAAAGATTTATGGGAAAACAAAAATGGTCAAATATATATCCAGATCATAAAGACAGAGGATATGGAGAGTACATAGATTTGAATTGGATGGATAATTCTTATTTCTTCCTTATTTGCCTGGGTACTCCAAGAACTAGTGACATGATAAACAAGAATACTTGTGTCTTTGAGTTGTTATCACACTGGACAAATAATAATGCAGAGATTTAGTAAATATTGACTGAAGTTTGCCTGTTAATCTAAGTGGCTGGAGAATGGTATCTTGTAGGGGAAGGCAGGAAGCTACAGAGAGGGGGGGGGGGGGGGGGGGGGGGGGGGGGAGGGGGAGGGAGGGGGGGGGGGGGGGGGGGGGAAGATTGCCAAGGTACATTTTAGTGTTGCTTAGCAAACATCTTCTCGTTGATGGTCGTATTGTCACATGATGATCACACAATGAGCAGTCTGCCTTATTCATAGCCATCAGTTTTTTACTTGAGGGGGATTAAAGGGAGGCCATGATGTCTGCTTCACTTGTAAATCAACATTTCTTGGGGATGTGCTCCTTACTTGGGTGTATATCCACTTGTACAATTTCTAGATTATTTGAATAAATGGAATTTGTCTGCATTTGCCTGGTTTCATCCTGAAAATGGTCACCTGACTTCTAGGTGAATTATAGTTTTATCAGATTCTCTTTGCCACTTTTCTTTGAAACTGTTTCTCATTATTTTAAAATAAATCTCTTTATGTGGTTCCCTTTTGTTTCCTTCTTTGGAAACAACAGGTATTCACCCTATTGTTGTTTACTTTAATTTGTAGCGCACCTCCTAATATTAGTACTTAAAACAGTCGGTTCACATATATAAAGGTACACAAACACACATGTATACAAACACCACATACATAATTTAATAGTTTTAACAATATTTAAAAGATACATACATTTATATAAGTTATAACCCACTCTATTAAGCTGCAGTTTCACTATTATTTAATAAAGAGACACACACACACACACAAAATGAAAAGATAATACTGGTGCACAATGCTTTTAATAAAGAAATGCGGACTGTATCCATGTTCCTGCTTGTGTAAAAAGTTTGTTATGCCAAACTGGATGAAGTCATGTGACCAACAACTTCTTGTGAACACATCAAGCTGTTTGGTCAAGAAAACATGTAGGAATACTTCTATCCTGCTTGTGCCTTGCAGCTTTTACATATTTGTCATGCAAGTAGAATATTTTTAATTCTCATCCATGAATAGCTGGAAGAAAAGTAATAGTGTTTCAAGAGGTCTGACAATCTTCTGCTGCGCTTGATGCATGCTTTAAAATGACTAACAGAAAAATGTTGAGACTTTGGAAGAAATGAATGACTTTAGTTTGAACAATTCTCATAGCAGATTACTACTGAAGGGGAGTGAAGTGTCAGAAATGTCACCATAGTAGGTATCTGAGGTGACATTTGATGTTCCTTTCCTCGCTGTCTTTGCCTTCTCTAACTCAAGAGCAGTCAGGTACCAATTTGTTACTGTTGATCAGAATCAATGTCATTGCACTCCAGGAAAACCTGTAGGTACTCAGTCACCTTCAGCAAATGTCGAGTCGAAGTTAATGAATGCTAATTGTTCCTTCTGCACGCTGATTTTATATGCACCGGATGCATCTTCATACGTTCATCCCTGTTGGTCTTACATTTGATGCCAAATTCTAGCAATCTTAGCCTTGATGGTTCATCTATTGCAGTATCATTCTCTAATAGGCAATCATTAATTGCCCTCTGTATGTCTCCCATATTCATATCTTTGGATGCTCTTGAAGCTAGTCTGTCAGCTCTTTCATTGCCACATACCCCTGCATGACCAGGACAGTAGATCCACACCAGTTCCTGAAGATTTGAGGCTTCTATGGGGGTTTTCCATTCATGCCGGGTAAACTGGAGCAAGATACTACCAGGGTTTTGAACCCAGAACTTGATAACTGTACATCGAGAGACAAGTGCTGTAACCACTCTACCAATCTGATGCTCCATTTTAGTATAGGAAATTGCTGTAATTGAGCAAATAGGTCTAAATTTCATACATGAAAAGGCATTCTGTTAAAAGTTGTACCGTAGTTCTCTATTTATCAGGCACCTATGCCAACAAAATGCGACTATCTTTCCAGTCTAGATATAAACGTATAGTGTGTCGAGTAAATATTTTTATTTTGAATGCACCACCTTTTGAGAATGGGTCATATGGACATACACAACACACACTTATTGATACTAACCTGGGCCACTAAAAATACGTGAGGTGAGATGGTATGTACCTAAAATTATAGGATGGATTGGGAATGCAAACCTCAGTGTCCACTAGAATATTTACAATTTCAGAGCTGAGGCATAAGCACTGGGGGGAAAAAAAAAAGAAGCCATTATGGAAAACGGGGATAATTGATTTTTTGCTAAACATCTGCACAAGAGTATTGCCAGTTCACATGTGATCTGCTACTTATGGGCAGATTTCACCTGTGTTTGACCTTAGGGAATACATACAGGAACAGTAATACCTGCATTATTGTCTGGTTTGGAAACAGAAACTTCCTACTTCAGTGTCTCAGTTTTCACTCCTTATAAAACAGGATCACCAATGGAGCAGGCCTTTCAGAAATCGTCTGCATAAACACTTCATGTGTCCTTACATTTATGGTGGTTTCTGTTGCAGCTTTTGTCTTAATGATGAGGTTAATGACCTCACATTAGGTGCTTCTTCCTGAGGGAACAGTGGCCTTATTTTTTTTCTGTCTTGGAGACCATTAGGGAACATTCTGGGTAAATGGCAAGTTAACATAATAATTATGTCCCAACTTTGTTCCATTTCTTTCATGTTTTGTTTGAGCTTTTGTCATTTTCTCACAGAGAAATAAATTGTCAAATTTCTCTTAGTAGATACTGCCACAGGGGAGAGGAGTGTTGTAGACTTCATCATACTCTAGTGTCTGTTGTATGAGGTGGGGGTGACCTTTGCCTTTCCTAACTCAAGAGCAGCCAGGTACCTGTCTTTTACAGCGGGGATAGACTGAGCCTGACGCTATCTGGTTTTGAACCTGGTTACTTAGTAATCATTTGATTAGAAAATATTTGTTTGCTGGGTCAGTTTGTCCAGAAATAGATTTAGCTAGGGTTCATTGTAGTAGTGTTTGCATCTGTTCAAAGCTGTTGACACTGTGAAAATAGAGGATTGCTGAGAATTTGTTCCTGCAGCAGCTCTTTAATTGTGCCCTGGCAAATTGTCATGTGTTGTGTTGTGTTGTGCATGTTTAACTTGTTTTGTTGTGCAACTGCAGCTGGCAGTGGTGGTCTACATACTTATGACAGCTCATGAGCCATTGGATCTTAGTCAATTATGTACGAGGGAAGGTCAAAAAGTAATGCCTCCTATTTTTTATGTATGTAAATACTGCATCGGTGTGCAATTTGTAAATTTAGCAGGATTCCTCAAACACTCTTCTGCACTGTATAGCATTACCAACCTGTTTCAGTAACAGGTGGCACCACTGTAACAGTTTTAAAAATGGCTGCCAAAGACGCTCGGTTAAAACAACGTTATGTCATAGAATTCCTCAATGCTGAAGGCGAGACCCCAATTCACATCCACGAACGTTTGAAGAATGTTTATGGAGATTCAACAGTGGATGTTAGCACTGTCCGACGTTGGGTACATCGGTGTGATGAAGCTAAAGTAGGTCAATCCTCAATGGCTGACGCAAAGCGGACTGGCTGTCCGTCTACTGCAGTGACTCCACACAACATTCATCGAGTTGATGGCATCATTCGTGGTGACCGTCGGGTAACACTGGATGAACTTTCTTCCATGTTGTCCATTAGTAAAGGCAGTGTCCAGAACATCGTTAAAGACCTGGGTTATTCAAAAGTTTGTGCATGGTGGGTACCCAGACAAAGAAACAAGGAAAACCATATCCATCAACCTCCTGCACCGTTACGAAACTGAAGGAGAAGAGTTTTTATCGAATATTGTGACAGGTGATGAGACTTGTGTTCATTTTTTTTAACCAGAATCCAAGAGGCAGTCAGTGGAATGGCATCACACAACATCGCAGACAAGAAAGAAGTTCAAAAGTTCACCATCTGTAGGGAATGTTATGGCCTCCGTGTTTTGGGATGAGAAGGGTGTGATTCTTCTCGACTTCTTGGAACAGGGAAACACGGTGAATGCAGACCGTTACATTGAAACTTTGAAGAAGCTTAGAGGTCGTCTTCGGCGACTTTACCCATTAAAAGATCAGAGAACTGCACTACTGTTGCACGATAATGCCACGCCACACACCGCTAAACGCACCATTGATGCGATTGCAGAATTTGGCTGGACATTATTACCACATCCCCCTTACAGTCCCGATCTTGCACCTTCTGACTTCCATCTGTTTGGACCAATAAAAGAAGATCTTCACGGGCATCACTTTGAGGACACCGAGACCCTTAAACGCGCCGTATGCCAGTGGTTTAGGAAAAAAGACACAAATTTTTACCGTGCGGGGATACATGCCCTTGTGAGAAGATGGACAAAAACTGTAACAAATAACGGAGACTACATTGAGAAATAAATTTTTGAAGTTCAGACTTGGGGCTACATTTCAATGTGAATTTTATCTGTTTTCTTGCCTATTGAATGAAATTAAAAATTACGAGGCATTACTTTTTGACCGTCCCTCGTATAACATTACTAATTTAAAAGAACAAAAAAACCGGGACAGGACCAACGTTCGTTCGTTCGTTTGTCTGCTATGTTGCTGTTATACCCTGTTCAACCTGAAAATTGGTTATAGTTGGGGTATATTGTGCATTTAGTTTCTTCGGTGCTAGCAGGTTGTTAGTCCTGAAAAGGACTGGTCCTAAAAAGGACCACTAGCTGACTGTCTAGCTTCCTCTTCTTTGTTTGTCCGTTCGTGGTGCCGTGGTGTGTTCATGGTGTTTTTCATATCCTGCCTCCCTATTTGGCTTGTTTGGTTTTGTGTGTTTTTGTCCTCCTCGTGTCTGATTCTTGTGTCTTCTTCTCCTGTATCTGTAATAGTGCTTTTTCTATGCTGGGAGTAGTCTTTCTAGAGTTTCCTCGATGATGTTTTCTTCTGTTTGGTTGTTCGTTTTAGTTTCTCGCGTGTTGTTTGATGTAATGTCCTCAATGGCTCTTCGTTCTGCTTCGATTCTTTTGAGTATTTCTGAGTTTTCTTCTTTCAGCTCTGCCAGCTTCTTGACATCTGCTTCTATCTGCTGCTGCACTGTATAGCAACATTTAAACTTGTACACTTTTATAAAAAGTCAAAAAGTGAGAGAAAAAAATTGCTGGGACAAAACCATCCAGTTGAATATTTAAGTCATCATTTTCTTTGTCACTCCTGATGGAGGGAGCATGGAACAACAATCACTTTACAGGAAGTCTACCTCAAGCAGTCATGTGATCTTGTAGTGGTGGTTTCTGTAGCTTCTTCTTCTTCTTTGATCCTTAGCCGCCGACCGTCAAAGCAGTCAGTGGCCATCACGCCTAGTGGCGTCTTGTAGGGCAACAACAAATTGATTCCACTTTGCTCGGTCGGTGGCCATCCTTCGTACAGTGCCCCAACTCTGGTTCATTCTTTGCATCTCAGCCTCCACAGTCCTCCGCCAGGTTGTTTTTGGTCGGCCTCTCTTTCGTTTTCCTTCAGGGGTCCAAAGCATAGCTGTTCTTGTGATGGCATCGGGGTCTCTTCTGAGGACATGGCCAACCCAGTTCCAGCGTCTGCCAGCTATGATGGTGTGCATGTCCTCTTGCTTGCTACGAGTAAGCAGATCTTGGTTAGTGATGGTATTCGGCCAAAAGATTCAGTGAGTTTTTCTTAGGCATGTTGTGTGAAAAGAGGACAATTTCGACATTTCCTTCTCTGTAACTCTCCAGCATTCCGCACCATAGAGAAGCACAGAAAGCACACAGCTCTGATATAATCTTAATTTTGTGCTTGTGCTGTATTGGGAGGACTTCCAGATGTTGTTTAGGCTAAAGAAGGCTGTTCTTGCCTTATTCATTCTGATGTTGATGTCTTTGCCTGCCCTGCCGTCTGGTGTTACTATGCTTCCTAGGTATGTGAAGGTATCTGTCTGTACCAATTGCTTATTCCTTACTGATATAGGCTCAGGGTTGCTCACATTGAGCGTCATGACCTCAGACTTCTTTAAATTGATGTTCAAGCCCACCTGCTGGCTAAACTTGTTAAGTCTATCCGTTTTTTCCTGGATGTGTTGATGTGAATGTGCTAGTAGTGCAATGTCATCTGCATATTCCAGATCTTCCAATGTGGAAAATGTTGTCCATCTTATTCCTCTTGGACTGCCCTCTGTTGTCTGGCGCATCACCCAGTCTATGACTGTTAAAAATAGAGTGGTAGACAAGGGGCATCCCTGTCGTACTCCTGTCTTCACCTCAAAGGTTAGGTTGCTCTGCCCAACACTACACGTAAAGTTGGCATAGAGGCTTTTTATAATTGACACTATGCAGCTTGGAATTCCATAAGCCCTCAGTATTTTCCATAAACTGTCCCTATGTATACTGTCAAAAGCCTTTTCAAAATCAACGAAATTAATGTAAAGCTGTCTTTGCCATTCTGAGCACTGCTCTATAATGTTCCCGAGAGTGAATATATGATCTACACATCTTCTATTCTTTCTAAATCCTGCTTGTTCCTTCCTCAGTTTGTGGTCTACTGCCTTTGAAATTCTCTGTGTAATTATCCTGCCTAGTATTTTGCTGGGAGCTGAGAGAAGAGTGATTCCTCTCCAATTATTGCAGTCTGCAAGATCTCCCTTCTTGGGCAACTTGACAATTATTCCTTTGTTCCACTCTGATGGTGTTGTCCCCGTTTTCCAGACTTGTGCAAATAGTGGTTCTAATAGTTCTGCTGCTAGCTCAGGGTCTGTCTTAAATAGCTCTGCATTTAAGTTATCATGGCCCGGAGCTTTGCCGTTCTTTAACCCTTTGATTGCTGTGATGATTTCTTCTTTTCGTGGAATGTCTGTATTCACATCTAGATCGTTTTCTGCTTCAGGAACATTCAGCTGTGTCTCTGGTGGTTCCTTGTTCAGAGTTTCTCTGAAGTGCTCTGCCCATCTTGTTTCCTGTCCCTCTGCTGTCGTGATGAGATTACCTTGCTTATCTCTTACTAATGTAATATTGTTTGCACCTCGTTTTCCGCTGATGAATTTAGTTATTTTGTATACTGTGCTTTGTTCATTTCTCAGTGCTGCCTCCTCTGCCTGTCTTGCAAGATCGTCTAGGAAATTCCTTTTGTTGGCTCGGGTTTGGCGTTTAACTTCCTTGTCCAGCTGACTGTACTGTTCGCTATATAGTTGCTTTAACCTGGGGGGACTTCGCTTCTGTTTTCTTTCTTTTCATTTCCTTTCTCATCGTTATGGTGTTTAATGTTTCTGGTGTTATCCAGTCTTGCTTCTTCCTTTCCTGGAATCCCAAGCATGATTTGCTGCTTTCTTTGTATATTGTTGAAATGGTGTTGAAATTCTGGTCTATATCATCAGTCAATGTCTTTTCCTGACTTGTGGCAAATTGATATCGTTTCTTTATGTCGGCCGCAAAAGCTTTTCTGGTAAGGGAGTCCTTCAATTTGCTGATGTCAAACCTTTTCTGTGTAGTTACAGTTGGTGCAGCCCTTCTTAGTTTCACTTTCAGTTTTGCTACTACTAAATGGTGATCACTTCCCACATCTGCACCTCTTCTTACCTTCACATCTTGTAATGCATGTCTCCATCTACCGTTAACCATGATGTGGTCTATCTGGTTTCTGTCCCGACCATTTGGTGATTCCCATGTTAATTTGTGAATTTCTTTATGTGGGAAGAGTGTTCCTCCAATGACCAGGTTGTTAATGCTACAGAAACTTATTAGTTTATCCCCATTTTCATTTGCTGTTCCGCTGCCGCATTTCCCCATTGTTCTTTCATTATATGTATTGTGTGTACCAACTTTCGCATTGAGGTCTCCCATTACTATAACAAGATCATATCTAGGTGTATCTTCCATTTCTTTCTGCAGTTGTTGATAGAATTCATCCTTGACCTCCTCATCGCTATCATTCGTTGGTGCGTAGCATTGTATTATTGTAGTGTTGGTGAATCTCCCTCTCAATCTTAATCTTATCAGTCTGTTGTTGATGGGTTTCCATTCCAGTAATGTCCTTTCTATTCCTTTCTGTAGAATAATGGCTACGCCTTCATTGTGCTGTCCATCCTCTCTTCCAGAGTAAAGTACTGTTTCTCCTGTTGCTGTTTTAACTTTTCCTGCCTCTGTCCATCTGCTCTCGCTTATCCCTAGAATGTGTAACCTATAGTTTCTCATTTCTGCCATGACCTGTCTTAATTTACCTGTCTCGTACATTGTCCTGACATTCCAAAAACCTATTCTTGTATCCTGTTTTGCGGTCAGGACATCCGTTTTCATGTCAGTGGCTTCCTTTCGGCTTTCACCACTGACAGTCATACGAGCCACAGACTCCGAATGTCCATCCCGCAGCAAAGTTTTTCCATTTATTGTTGTTTCCGTAACGAGCGATTTTTTTTACATAGACAGGGGGGTTTCTGTAGCAGTATGTTTTAAGTTGCCAGCACCATACACAACAACAACAACATGTTAGTTGTTGTCTGAGGGAACCAGTACTTGTGTCCTTTATCTCATCAGAGGAACTACACCAGTCCATATAAGGCAGTGATGCATCTAAAGTGATACCTACTTATTTGGTAGTGATTTGGTGAGGGGGGGAGGTGGAGAGAAGAGGGAAGGTAGTGTAGCATGAAGAATAGGACTGCTGTATCCCCATGGTTTGTTAAATTGGCACGGCAGGAGTTTGTGTGTTATACTAGTAGTGTCATGTCAAACAGATTGTGTTATAATAGTAGTGTCATGTCAAACAGATTGTGTTATACTAGTAGTGTCATGTCAAACAGATTGTGTTATACTAGTAGTGTCATGTCAAACAGATTGTGTTATAATAGTAGTGTCATGTCAAACAGATTGTGTTATACTAGTAGTGTCATGTCAAACAGATTGTGTTATACTAGTAGTGTCATGTCAAACAGATTGTGTTATAATAGTAGTGTCATGTCAAACAGATTGTGTTATACTAGTAGTGTCATGTCAAACAGATTGTGTTATAATAGTAGTGTCATGTCAAACAGATTGTGTTATACTAGCAGTAGCAGTGTCATGTCAGACAGATTGCGTTATACTAGCAGTAGCAGTGTCATGTCAAACAGATTGCGTTATACTAGCAGTGTCATGTCAAACAGATTGCGTTTTACTAGCAGTGTCATGTCAAACAGATTGCGTTATACTAGCAGTGTCATGTCAAACAGATTGTGTTATACTAGCAGTGTCATGTCAAACAGATTGCGTTTTACTAGCTGTGTCATGTCAAACAGATTGCGTTATACTAGCAGTGTCATGTCAAACAGATTGCGTTATACTAGCAGTGTCATGTCAAACAGATGGCGTTATACTAGCAGTGTCATGTCAAACAGATTGCGTTATACTAGCAGTGTCATGTCAAACAGATTGCGTTATACTAGCAGTGTCATGCCAAACAGATTGCGTTATACTAGCAGTGTCATGTCAAACAGATTGCGTTATACTAGCAGTGTCATGCCAAACAGATTGCGTTATACTAGCAGTGTCATGCCAAACAGATTGCGTTATACTAGCAGTGTCATGCCAAACAGATTGCGTTATACTAGCAGTGTCATGCCAAACAGATTGCGTTATACTAGCAGTGTCATGCCAAACAGATTGCGTTATACTAGCAGTGTCATGCCAAACAGATTGCGTTATACTAGCAGTGTCATGCCAAACAGATTGCGTTATACTAGCAGTGTCATGCCAAACAGATTGCGTTATACTAGCAGTGTCATGCCAAACAGATTGCGTTATACTAGCAGTGTCATGCCAAACAGATTGCGTTATACTAGCAGTGTCATGCCAAACAGATTGCGTTATACTAGCAGTGTCATGTCAAACAGATTGCGTTATACTAGCAGTGTCATGTCAAACAGATTGCGTTATACTAGCAGTGTCATGTCAAACAGATTGCGTTATGCTAGCAGTGTCATGTCAAACCGATTGCGTTATGCTAGCAGTGTCATGTCAAACCGATTGCATTATACTAGCAGTGTCATGTCAAACCGATTGCGTTATACTAGCAGTGTCATGTCAAACCGATTGCGTTATACTAGCAGTGTCATGTCAAACCGATTGCGTTATACTAGCAGTGTCATGTCAAACCGATTGCGTTATACTAGCAGTGTCATGTCAAACCGATTGCGTTATACTAGCAGTGTCATGTCAAACCGATTGCGTTATACTAGCAGTGTCATGTCAAACCGATTGCGCAGTGTCATGTCAAACCGATTGCGTTATACTAGCAGTGTCATGTCAAACCGATTGCGTTATACTAGCAGTGTCATGTCAAACTGATTGCGTTATACTAGCAGTGTCATGCCAAACAGATTGCGTTATACTAGCAGTGTCATGCCAAACAGATTGCGTTATACTAGCAGTGTCATGTCAAACAGATTGCTACATAAACCACCAATGAAAGAGCACATATAAAGTAATGTGGCTCTGGCTTCCAACAAAATAGGCCAGTTTAGTGTCATGCCTGTAAGGGGGTACAAACGTGGGCCAGTTTAGTGTGGTGCCTGTAAGGGGGTACAAAAGTAGGCCAGTTTAGTGTGGTGCCTGTAAGGGGGTTCAAAAGTAGGCCAGTTTAGTGTGGTGCCTGTAAGGGGGTACAAAAGTAGGCCAGTTTAGTGGTGCCTGTAAGGGGGTACAAAAGTAGGCCAGTTTAGTGTGGTGCCTGTAAGGGGGTACAAAAGTAGGCCAGTTTAGTGTTTAAGGGGGGTACAAAAAAGTGTGGTGCCTGTAAGGGGGTACAAAAGTAGGCCAGTTTAGTGTGGTGCCTGTAAGGGGGTACAAAAGTAGGCCAGTTTAGTGTGGTGCCTGTAAGGGGGTACAAAAGTGGGCCAGTTTAGTGTGGTGCCTGTAAGGGGGTACAAAAGTGGGCCAGTTTAGTGTGGTGCCTGTAAGGGGGTACAAAAGTGGGCCAGTTTAGTGTGGTGCCTGTAAGGGGGTACAAAAGTAGGCCAGTTTAGTGTGGTGCCTGTAAGGGGGTACAAAAGTAGGCCAGTTTAGTGTGGTGCCTGTAAGGGGGTACAAAAGTAGGCCAGTTTAGTGTGGTGCCTGTAAGGGGGTACAAAAGTAGGCCAGTAAGGGGGTAAGGGGGTACAAAAGTAGGCCAGTTTAGTGTGGTGCCTGTAAGGGGGTACAAAAATAGGCCAGTTTAGTGTGGTGCCTGTAAGGGGGGGGTTTACTGTAAGGGGGTAAAAATAGGGCCAGTTTTGGTGTGGTGCCTGTAAGGGGGTACAAAAGTAGGCCAGTTTAGTGTGGTGCCTGTAAGGGGGTACAAAAGTAGGCCAGTTTAGTGTGGTGCCTGTAAGGGGGTACAAAAGTAGGCCAGTTTAGTGTGGTGCCTGTAAGGGGGTACAAAAGTAGGCCAGTTTAGTGTGGTGCCTGTAAGGGGGTACAAAAATAGGCCAGTTTAGTGATGGTGCCTCTAAGGGGGTACAAAAGTAGGCCAGTTTAGTGTGGTGCCTATAAGGGGGTACAAAAGTAGGCCAGTTTAGTGTGGTGCCTGTAAGGGGGTACAAAAGGAGTGAAAAGAGCTTTCTATTTAATGACTATAGCCATGATGGTTGACACATACATGAAGTACAGGTATTGGACCATTTATCTGTCAATAATAAAAGGGTGCGGCTGTAAAAGTGGAGATACCGCCCCTCAAAAATATAAATAGGAATAGAGTCAGTTTTACAATAGGAAGTTTTACAGTGTATTGTTCTAATGTAAAACTAAGTACCAAGTATTGATGTGTGTGTTTGTGTGGGCCATTTGTCTGGCAGGCTTAGGACCTGAGGGTTTCCATAGAGGGGTATTATTCCAGAATTCAGGTAGCCAGGCCTGAATGATGACCTTTATGGTTTATAAATTGTCTGTTTCTACGTTATTTTTCTTCCTTAACATGGGTAAACTGGAAAAGGCATTTGACTGGGTCCCCTGGAGCAAACTTTGGGACTGTTTGGCAAGGAAGAACATTCCAGCACCTCTGATTCATGCTATACAGAGCTTCTACAAGTCTTGCAGAAATTATGTGAGGACAGCAAACCATAAGTCAGAAGAGTTCAGGACCACCACTGGTATAAGACAAGGTGATATCCTGTCACCTTATATTTTCATATTCCTCATGGACGATGTTATCAAGTCATGTAAGGATAGAACAAGAAAGTATTCAGTGGGGTACTGGAAGATGAGACAGGTATGTATTTCAGAGCTGGCATTTGCTGATGATATGTTGCCCTGATTGCTAAATCAGAGGCACATCTCCAATCCAACCTGCAAGTCTGGAAGGAAGAGCTGGAGAAGAGAGGGATGGTCATAAGTAGCTCTAAAACAAAATCCATGGTGATATCACAAGAAGAAAGAAGACATCAGATTAAGCTGGGAGAACAGGTCCTGGAGCAGGTCGACCACTTTAAATATCTCGGAGCTATTATAGACCGAAAGGGGGGCATCAAAGAAGAGTTGGCCACTCGAAAAGCAGCAGCTGGGAGACTTTTTCAGACCATAAATCGAGGATTCCTCAGCAATAGAGAGGTTGGTAAGAAAACGAAGATGGCTGTATACCGCTGCACCTATGTCCCAGTCTTGACATATGGATGTGAGTCATGGGCAATGACTACAACCCATAAAAGCCAGATCCAAACCTCAGAAATGAGGTATCTGAGGAAAGTGGTTGAAGTAACAAGAAGAGACATGGTCCGCAACCAGACGATACGTTAAGGCCTAAAATCCCACCCCCTGCAGATCCAAGTAGAACAGTTCCAACTAAGATGGTTTGGCCATGTCTGCAGAATGGGAGAAGATCGGCTACCACGACAAGCATGGGAAACAAAGAGCCAGGGATCCAGACCCCCAGGACGACCCAGAGTGCGCTGGGAGGACAACATTAGACAATCTTTGAAGGACCGAGGACTAGAATGGAACCAGGCCAGGAGGAAGACAGCCGATAGGATAGTCTGGCGCTCTCTCTTCCAAACCTCTACACCTCACGGTAGAAGGGGAACGACTAAGTAAGTAAGTAAGTAACATGGGTAAATCACTGTCACTGTAAGATGTTGTCAGTTTTTCATGAAATCATAGCTGATAGATGAACCAATACTACATTCACCACACACTCACCTTTGTCATCAGAGATGGGAAGTACATCTTGATTTCTGGACAAGTTCTTACAGTTGTGCGTCTTCACTCAATTACAGGAATGAAGTTATTTGTTGTGGACATTTATGGAAAGTTGTATATTGGTGACAGGTATGGAGAGTTGATTTGTTATGACAGGTATGGAAACTTGTATTGTTGATAAGTATGGAGAGTTGCATTGCTGTTGACAGATATGTAAAGTTGCATTACTGTTGACAGTTATGCAAAGTTGTATTGTTGACAGGTACTCACCACACACTCACCTTTGTCTAGATATTTGAGTAACTCCACAATCCACATAGTCTAGTCCTTAATAATTAACGAAGCATATAATAGTCTAGTCCTTAATAATTAACGAAGCATACTTTGTTTTGGCATTTCTTTTTTCTCTAGGCCTTCTTGACATGACAACTGGGGGTAAATGTGAACAGGGCTGAAAAAAGTGGACTAAAACTGTGAGGAAAAATCACCAGAATACAGGCCTTCACCATTGATTGGTTTGAAAATGGTCGCAGATTAACAAAGTGGAAGCCAGAAGAATTACTTGGCGTGCATCTGAAATATTATACTTTTTTGGTGTTTGGAATGTTCCAGATGCAGGGTAGCTGGATAAATGGTTCCATACTTGTACAAGTGTTGTTTGTCTTAAATCACGGAAGGTTTTCTCATGGGATAGTATCTGTGGAGTGACCGTGATTGAATCTTGCATGATGTGTAGACATTTTTTTAATTATAGCATAAATGAAGTGTAAAGGTAAAGGTAAAGGTAAAGGAACCCGTTACACGCCCATTTAGGCATATTGGGAATATGGTGTTAGGCCCATATTATCTTGACCGTCGGCACACGAGGGGTGATGTGGTCGGCATCACGCCGGCCGCCTTAACCTTCCCAGAGTAGCTCTGGTACCCATTTGGGGCTGGGTCGACCCAGGAGCCGTTTGTGGCCTAAAAATTTTCCGCCTCATCTGGGGATCGAACCATAGACCACTGCGCTAGGAAGCCAGTGCACTAACCACTATGCTACCGCGGCTCCATTAAATGAAGTGTGATTATTTCATATTTAGCTTCAGTATCTGTGTTTAGCTGATGTGACAGTGTGAAGCAAGCAACATGATGTACCAGCATACTTTCCCACAAGTATGACAATCAGCAAGTATGTCTATAGGAGAGCAGCTCAGTTGGTGGTGGGTGGCATTATTGATCATTTTATTTTGATCTCTACATTATTGCCATTCCCCTGGCTATGGCTGGTTGCCCTGGACGCAGTCATCAGAGATGGGAGGTACATCTTGATTTCTGGACAAGTTCTTATAGTTGTGCCCTGGACGCAGTCATCAGAGATGGGAGGTACATCTTGATTTCTGGACAAGTTCTTATAGTTGTGCCCTGGACGCAGTCATCAGAGATGGGAGGTACATCTTGATTTCTGGACAAGTTCTTATAGTTGTGCGGCTTCACTCAATTACAGGAATGAAGTTATTTGTTGTGGACATTTATGGAAAGTTGTAATACTGGTGACAGGTATGGAGAGTTGTATTATTGATAGGTATGAAAACTCCATTGCTGTTGACAGATATGGAGAGAGTTGTATTGCTGTTGACAGATATGTAACGTTGTATTACTATTGACAGGTATGCAAAGTTGTATTGTTGACAGGTACAAAAAGTTGTATTGTTGACAGGTTTGCAAAGTTGTATTGTTGACTGGTATGAAAAGTTGTATTGTTATTGACAAATAAAAGAAGTTGTATTGTTGTTGACAGGTAAAAAAAAAAACAAAGTTGTATTGTTGTTGACAGGTAAAAAAAAAGCTGTTTTGTTGATGACAGATATGAAAATTTGAATTGTTATAGAGAGGTATGAAAAGCTGTATTCTTGTTTGACAGGTATGAAAGTTGTATTGTTGTTGACAGGTTTGAAAAGTTGTGTTGATGACAGATATGGAGAGTTGTTTTGCTGTTAACATGTATGGAAAGTTGTAATGTTGTTGTACCAAGAATGAAAAGTTGACATGTATGAAAAGTTGTATTATTGTTGACAGGAATGAAAAGTTGTATTGCTGATAGTAGATATAAAAGGTTGTAATGTTGATTGGTATGAAAAGTTGTACTATTGTTGACAGGAATGAAAAGTTGTATTGTTGTTGATGGACATGAAAAGTTGTGTTGTTATTGATAGATATGAAAAGTTGTGTTGTTGTTGATAGACATGAAAAGTTGTATTGTTGTTGATAGACATGAAAAGTTGTGTTGTTGTTGATAAATATGAAAAGTTGTATTGTTGTTGATAGACATGAAAAGTTGTGTTGTTGTTGATAGATATGAAAAGTTCTATTGTTGTTGACAGGTATGAAAAGTTGTATTGATGTTGACAGGTAAGTAAGGTTGTATTGTTGACAGATATGGAGAGTTGTCTTGTTGACAGGCATGAAAAGTTTTCTTTATGACATATGGAGAGTTGTTGTTGACAGGTATGAAAAGTTGTATTGTTGTTGACATCTATGAAAAGTTGTCTTGTTGGCAAATACGGAGAGTTGTATTTTTGTTGACAGGTATAAAAAGTTGTATTGTTGTTGACAGGTATAGAGAGTTGTATTTTTGATGACATGTATAAAAAGTTGTTTTGTTGTTGATGTATGAAAAGTTGTCTTGGCAGATATGAAAAGTTGTATTTTTGTTGACAGGTATAAAAATTTGTATTTTTGTTGACAGGTATGAAAAGTTGTATTGTTGTTGACAGGTATTAGAAGTTGTATTATTGTTCACAGGTATAAAAAGTTGTCTTGTTGGTAGATATGGAGATTTGTATTTTTGTTGATAGGTAAAAAAAAAAACAAAGTTGTATTGTTGTTGACAGGTAAAAAAAAAGCTGTTTTGTTGATGACAGCTTCGGGCAGATAGGGCTCGTGATCCTTGGTTGGTAGCTTATCTAAGAGAAGGAACTCTGAATTCAAACCACCGCTGCCATGCGGGAATATCCATTTGTGGAATTGGCTTCGGGAGTAAACCCTGAGGATAAATCCGGAGTCGGAGTCCCTAAGGCAGTCTAATGTCGATTCGACATTATTCTGGCAACTCCTGCGACATGGCTGGTACCAAACTGTATCGGCTACTGCCGTTCCTTTGGATCTACCGGCTGTGTTGAGAGGGGGAACATGCTGCATAGGCAACAGCTTGATCTCCATATAACTGTGCCCAAGCTCGCGCCCTGGAGAGGACACTCCAGCTTCACCCTATAGGTGTCGGCAAAACACGGGAAGTAGCAGTTACCGGTTATAAGCATTTTGCCCAATTGGCGTAGGGCATGGCGCCAGGGGCTACTTCCGACAGTGGGAGAGGTTCTAGGATCTCACTGGACAGCTACCGCCCGCTTCAAGCTGGGCAGCCCCCAGTCAATAAGGTGTTGTCCCGCCACTGTCTGCTTTCCCCATTGGGTGCATGGGGATTAGGGTCAAACCCGAACTGTGGACAGAAAATTTTGCACCAAGCAATTATCGAAAAAATAGAAATAAGCAAACTTTCAGATTGGGATGCTGGAACGTCCGGACTATGTTGACTGGACTATCCGAAAACCTACAGGATGTAAACGATGTAAGGAAGACAGCCATAATTAATGATGAGCTTAAACGACTTCAGGTGGATATAGCTGCACTTCAGGAAACGCGCCTGGCGGGCTCTGGAACGGTGAGCGAGAAGGACTACACATTTTATTGGCAAGGGAAAGATCTTAATAAAGCTAGAGAACACGGAGTAGGTTTTGCGGTCAAAAAATCGCTAACTAACATGGTTGAACCAGGCGAGAATGGATCAGAACGCCTGTTAATGCTCCGCCTGCAAACTAGCACAGGTCCCATCACCCTTGTCAGTGTGTATGCTCCTACTATGTGCTCTGCCTCAGAAGCTAAAGATGAGTTCTACGAGAATCTAACAGCAATTATCAAAAGCATACCTAGGCAAGAACAGCTTGTTCTCCTTGGTGACTTTAATGCTAGAGTGGGTGCCGATAATGTTTCATGGCCTTCATGTCTGGGCAGGTTTGGTATTGGCAAGATGAATGAAAATGGACAACGGCTCTTAGAGTTGTGCGTCCACCATGACCTCTGCGTGACCAACACCTACTTTCAGACAAAACCCCAGCATAAGGTGTCATGGAGACACCCACGATCCAAGCACTGGCACCAACTTGACCTGATTCGTCAGAAGGCCACTCCTCAGGTCTGTGCTCTCCACGCGCTCGTACCATAGTGCAGACTGTGACACAGATCACTCCTTGGTTTGCTGCAAAATCAGAGCACAACCAAGAAAACTCTATCGTGTCAGACATGAAGGGAAACCACGCATTGATACCAGCAAGATGTTAGACCCTTTCATGATCGCTCAATTCACTGCGACCTTCAAGAAAGTGCTCAGTAGCCCTCAGCATGGTGATACTATTAGAGAGAACTGGGAGCATCTACGGAACACCATTCAAAGTACTGCACTTGCCACCTTTGGTAAGAAAACAGCAAAGTCAAATGACTGGTTTGACGCTTCATCAGATGTGATGGCACCTGTTATTGAAGCTAAGCGCAGTGCTATGAATGAATACAAACGTTCACCGAGTGCCAGAACCCTACAGATCCTGAGGGCTACGAGAAGCAAAGTTCAACAAACTGCTCGACGCTGTGCAAATGAATATTGGCTCCAGCTCAGTGAGAGCATCCAGATCGCAGCACAAACAGGAAACAGACAAATGTATGACGGTATAAAGAAAGCACTTGGCTCCCATAAAAGTAAGACGGCAAAGCTAAAAACCATCAGCGGAGAGAAGCTAACCGATAAGGGTAAGCAGATGGAGAGGTGGGTCGAGCACTACTCTGAGCTTTACGCTAGAGACAATACCGTTATGCCTGCAGCCCTTGATGCTGTCAATAGTCTGCCAACTATGGAGGAGCTGAATGCCGAACCAACATTAGAGGAACTCAGTAAGGCCATTGATAGCTTGGCCTCTGGCAAAGCACCAGGCAGTGATGGGATTCCTCCTGATTTAATCAAATGCTGTAAGAGCACGCTATTACATCCCCTGCATAGGATGCTGTGCCAGTGCTGAGAAGAGACAACTATTCCTCAAGACATGCGAGATGCCAAGATTGTAACACTGTATAAAAATAAAGGAGACAGAAGTGATTGCAATAACTACAGAGGCATCTCTCTTCTTAGTATTGTTGGTAAGGTTTTTGCCAGAGTCATCTTAATGCGACTACACAAGTTAGCTGAGCGCATATATCCAGAGGCACAGTGTGGATTCCGAGCTTGCAGATCAACAACAGACATGATCTTCTCTCTCCGCCAGCTTCAGGAAAAATCAAGAGAGCAGAAAAGACCATTATATATCGCCTTTATAGACCTCACAAAAGCATTTGACCTGGTTAGTAGGGATGGACTCTTTAAAATCCTCCTGAAAATAGGCTGCCCTTCTAAAATGCTGGAAATGATAAAGTCATTCCATGACGACATGAAGGGAACAGTCCAATATGCTGGAAGCACGTCACAGCCCTTTGATATACGAAGTGGCGTTAAACAAGGCTGTGTTCTGGCTCCGACCCTCTTCGGAATCTTCTTTGCCTTACTCTTGAAACATGCATTCAGAGATGCAACTGAAGGAATATGCCTTCACACTAGGTCAGATGGCCGTCTGTTTAATCTTTCAAGGCTGAAGGCAAAAACAAAAATCAGAAGGGTCACTATAAGAGACTTGTTGTTCGCTGATGATGCTGCAGTCGTCACTCAAAGCCAACAGGAGCTTCAGAGCTTGATGAATCGCTTCACTAAAGCATGCACGGACTTTGGCCTCACAATAAGTCTAAAGAAAACGAATGTGCTGAGTCAGGATGTGGGTGCTGCACCAGTTATCACTATCGATAACTATGAATTGGCAGTGGTGCACCACTTCACATACCTAGGGTCTACCATCAATGACAAACTCTCACTGGATACAGAAATCGACAGCCGCATTGGCAAAGCTGCAGCTACCTTTGCCCGCCTCACATCGCGTGTTTGGGGATACTCTAAACTCACAATGAAGACCAAAGCTGCGGTATATAATGCCTGCGTCACCAGCACACTCCTATATGGCAGCGAGACCTGGACGACCTATGCTAAGCAAGAAAGAAGGCTGAATATCTTCCATTTGCGGTGTCTACGCCGCATCCTCGGCATCTCGTGGAAAGATAAAGTGACAAATGTCGAGGTGTTGTCACGTGCTGGCCTTCAAAGTATGTATACGCTGCTTAGACAGCGCAGACTTCGCTGGCTTGGCCATGTTCGCCGCATGGAAGATGGTCGCATCCCAAAAGATATCTTCTACGGACAATTAGCAGATGGCAAGAGAACAGTTGGGCGACCACAGCTGAGGTTCAAAGATGTGTGCAAGAGAGATATGAGGGCACTGGACATGGATCCAGCAACATGGGATGATGAAGCTGCCGATCGCACTAAGTGGCGATGTTATTTACGGCACCACCTCAGATTGGGCGAAGAGAGGCTCATACAAGAAGCAGAGGTGAGAAAACGTCGAAAGGAGCACCAGGAAAATAAGCAGCTGAGGGCTGCCACCTCAGGGGCGCATTCCCATAGTCAGTTATGACTGAAGGGGCTATTATTATTATTATTATGAAGATTTGTATTTTTGTTGACAGGCATGAAAAGTCATATTGTTATTGACAGGTATGAAAAGTTGTATTGTTGTTGACAGGTATGAAAAGTTGTATTGTTGTTGACAAGTATGAAAAGTTGTATTGTTGTTGACAGGTGTGAAAAGTTGTATTGTTTTTGACTGGTATGAAAAGTTGTATTGTTGTTGACAGGTATGAAAAGTTGTATTGTTGTTGACAGGTATGACAAGTTGTATTGTTGTTGACAGGTGTGAAAAGTTGTATTGTTTTTGACTGGTATGAAAAGTTGTATTGTTGTTGACAGGTATGAAAAGTTGTATTGTTGTTGACAGGTATGACAAGTTGTATTAATACAGTTGGCATCATCACCATCCCTGTCTTACTCCTTGGAACACATGGCTGTTGCTGTCTACCAAGTTCACTTCTGGTCCAACATCTTCATGTCACAACCCATGCAGCTGTGGTTCTTTGGTGATGTCAACCATAATTATTGCTCAGGTTGTGTTTGGTGTACCAGTTTTCTTGCCATGCTGGCTCCAGTCATGGCCATGAATTGTTATACTATATGGTTGTCTGGAAGAAGCCAAAGCAGCAGGGATCTCAGTGAGCAGAGCTGAATAAAAAAAAAACGAAAATAGAAACGTGGTGACAGCTGCAGCCCCCATCTATACAGAATAAACGTGGTTCTGATCAGTAGCCACATGTACCACGGGGGGTACCATGAGAGATACCAAGGGGTACATTGGCCGTTGCATCAAAAGTGGTAGATTTTGATGTGTTTAGTGTTTGCTCAAATATTTACCGGCCAGTTGAAGGCGAGTTTATATATTACATAGATTTTCACTTCAAATGAGAGTACCTTTTAATTTGAGTCCCATTTGTCCTACAACCGTGTCCATGTCTGGCAATAGAGGTATGTATTCTGTGTTCATTGTCTTCTCTCTATGTACGTTAGTTTCCCAGTTGCTGTGGCCTCTTATGCAATATTCTTGTATTGTTTTGTATCTGGTTTCAGTTATGGAACAGAAGGACAATGGAATTGGCAAAATCAAGTTTTTTCAGAGTCCAAAAAAAAAAAAAAAAAAAATGTGTTGTTGATTTTTGTTGTGTTCATACTCAAATCTGTAACCAGTAGAAAGAGAAATAGTGGCACAGGGCATCCCTGCCGCACTCCAGTATTATCGAAAAGGGTTTTGTTAATAGTCCTTGAAGAACTCTGCATTTGATGTATTCAGATGCATTCTTTATTAGGAACGTGCTTAAAGGGACTCTATAATAAATGCCGCCTCAGTTTCCAAAGTGTGATTTCCCCATCATCCTAGAATACTTTGTTACAGTCCACACATTCATTGTAAAATGGCGAACTCTGTTCCAAGCTCTTTTCTACACAGTTTCAAGCAGAATTTTCACACGAAAGAGATACTCCAATATTTACAGTGGCACCTCCTGAATGTTCTTTTTATGCAGTTGTGTTTCTTGAAAAGGGTGCTTTGGGCGTACGCGTGAAGTGTGCAGGTGATAGCTTGCCTGGCCATATCTTGCGTGTTGGAGACAGCATTAGCATGTCATTGAAGGGGACACTTTTGGTGGTAAGCCCGATCACAATGTGCCCCGGAATCTGTTGGTGCACGCGAGATGTCCCAAAACGCGAGCCACGGGATACGCAGTAAATTCGGCATGAGGAAATCTTTGGCGTGTTATTGATCTCACGCAGTAATGAGGAACCGGTATTCTTTTTGACTGAAAATGTAATAATTTGTTATTGTTGAGTTTTCGTACTGTTGTGGAGAGGCAATCCCCGTGGAACACAAACACAAAGTTAACCAGTTGTTGTATGTTCAGATTCAAGCGGCTGTCAGCCTCATTTGATTTGAATTAAATGTTTGTGTTGTAAATGCATGATTTCCCACGTTTTAGCGAGGCACGCCAGTTCAGCCCAAACATTAAGTTCGTCGGTTATATCGGTGCGTATAAATACAAATGACCTTGAGGTCTGGTCAGTGTACGGATGGATATTTGTAAAGCAAATAAAGCTGACCCTGATAGAAGGGACATAACACGAAATAATAACAAAACCTTTAGTAAGGATAAAGGTTGTTGTTCCCCTTGGTTATGTTTTTGGACCATACAGTTCTCGTGCTATAGACCAACGGAACTAAATGTTGTTCACAGCACGCACTTTTGGTTTCTCTTTAGTTGCATGTCTGTTCGAGTAGATATACACTTGGAATGAAGTTTGCCAGCTAAACTAGTCATAGAGCTTTTGCGATGCGAGGCAAATTTATCGTGTTCGAAACCAGGCAGTCATGCTTCAGTCAGATCTGTTTAAGTGGATATCTGACTCTGCTCTTAATTTAGGGAATGCAAAGGCAACGAGGAAGGGAGCTTGTGACCCGATCTCTTAAAGCTGAGACGTAGTTTAGTGAGATCTCTAACATGTCGCTCCCCATAAGGCAATATTTGCTATGTAACCTTTATCTTACACCAGAATAGTCATTCAGGAACTGTAAGTAAACCCGCAAGCAAGATCAGACCAATAGAAAACGGGAAAAAGGAAATTGAAGTCTGCTGTTGTTTAATTAGGTTCTGTAAGAGTATTCATCGAATGCGCAGTATGACAGATTGTTTCATGCATAGATCAGCTGTGTTTGAGAGATGGGAAACAAAAACTGGGGCAGAGAAAAATGAAGGGTCAAGACATTTGTGTGATTTGTGCATATTTGGTTGTGGTGGGCAATTTCTTCATAATCTCAACGTCTGCTTTAGGCGAACATATCTCGATGAACTCCTGTGATAATCTACACGCTGCGCATGCTGGGTGTGTTCTGTTTTCTTATTCCGCCCCCTCCTTTTTTATTTTTGTTTTTTGTTTTTTGATTGAAGAAATTCTAGACCAGGAAGCAGCAGAGCATCCGTAAATGGTATTAATGTTTAGGAGGTAAATTTCAGCTGAGTTGCTGGGCAGCGAGCCCTCTGACACTTACAAAAAAAAAGCAAATATTTGCTCATACGTTGAGGAAATCTGTGTCATCTATTCAACAACACGATCTTTGAATTATCAGAAAAGACGAAGAAATAACAGAGAGAAGAAAGTGAGAGAGTCACAGAAAGAAAGATGGAAGCTTTTGCAATTGAGCATACCTTTTTTCCCCCGACATTTTGCCCACTGCAAACTTTTATGATTATTGAAACATGTAGCCTAGATATATTGTTATAGTTTTAGCGATATGATCACCGACAGCAATCAGTTGCATAAGACAATAGATATTTGAATATAGCACAAAACTGAAAATATAATGATATCAAATATCCTAATTATAACTGAAAGTTATGTTCAACAGGGTAGACCGAGATTGTGGATGAGCGGTGGCAAATAAAGATCATCTGATGCTAGTCCGCTGCCATCCAATTTCCTTAACAATAAAACAAAAATGATTTTAAAATAATACTAATGTATTCTTAAAGGTTTGAATTAAAAAAAATTGTAGTAGTGTGTATTGTTGTAGTTAGCAATGATGTTGTAAGAACTTTTATATGTTGTAGTTAGCAATGATGTTGTAAGAACTTTTATATGTTGTAGTTTAGCGATGATGTTATAAGAACTTTTAAATGTTGTAGTTTAGCGATGATGTTATAAGAACTCTTGTATGTTGTAGTTTAGCGATGATGTTATAATAACTCTTATATGTGTAGTTTAGCGATGATGTTATAAGAACTGTTATATGCTGTAGTTTAGCGTCATGTTATAAGAACATTTATATATTGTAGTTTGGCCATGATATAATAAAAACTTTTATATGTTGTAGTTTAGCGTCATGTTATAAGAACTTTTATATGTTGTAGTTTGGCGATGATGTCATCAGAACTTTTATATCTTGTAATTCAGCGATGATGTTATAAGAACATTTATATCTTGTAGTTCAGCGATGATGTTACAAGAACTTTTATATGTTGTAATTTAGTGATGATGTTAAAAGAACTTTTATACATTGTAGTTTAGCAATGATGTTATAAGAACTTTTATATGTTGTAGTTTAGCGTGATGTTGTAAGAACTTATATTTATTGTAGTTTAGCATCATGTTATAAGAACTTATGTGTTGTAGTTTGGCGACGATGTTATAAGAACTTTTATATGTTGTAGTTTAGCATCATGTTATAAGAACTTTTATATGTTGTAGTTTAGCCATGATGTTATAAGAACTTTTATACATTGTAGTTTAGCCATGATGTTATCAGAACTATTATGTGTTGTAGTTTAGCCATGATCTTATAAGAACTGTTATATGTTGTAGTTTAGCTTCATGTTATAAGAACTTTTATATGTTGTAGTTTAGCCATGATGTTATAAGAACTTTTATATGTTGTTGTTTAGCCGTGATGTTATAAAAACTTTTATATGTTGTAGTTTAGCATCATGTTATAAGAATATTTATATGTTGTAGTTTAGCGATGATGTTAGAAGAATTTTTATATGTTGTAGTTTAGCGATGATGTTATAAGAACTGTAATATCTTGTAGTTCAGCGATGATGTTATAAGAACTTTTATATGTTGTAATTTAGCGATGATGTTAAAAGAACTTTCATATGTTGTAGTTTAGCGATGATGTTTAAAAAAATGTATATGTTGTAGTTTAGCGATGATGTCATAAGAACTTTTATATGTTGTAGTTTAGCCTGATATTATAAGAACTTTTAAATGTTGTAGTTTGGCGACAATGTTATAAGAACATTTATATATTGTAGTTTAGCGATGATGTCATAATAAATTTTATATGTTGTATTTTAGCGATTATAAGAACTTTTATATGCTTGTTATGATTAAAATTCATAACAATTGTGCATATTATAGGTAAAGCTCAGCAGGGCTCTTTGTTTGTTTATTTTATACGGGTCACTGAAAAAGACGGGTGAGTGACGTTATGCCGATATGCCGATATGCTTGGCTGGCTCACGTGATACTAGAGGGGGATTATTCGATTGTATGTCATGGCGAGTGGACGTAATGTGTTTGAGCTCCTGTTTGTTAAAGTGTTATAATGGAGTTCTGTTATTACTAATACATCAAGATCTTTGGTGAGATGTATCTAGTCATCTAGTTATCTAGTATCTGTATGGACAAAAAGTATTATTGCTCAGTGTCGAGTGTTGAGTGAATAAAGCATATTGAGAAAAGGGACAGCCTTCCTGACACGGAGTGACTGCCTACGGTATTTCGTCTACTGTATTATCTGCCATTATATTGTTGGCATGAACTATTTATTTGTGGAGCTGCGTGCAGTCTTTAATAAAAATTGTATATCGTCCATTTAGTCCATTGTGACTCAAATCATTCTGAGTGGTGTGGGGCTGGTTGCGGTGTTTAAGAGATTTACTACCATAGATGTCATCTTGGCCACAGGAACCATCCTGTTATTAAACATAAACATTAACATCTAAAACGACACGTAACAATGCTGTAGTTTAGCGATGATGTGATAAGAAATTTTATATGTTGTAGTTTAGCGATTATGTTATAAGAACTTTTATATGTTGTAGTTTAGCGTCATGTTATAAGAACTTTTATATGTTGTAGTTTAGCAATGATGTTATAAGAACTTTTATATGTTGTAGTTTAGCGATGATGTTATAAGAACTGTTATATATTGTAGTTTAGCGTCATGTTATAAGAACTTTTATATGTTGTAGTTTAGCCATGATGTTATAAGAACTTTTGTATGTTGTAGCTTAGCGTCATGTTATAAGAACTGTCACGGGATTGCCTCCCCTAGCTGTGCAGTAGTGGTCCACTAATGGTCACAACGCAAGCGTATATAAAAGTAGGTCGTCCAAGGTATCTATCTTCGCGCAAGATTACTCTTGGCAAGGATATAGATAGACGATGAATGGCGATTCTACCTTAGGGGAGCCTTCACAAGAAATTCCCAGAAGTCAAGAACAAACGCTGCTCAAGGGCTGAGCAAATTTGTTAACTTATTATCTGGTCCGTCGCCTTTTGTGAAGGGGTTATGCACTGATTCTGGCCCGTCAAGCCCCCAGTTGGAGTTATCCAACGAATGTTCTCTTATAATTGTAAGTTCTATCCTCTTTCTTCTGGCTTGTAGGAGTTGTTTAGTTGACGCTGTGATGCAGTCTGTCTGTGTTGTGACTCCGAGTTTGTTAGATTATATCTCACAATCCTTAGTTTCAAATCTCAGCTGTGTTTCCGCCGAAAGTTCCAATCAAATCATAGTATATTCTGGCGAACCAATCCAATCTATCTAGCACTATTTGGGTGGGGAAATCTATCATTACTCATCCCACGCGTATTTGAAAATATTAAATTTAATGTACACGCGTGGCCTCTTACACAGTGATGTCATATCGTTACCTAAGACTTCCGGCACACCTCTGTTTATTAGGATAATCTGCGTGCCTACGACAGACAGATGTCTGGACAGCCCGTGTGGTCTTCTTTCATCTGATCACATACCGGCTTGTGTCAACACGATCAGCCGCTTTCCAGTGGGGTCAAATGTTTGACGGCCACGTTTCCACATGTGTTCAGACAGATTAGGCGATAAAATATACTGTTCAAAAAAAGAAACGCATAGCTACTGAAGGAACACACATAGCCATAATTTTGACATTCAATAACTTTTTTAATTTAATGAGTTAATTGTTCAAATTGCACACAAGAATACCTTAGGGTTCAACCAATCAATTGACAGTTGTTTTGCATCTGGGTCACGAGAGTTTTTGGCGTACGGGCTTTCCCGTTAGTATGGTGTGTGGCCTCCTCTTGCATCGATCAGCGACTGGCATCTCCTGGGCATGGATGCGATCAGACGTCTGATGTGGGCCTGTGGGATGGCTGCCTACTCTTTCTGGAGTGCCTGGAACAGATCACGACGATTGGCTGGAGCAACGTCTCGGCGACAAACACGTCTATGCAGCTCATCCCACAGGTGCTCAATCGGACTCATGTCTGGAGACAGGGATGGCCAGGGAAGGGTGAGAATGTTGTTGGCAGTCAGGAACTGCGTGGTCAACCGTGCACAATTGGGTCTGGCGTTGTCCTGTTGAAACACAGACCTTTGGGCAGCCAAAAGTGGAAGGACATGGGGTCGAAGAATTTCATTGACGTATCGTTGCGCATTCAAGCCTCCTTCAATGTGCACCAATTGACTCCTTCCATTGTAACTGATCATTCCCCACACCATTGCACCTCCACCACCGTGCTGCGGAGCTTCATCAACGCAATTTTGGGCAAAACGTTCATTTCGCTTACGGTAGACCCTACGCCGTCTATCATGACGCTGCAACAAAAAGAAAGATTCGTCACTAAACCAGACACGTCTCCATTGATTGTCAGCTGCCCAGGGATGATGCTGGTTGGCCCAAAGAAGTCGATTTTGGCGATGGCGGCGTGTAAGGACAGGTCCTCGGTGAGGTCGTTGTGCCCAAAGTCCAGCGTCATGCAGTCTATTCCGGACAGTTTGATCAGACACATGACGACCTGCGGGCAATGACTGGGCAGTTGAGGAAGCTGTTGTAAACCTGTCTCTGAGGTGACGAAGCCGAATAAAGCGATCGTTCGCTGCTGTTGTCACTCTGGGTCGTCCACTGCGATGCCGGTCTTCAACTGAGCCAGTGGCTTGGAACCGGTGCCAAAGTCGACTGATGGTACTCTGATGCACGTTTAGATGCCTGGCAACCTGACTTTGACTTTCGCCTGCATGCAGTCGACCAATAGCAATGTTACTTAAATTTATCGATAGAGACGCCATAAATGTCTGCTTGAAAATGAACTAATTCATAAAAACGCGCCCTCGGATAGCTATGCGTTTCTTTTTTTGAACAGTATATTATCGCTGGCCGGGTCACCAAACCTGGCGAATCGTAAAAACAGCCTGGGAGTGGAGTGTGAAACAATAAGATATGCATTACTCCCATTGCAAATACTGCCATAGGGGAGTGGCGTGTTAGAGAATTCACCATGCTATGTCCAGCATAGAGCAAAATAGTGAAAATAACGAATGAAAAGGCATGATTTATGCTAAATAAAGCGATGAGTGAGAATAATGAAGAAAAAGAAAGGATACTGTCGGAGGGTTTAAGGTGTGAGAGATCACACAAAAGGACACATACAGACGTGTCGTCACAAGAACTTTTATATGGTGTAGTTTAGCGTGATATTATAAGAACTTTTATATGTTGTAGTTTGGCGATGATGTCATCAGAACTTTTATATCTTGTAATTCAGCGATGATGTTATAAGAACATTTATATCTTGTAGTTTAGCGATGATGTTATAAGAACTTTTATATGTTGTTGTTAAGCGATGATGTTATAAGAACTGTTATATCTTGTAGTTTAGCGATGATGTTATAAGAACATTTATGTCTTGTAGTTCAGCGATGATGTTACAAGAACTTTTATATGTTTTAATTTAGCGATGATGTTAAAAGAACTTTTATATGTTGTAGTTTAACGATGATGTTATAAGAACTTTTATATGTTGTAGTTTAGCCACGATGTTATAAGAACTTATATATGTTGTAGTTTGGCAATATCATGGTTTCAAAGCTTTTAATATATTGTTGTATGGGTTTTGTTTTAGTATTAGCTTTAATATTTTATTTTAGTTTTTTGTTTTATAAAATTTTTTGTGTGTCTTGAAAATTGTAATATATTAATGTAGTTTTTGAGATGTGATTTTTTAAAAAAAAAGTTCTTGCTTATACAACTGTAATGTATTATTGTAGTTTTGGTGGATTTTTGTTATTTGAAAGCAACATTTTAATGTATTATTTATAAGTATATAAACCAATATAACGGCATTGAATCAGTTCTACAAATTAATGGTTCTTTATTTTATTGTATTGTTGTATTTAAATGATATAGTTAATAGTTAACTGTGATGTACTGTAGCTAATGTCTCGTGTAACAGCCCGGGGGTCTCTGATGAGATAAAGACAGAGTTAGACTTAAAGAACATCATACAAGGTTACTAATTTGAGGTTGGGCATGAAGATGACATCTTCATTGTGACGGGTAGGGTGTATGTGGGTGGATGTAAGTTAGACAACACTTATACACCGCTCGAATAGCTCACTGTCTAGGAATAAAGTACTAACTCCAACAGCTCTGTCAATCTCCAACAATGTATTAGATTCACAAATAAATCACAATGGACGTAGGGCCATTACAAATATTAGATACATCACCAATCCCGAGTATCCGCACACACTCTGCTTCTCGGAATAACTACAGCCACAAATAGGCTACTCCATGAATAACTACTGCAACGTCTACAACACAACTCCGGCAATCTACTCACGCCCTACTATAGACATCCACCTTTCTCTTCTCTACGCTCTACGCTGTCTCCTGTCTACTGTCTGCTCTCTCTCTACTGACCCAACACACGTCTCCAACCAACACACTCCTCCCGCTGACTGCCCCTTTCATGCGTATTCACTAAAACCCGTGAAACCCTTTCACGCTCCACTGATCTTCATTCACGCATCACAAAAGCTAACAGCTTGTCTCAAGCAATGCTCACAACCCTGCTTGTAGCTAAATCATTACAATGCACGCATTCCCAGCTCACAACAACTCACATGACTGATAAACTCCCGCTGGAGCATGGGAACACTCACACATGCAAAATACCCTCAAAGCACTCCGTGACATCCACCCCTTTCCCCACGTGAAAAACCGGGGTTTTTCACCGTGAAGACAGAGATGGGAGTCGTATACATCATCAAACCTAAAATACACTACCAAAGTAAATAATGCTTCCATAGAAAATACATCAACTCACACTAATAGCATACAAATTATTCTAGCGATAATCACATTCAATATTTTTAAACTTAAACAAAATTCATTTTCATATCAGAGAAATGCCTACATAATCTACAAACTTCATGTAAAGTCATCAAATTTATACAAATATAACTACCAGTAAACATTCTTTATTATAACCGTGACAAGGCGTCTGTCGAACTGTTGTAGCATTAAAGCCCATCTTGTCAACCTACTGTTAGGTGACTTGGTAGACCGCAGAAAAATCAGTGGCTTGTGATCAGTCTGCAACAGAAAATGTGATCCCAGCAAATAACGTGACAGCTTGGATACTGTCCAGATGATAGCCAGACATTCTCTTTCAACTGTGGCATATCTCATCTCTGCCGGCAACAACCTTCGGCTGGCATAGAGGACAGGGTGCAGGGTGTCCTTGTGCACCTGCATGAGACATCTAACTATGCCTACTGCTGAAGCATCTGTCCTGAGAATGAAAGGTTTGCTTAAATCAGGGAGCATCAAGACTGGACTGTTTGAAAAAATATTTTAAATTTTATCTAAAGCGCTTTGACACTCATTTGTCCACACTACTTTATTTGGCCTCCCTTTTTTAACTAGAGATGTTAGTGTGTCAGTTAGCGAGGAAAACTGAGGAATAAATTTGTTATAGTAATTAACTAATCCAATTAGACTCCTCACTTGTTTTTTGTTTTCGGGACATGTAATTTCAATATTCTACTAACAGTAGCCTCTTCTGGCATGAGCATGTTTCGACCTACTTTATGACCTAGGAATTTTATCTCAGAAAACCCAACTTTTACTTTAGTCGGTCTAACAGTGAGTTTATGTGCACGCAAACAGTGGAAAAGTGATTCTAGTCCTCTTATGTGGTCTTCCCACAAGTCGTGAAATATACAAATATCATCTATATACGTGATGACATCATCTCGATCACCTATAAGCCTTCTCATCATTCTGACACATGTGGCTGGCGCGTTCACCAAACCAAAGCACATAAAATTGAACTCAAACAACCCCTTAGGAGTGGTGAACGCAGTTAAGGGTTTAGCCGACTCTGCCAAAGGAATTTGCCAGTATCCTCTGGAGAGATCCAACTTAGTGAAATACCGAGCATTACATAATCCAGCTAATAATTCTTCTTGATTTGGCATGGGTTCCACATCCAACACTGTGATGTTATTTAGTTTTCTAAAGTCAATACAAATTCTCAAGGTATTGTCCTTCTTTCGTACAATAACCATTGGAAATGCATAAGGGGATTGAGATGGTGAAATTATCCCTAAATGCAGCATCTGGTCAATTTCTTTATTTACTGCTGCTCGATAATGGAGCGGCAATGAGTAGGGTCTTAATCGAATTGGATGGTATTCTGTCAATATAATGTCATGCTGTATCAAGTCAGTCCGGCCTGGGATATCTGTCAACACATCTGAAAACTGTCTTATCAGTTCACTGACTTGCTTTATCTGACGATCTTCCAACGATGTACTTATTTTGACATCATGGTGAGACTCTGATGGGGTAAGAGGTAGGAGAAGTATTTGCAACTTAACATCATTTTCTTCATCTTCCATTTCATCAATAACTGCTGAGCACGTAACACTGCTATTAGAAACTTCTATAATGACTGGTTCCAATTCAATAGGGCGGTCCACAAATGCTTTCGGCATATTGACATGGAACGTCTTGTTCTTTCCTCTGACACTTATGACATAGTCTACATCTGTCACCTGTTTAATGACTCGGAAAGGTCCCTGCCATTGAATTAATAAATGATTTTCCTTACAAGGGAGCAACAACAAAACCTCATCATCCGGTTTAAATGATACCAGTCGACTGTTCCTATTTCCATAAAACCTGTTCTTCTTATTTGCAAGTCGTAAAGAGTCTTGAGTCATCATGCATGAGTTTATAATCCGCTCTCGAAGATGAACAACATATTCATAACTAGATTTTGTTTCCTGCTCCTTGTAATTCCCTGTCCACAATTCTTTTAGAATGTCTAGTGGTCCTCTAGGGTTAGCCCCGTATATCAACTCAAAAGGGGAAAATCCAGTACTTTCTTGTGGTGCTTCTCTATATGCGAATAGCACTGCAGGTAAATATATATCCCACAACTTGGGAAATTCAGCGGTTAGTTTCCCCAACATCTGCTTCAATGAACCATTGAAGCATTCGCATACACCATTGAACTGAGGTCTGTATGGTGTCGTGAACGATTGCTTAATCTTTAACATATTGCAAACATGCTTTATCATGTCAGAAGTGAACTGACCACCCCTATCTGACAAAATTTCCCTCGGGAAGCCAATTCTACTAAATATTGACATCAAGGCTTCCGATACAGCCTCTGTAGTGATGGTTCTCAGTGGTACTGCCTCTGGCCAACGGGTACATAAATCGACCAACGTCAAAATAAAATGATTGCCTTTCTGAGACATGTCTGGAAGTGGCCCAACAATATCTATAGCCACCTTCTGAAAAGGTCGACTTGAGAGATCCACAGCCATTAATGGTGCCCTTGGGTTCCTACCTTTTGGACTGAGCACTTGACACGTCTTGCACGACCTGCAATATAGTTTGATATCCTTATTGTATCCTGGCCAGTAAAAATTTGCCAGGACTCTATGGCGTGTCCTAGCAACACCCATATGACCAGCAAGTGGTGAGTCATGAGCTGTTCTCAGTACAATAGATCTTAAAGAGCTAGGCACCACTACTTGACGCAGTAATCTGTTTTGCAGAGCGAAACATCTAGTATGGATGTCCCTTTTAAGTTCGAACCATACCTTTGCTGCTTTGGTATGCTTTACAATCCCCGTTCTTGCATGGGCAAACAACTTCTGAAGTGATACATCATTATGTTGTTGAGAAACTACATCCAGCATTGATGTCTTAGAATCTGGATCATTGTCTGATAAAGAGCCATCTGATAGTGTTACTATAGGCTGATGTTGTAATATCATATCATCAGCTTTCTGCTGTTCTCGCGTAGTTGCTACTAATGCAAAATCGCTATGTCCCTGCTTCCATAATTTAATGTCCTCGTCAGTACATTCTTTAATTCCATGGACATTGCCTAGTATCAGATCAGCGACCGCATTATCATCAAGAACACATGCTTTTACCCTACCCCGCAAGAATGGCGTATCAATATCTATCAACACCAGAGGGTAAAACTCCACCCTGCCACCAAAAGTGATACACCGAGCAGTTTGACCCAATCAACGAGACCCCTCCATGCACGATCTTCGCACCCCAACTGTCGTACATCCTGTATCCCTTAAAACAGATACAGTCTTTCGTCCTATGTAACCTGAATGTAAAATTAGGTTTCCATCTGTATGAACTGCCGATAAACAAGGAAGTGGATGGCCACAAATTAAGATTGGTTTCTCATCTTTATGAAAAAGTGGTCTGCACCCTTCGCAACTCTCGCTGTTAAATGTATCTAATACTACGACTGAATTTGCATGTTCAAATTTCTTATTTGGACAATCAAATTGAAGGTGACCCATGCCATTGCATACAAAGCATCTGTACTCCTCACGTCGGTTCTTTTGTGGACTTTCTTTAGTACTATTTTGGGTCTTGGCTTGACTTGACGTCTCAGGCTTGTCACAAAACTTCGCTCCATGGCGCGGTGATCCACATTTAAAACAACCAGAAGGTCTTCTACTACCTGACTGTCATATTCTGCTGTTTCCTGGGGGATATACGGAAGTTTCTTTCTGTCCATTTCCTACTTATTGCCGTCTTATCATAAGGTCTGTCCTCACTACGAGAATTTTGTCTCCGATATGGTCGTGTTTCATAACTCTGCTTGGCCACACATGTCGTAAATGTTTCTGGCACCGCCGATTTATGAATCGGTCTCCCTGGATGTGCGGTTGCGTATTGTTGACCTAACTGAGACATTGCCGAAATATTTTCCGGTTTTCTTTCCTGGAAAAAAGCCAACAACTCCGAGCTACATGAAGACATCACCTTATCACGTAAGATTAAATCACATAGGCCATCAAAATCTTTAGCAATGCCCGATAGGTCAATCGACCTATTCAATAACATCTTAATCTCTGCGATAAAATCTGCAAAATCTTGCTCACTACTTGGCATCGCACTGTGGAACTTTAACCGATAGCCTTGTTCATGTAACCTGTACTTGCGTAACAACGTTTCCTTCACTATGTCATAATTTAATCTATCTTCCACAGTTAGTTGAAAAACTGTTTTTAATGCTGACCCTGTTAAATAATATGTCAACAGTGATCCCCACAGTTCTTTACTAATCTTTAAGGCAGTTGCCTTCGTTTGAAACCTCTCCAAAAAACAGTCCATAAAATCTATGGATTTGTTGAAAATTGGGAGTTTCAACTTGTACATACTCCCGTACTCTTTTTTTGATGATGCGTCATTACCCGATTTCTCTAACTCGAGTCTTCTCAAGGATACCTCTTTGTCCGCTTCTATCTTTTTAATTTCTTTCTGTGCTTCTATTTCTTTCATTTCTTTCTGTGCTTGTATCTCTTTCTCTTTCATTTCTTTTTGTGCTTGTATCTCTAATCTCTTTGTTTCTTCCTCTGCTTTCTTAGTTTCTACATCTGCCTCTGCTTTCTTTCTCTCTCGCTCCTCATGCCGTTCTTGTCTCTCTTGATGATACCTTACTCACTGTATCAATGTCTATCTAAAAGAACCAATAGCCCTACAAAATAAACAATGACACTAATGATGATGATGATAAACACTACACTCTAATTCAACAAACAACAATTTGGTAGGTCGGTAACAAGAAAAAGGAAAGATGTGTGACAGATGTAATATTGAAATATACAGTACATATTCCTCACAGGAACTGTTGTAGTGTTTGGACTTCTCAAAGTTACTGCTGCAGAGGTGACTTGGAGACAACAGATAAGATCAGTTTATCGCCATAGCCTACCATTCCAGTACACCAGAAAAAGCTACGTAACCTTAGTTTGTTTTGGTTCATCATTCTAAGGCCTTAATTCATTTATTTGTCCAGGTTGCTCTATAGGCTTCCCTTGGCATTCATTGTTTAAGTGTTGTTGTTGGACGTGACGATTATGTTATTTATTTGTGATTTGATTTCATCTGTAGGATTTTGCGCTATTTATTCTTAGAAGGGGTCCTATCCTGTGGGCAGGATCAGTTGTATTGCCCTTCACGAATAAAGTGTGCATTTTTGCATTAGTTGTTTACGTGCAGTTTGTTGTTGGTTGTGTGTTATATTCCCTTTTTGGCGTTCTGTATATATGGTGTGTTCTTCAGTCATTTTCTTCTTACACTATCCTGTAAATACGTTATATATTTTTTTCAATCTCCTGTTTTCATGCGTTACAGAGGTCTGGTACTGTATATTTCAATATTACATCTTTAAGAGATTAAATTATATACTAAGTGTGTATTAAACACATTAACTACCGAATTGAAAAACACACTGTGGCCGAATTAAATTTTTTTCCCATTTTCATCCTGTAGGTGTTTGCCACAAAGTAAGCTGTAATTTTCGTAATTGTTTACAGATTTTTATGAATTACACGTCATTTTAAAGATAAATGAATGTACTATTACAATAAACACCGGTTGTAACTCTAATAGAGGTTGTTGCTATTTAACGGCCCTCCGATTGCCAAGGACTTGCAATATTTTCACAATTATAACTGTTTGCGCCCCATCTCTATCAAAATCACAATTTCAATCAATGTGCACACCGTTTTCACTCTTGTCCTAGTCGCTAGATCTATCAGTCAATTGTTGAAACACGTTTCTATCCTTTTCAGCCGTTAGACGAGATGTACACGCATTTTTTGTAGTCCTATCACTAGTTGCCACAGTAAACAGTTTTACACGATTTGGTAACTAACCCAAAACGCTGAAAAATATGAACATAATATCAATTTTCCAGTGTTCTACAACAACCATGCTTTGGGAATTTGTTTTCCGGTGGCAACTTAAAATCTCGAACCAGATCAGAGAGTGTTTCAGTACATTTTTCATTCGTTTTATTACTAAAATTAGATTGGCGCTCTGAGCGGCTTGCGGTCCAAATGTGATTATTTTGTGAGCCGCTGACAGCGGCTTGCGGTAGTTAATGTAGTATATAATTTAATCTCTTAGAATCTAACTCAAATGGACGAAAGAACTAGAGAGAAAGATGACAGCTAGGGTTCGTACAGTTATAAGTAACGTAGATATAAGTAATGTGTAAGGCAGATAAGAATAGCACAGCTAAAGGTACAGTAGATATACAATTAATTATAAATAGTCTAGCCTAAACCTACATCACATATAAACATGCAAAGACAGAGTGAAAACTAACTACAGTAGAACAGCAACACTGAAAGTGAGGTAGAAAATAAGTGATATTATTGACAGAAGAAAGTAGCAAAAGTAACGAGAAGAATGTGAAAACAGAAGTACTCAGTATACAAGAAGAACTACTGATTTCTTATGAAATACATTGTTAGTGCTACATAAAACAACAATTACCTTTTTAACTAGAAACTTAATAAACACTTTACTAGAACATTAGTATACTAGAGCATGAAAGAATGTTACGTAACTTTCTTACACGAATAACAACAGAATAATATCTAATTAAGCTATATCTTAAGGAATTATGACGAACACTAATTGTTCACAAAACAACTACATAATACTTAAATCCCAAGCGTGTAGATATGTTTATAATGTCTTCAGCCAGTCCCAAGGTTGATGAAATATGAAGACCACACCCAGCACGGAACAATACACTCAGTTCAGATTCTGCAGCGCCCCTGGCTACACAGACAGTGAAAAACCACTTCACACACAGCAACACGACAGCTTCACAGGTCTACTTTTTTTGGTCACCACAGATTTTCCTGGTTACCACAGATTCTCCTGGTCACAACATACTGTTTCACAGTCGTAGCAAGCAATGAAATGTAAACAGACCTAGCACACTGTTTACTCGCCAGCACACAGTAACTGCTGACCGTTGCCCCAGATTTGAACAGTGTCGAATCGTCTGGTTACTGTAAAGTTGTCACACTTCGCTGCGTTGAAAAACATAGGCTGCTGACCAAATGACCTCAGATCACTTTAGTACTGCACAACTTTGGGTTCGTTTGTAACATCCAAATAGACGAGCTCCCAATGTGACGGGTAGGGTGTATGTGGGTGGATGTAAGTTAGACAACACTTATACTCGTATAGCTCACTGTCTAGGAATAAAGTACTAACTCCAACAGCGCTGTCAATCTCCAACAATGTATTCGATTCACAAATAAATCACAATGGACGTAGGGCCATTACAAATATTAGATACATCACCAATCCCGAGTATCCGCACACACTCTGCTTCTCGGAATAACTACAGCCACAAATAGGCTACTCCATGAATAACTACTGCAACGTCTACAACACAACTCCGGCCCTCTACTCACGCCCTACTATAGACATCCACCTTTCTCTTCTCTACGCTCTACGCTGTCTCCTCTCTACTGTCTGCTCTCTCTCTACTGACCCAACACACGTCTTCAACCAACACACTCCTCCCGCTGACTGCCCCTTTCATGCGTATTCACTAAAACCCGTGAAACCCTTTCACGCTCCACTGATCTTCATTCACGCATCACAAAAGCTAACAGCTTGTCTCAAGCAATGCTCACAACCCTGCTTGTAGCTAAATCATTACAATGCACGCATTCCCAGCTCACAACAACTCACATGACTGATAAATTCCCGCTGGAGCATGGGAACACTAACACATGCAAAATACCCTCAAAGCACTCCGTGACATTCATAATGTGGAACACATTGCTACACATACTACCTCTGCACAAGCACATGAATTCTTGGTGCAGGTTTCCCGCAAGGCGACTAGCTTCAGTTATGACTCCATGCTCCAGAAGGGGCAAACAGGAAAATGAAGGAATAAACTGTAGCAATGGGAAAGGTCATAGCATTAATTATAAGATGTCTAGGTCATTAGATTTTCATTGGTAGAATTATTGTTATCAGTCGCTTATTGTTGCAATGTGCAATGTCAGTGATATATTCTGACATTACCGGATTGCGGTCACTTTTGTGGTAACTTTAACAACTTATTATGCTATTGCATTTTCACGTATTATAGATATTTATAAAACATGTATTTTTAGCAACTTTACTGAAATAATTATTTCTTAAAAGCTGTGTTTTATGGAAATTTTACCGCTAGAATTATTTTTAACTTGTATTAATTGTTGTAATTTCTCTGATAAAATTATTTACAAATTACTGTTATCTAGTTTCGTCAATGTTTGTCATATCGCCAATGTTTTGTCCCGTCAATGTTTGTCATATCGCCAATGTTTTGTCCCGTCAATGTTTGTCATATCGCCAATGTTTTGTCCCGTCAATGTTTGTCATATCGCCAATGTTTTGTCCCGTCAATGTTTGTCATATCGCCAATGTTTTGTCCCGTCAATGTTTGTCATATCGCCAATGTTTTGTCCCGTCAATGTTTGTCATATCGCCAATGTTTTGTCCCGTCAATGTTTGTCATATCGCCAATGTTTTGTCCCGTCAATGTTTGTCATATCGCCAATGTTTTGTCCCGTCAATGTTTGTCATATCGCCAATGTTTTGTCCCGTCAATGTTTGTCATATCGCCAATGTTTTGTCCCGTCAATGTTTGTCATATCGCCAATGTTTTGTCCCGTCAATGTTTGTCATATCGCCAATGTTTTGTCCCGTCAATGTTTGTCATATCGCCAATGTTTTGTCCCGTCAATGTTTGTCATATCGCCAATGTTTTGTCCCGTCAATGTTTGTCATATCGCCAATGTTTTGTCCCGTCAATGTTTGTCATATCGCCAATGTTTTGTCCCGTCAATGTTTGTCATATCGCCAATGTTTTTTCCTCGCCCTGTGCTCCATTGCTATTTGTTTTCGATCTTCCGGTTTAGTCATATAACTATCTTTTACAGGTTATGTGTTGTTGGAATTCCAGTGATATACATAACTTTTGCAGGTAACGTGTTTTGGAATTTCAGTGATATAATTAATTTTTAAAACTATTTTTTTTTGTGTTGTTGAAATTTCAGTTATATAATTAAATTTTGCAAGTAACATCGCTGAAATGACAGCGATATATATTTTTTTAAAGTAAAAAATCATAACAATCGCAGGAAATCTTTGAAATTGAACGTTTACGGTAAACTGGGTAAACATGACTGAATATTGTTCATTTTGTATAGATCTGGAGACACTTGAGAATGTGAAGTTTAGATGCATACTGTGAATGTTGAAGGCAGATGGTAAAAATGTGATATTGGGATACTTTATTTCACGACTCAAAGTTAGGAGACACTAGAGAATGTGAAGTTTAGAGACCTGCTTGAGAATGGAGAGTTCGGAAAGTCCATGTGACTATTGGGTATCTGTGGCTTCTATGTATCCGTCGCTTCTGGGTATCTGTGGCTTCTGGGTATCTGTAGACACCGGAGGTCTGTTGCTACTGGGGATATCTGATGAGGTGAATACAGATTAGAACCATTACTGCCTTCAGCGACAACGTTTTAAGTTTAATTGCTTCAGACATTATCATTGCACGAGCATTTAAACTACTTTCTTGCAGAACATCCAAAAGGGGGCCCTCTGCAGTTGTGGCTACATTAGTGTGTTGCGTCCTATGGAGCGGAGAAAGGAGACAGCAGAAGTTCGGAAAAAGGTTGTGCGAATCAGAGTGTGATGGAATTATACTACTGGACAAAAGTTAAGGGCCGCCATTCAGTTTAGACAAGGTTTATATAATTCTTCGTAAGCAGGGTCGATTTTCCAAATGTCCGGTAGCTTGAAATCTCTCAAGAAGTCTCTGAATGGTAGAGTGAGACACTGCTAAACGTCTTGCAACATGGCGAACAGATTGACCATCCTGAATCCATGCCATGGCTCGACCACGGTCTACAGTGCTGAGACTTCTCCTTGGTGGCATGGCTAATGCAGTGATCATTTCGACCACTTGTCATACTGATTTATTGCATACCAACGGTGAACACTCTTTACCGATGATCATTTTCCACGTGCATTCAAATTCAACGCACTTTTTCACCTTTTGAACCAGTGGGGCGTGTTGCATGAACCACGAGTTTTTGCAGCAACAATGGCAATTTTCACGTGCGGGTTAAAGTGACCCAGTTTTTGGACATTAAAAAAAAAAAATTAACCTAGTGCACACAGAAATGTATACACATTTCTCTGAGCTCAGTTTTAATGACATTTTCACTTGTCTTTACAGTTTGCCAATCAATTATATAAACCTTGTCTAAACTGAATGGTGGCCCTTAACTTTTGTACCTGTAGTATATACAGAGCCGGATTAACGTAGTAGCAAAAGTAGCATATGCTACGGGCCCCGCGCTTTTAGGGGCCCCGCGCCAATAAATATGTACATAATTTTTTGGTCATCTAATACGAGCGTTAAACCAATGATCTTGTGATTTATGCCATCTTTAGCGCCTTTTCATTTTCAAAAGAGATTGAACAATCTCACATTAATGAGCATTGGACATAAACTTCTGCGTGAAATTGATACATCCTATATCATCAACAAATTTGCTCATGCTAAATGTAGAAAGTTTAATATTTAAACAATAATGTTGACTGTGTTGTTACTTTTAATAATGATAATTACTATGCAAATTAAAAATGTATGTGTTCAAATATATTTGTGTTGTTTTACTGTTTTTTTTTTAAAATATAGGGCCCCTTTTTTAACATATGCTACAGGCCTCGTACTAGCTTAATCCGGCCCTGAGTATATATATTAATCATACTGATGAGTCATAATTCTCCTAAATCGTACGGCGTTATTCAAGAACTCAGCACTCATCGCTTCAATAAAGCGTTTGTCGTGGGTTTAACTCTTCATTCGTGTCTTAAAAAAAAATGGGTTTGCTTATTTCCTCAATACGCCTTGTTCGTTCTGTTCCTACTGGTTATAGATTGAATTAAGAAAATTACAACACCAGCCACAAAAAACGGAATCCAGTGGACTGTGACAAAACAGTTCGCCGGATGTAGATTTTTATGACGACTGTTATACCGTTATACTGTTATAGTGTTATACTGTTATACTGTTATACCGTTATACTGTTATACTGATATTCTGTTATACTGTTATACCGTTATACTGTTATACCGTTATACTGTTATACCGTTATACTGATATTCTGTTATACTGTTATACCGTTATACTGTTATACCGTTATACTGTTATACTTGTTATGATTAAAATTCACAACAGGTGTGTATTGGATAGCTTAGCCCAGCGGGGCTCTGTGTTTGTTTATTTTTACACGGGTCACTGGAAAATACGGGTGAGCTTCATTAAGCCGTCATGCTTGGCGGGGTCTCGTGAGACAGGTTACTGGTGGGAGAGAAGGGGCAAGAGAGCAATGGTGTTTTTCATGCCGGGTGGACGTACTGTGTTTGAGCTCCTGAGATATTTATGATGGTGTGCTTGATTCATATATGATACCAATTTCTGTACTTCAAGATCTTTTGTGAGGGGTACGAGATATCTGCATGTGCAAGAAAGTATATATTTCTTTGAACTGAATAAATAAATATGTGAAAAACTGTCGGGGACAGTGTTACTAGCGACTGACGCTACATCTTTACATGACGATACGTTTTATGCCATACGCTGTAATGGCTGTCAAGGTGATACCTGTGGAGCTGTGTTTTGTACAATAAACGTTGTTTGACTGTCCACTTGGCCTTGGTGGTGATGTTGAGTATTTGGAGTTGGATAGCTGTGTTTGGGGTCTATAATTTCTACTTCTAGGTAATATTGGCCAGAGTAGTAAGACGTCAACTCCGACTATAATAATCATATAAAGACCCGTAACAGCTAAAATGGGGGCCAAGCCCCCATGTAATGTTTGTAATAGGTGGGTCGTTGGATTGGGACTCGTGAATTTTTTCAATACCTCGGCTGTATAGTCGAAAAAATTCATGAGCGTTCTGTAGGGTTTCGTTTATGATTTTCTCAAATAGTGGGGCCGGCATTACAAAGCTGTGAGTTTACTGCTACTATTGAGATTACCATTGTTTGTTAGTTGTAAAAGTACTGTTATTTAGCAAGTTTGTTATTGTTGTTAAGTTAATTGTAATTTTAGTTAGTTTTGTCTGCATTATTGTTTGTGAAATTTTTGGTCTATTCTTGCTATCCCTTGGTTATTAGATGTCATATATGTGGTGAAATCGTGCTTGTCTTGTCTTAAGTGTGATAGAGTTAATTTTTTTCATTTGTTCTACAATTCATACATTTCTGTCTTGGTTCTTCATGTGCATTATCTAGTTTTGGCTCTGCTCACTGTATTCTGTCATCTTGTTAGTATTTAGTTTTTTTTGCTCCTATTATAACATCTATTATTACATGCAATTGGTTGATTCTGAGTGGTAAAATAATTGTTGCTATTATTGCTCACATAATTTTGATAGAATATTTGTTAGATTATTGGACTATTTCTAGTCACAATAAGAGTGAATTATGGCTACCTTGGAGTATGAAAAAGAATTGAAGATATTAGAAACAATGTCTGACGTGGAATATTTCATTGGAAAAGGCATAGAAGAGGGTAAGCAGGGCAAAGATCTTGATAAATTTGTCCTGTTCTACATAAAGGGATGCCCCTGTTGAGTCAAAAGAGAAGAAAAACAGAGTTTTTGGGACAAGTGTGGTGAGAGTGGATGTTATAAAATATTTTATAACATGAATAGATTTTTTCTTTTCCCCTTCTTATCAGGGACTTAGTGTACTGACTGAGATCAGCTCCTGGTGATTTTTCGGTTTCTATATTTCTAATAAGAGTAGTGTATTATTAGATAACCTCGAACTTGCATTTGCCACATGAATGAGATATAATATCTCAGTCAGAATTATTCTGGAATAAAACATTGTGATGGACTATGTTGTATGTCTCCCAGGGTATGTTTATTGATTGAAGTGTAAGTCTGAGTCAGGTAACATGGCGCTCATAACAACAACAGACAGATAAACATCAATTTAATTTATTCCACCACACTTGACAACAACTGTGACACTCACATAGGTGGCCATATCAATTGTCACCTCTTAAAGGACTATCATTACGCGTAGTGGCCTGATTAAATGAGTGGTCGAAAGTTTATCACTGCAACATTTATCAAATGAACTGGGAAACTTCTATAAGGAATTCTTAAGATCTTGGGTTTTCCCCAGATAACATCCGTCTCTTTTCGTACCATATGATTCATATGCTTTTATAACAAAAGAATGAATTGTGTGTCCATGTTCAAATACAAAGGGAGGTGTCGAGGCTAACCAGGGAATCACAAGGCCCTGAAACTCAAACTCCCTGTATCAAATTTTAATTACAGTAGCCACTAGCCTCAATCAGCATAACCTCTTAGTTAAGTACAGTCACTTCCCCCCCCCCATTCAGCCTCTTAACCCGCTCAATATGAATATTGCAGTCTGTCGAAACTTGGCCAGGTCCGCCAGTAAATTTATACAATGTCTAACCAACAATTATAACAATATTATTAAAAAGTATTAATTAATTTTAAAAGTGTATATGGTGTGTCAGTTGTGTAGTAGTAATATGTAGGTAATACTGGTTTTGTTTTGTTCAAGCTCTGTTGGTATTTGTCATCATGACTTCAATAGTTTGTCTTTATGGGAGCTAGTATTGGAGATGTTCTCAGTTCCTGTTATTAAAACAATTTACTTCCCCTCTTAAGTTTATGTTACAATGTTATTTTAAGATGGGGTACATAATTTTGAGCTCAGCTGGCCACATCAGCTTATCTTGCGTGATGGCGGCAGGAAAAGACTCCTCTGCTCGATTTCTCCCCTGTGCTCTGGAGACACCTCACTGATAGCTAAATGGACCAAGGAGTATGCTGTCCGACTCTGGATTCAGCAAAGCTCTGACCAGGTGCTGCTCAATACCATCAAGACCACGGTCCCTGAAAACAAGAAGGATGTACCTTCTACTTCATAACTAATTTATACTCTCTTTTTACACTGAGCACAATACATCACAAACATTGAGTTCAGAGCGTTAGGCCAACTGTCAGCTTCATCTGAAATACTTTATACCAGTATTAACCTCCTTAATGGTTACTACGCCTCTGCACTTCCAGCATTATTTCTGTCTAATCAATAATCTAGGTGTCAGTGTACTGTTTGGCCATTCCATGCAGTTTTACTTTCCTCCGACACCTTCGGTTCAGGCTGGAGCATTATAGGCTTTACATCATGTTTGCTACTGAACTACACATATATACAGGCATAAATTAACAATTCACATTCAATTTTCATTAAAAGATACTGAATGTTTCAAGCTTACCACAATTCATGGAAACAAACACAGATACGTTGATTAGCAATGAATTCTGGCACAAATACTGGCACAAATTCCCATCTGCTTATGTTCCAGGCTTTTATTTTAGCAAAAATGTGAGCTGGCTTCAACGCACTGTTGCTTTATCAAGCTTATTTGAACTAGTGGTCTCGAACTAACGCTCCTAAGTGAGTATATCAGCGAGTCTAGCCAATGGAGCCACGTTTCGACAAGGGTTTGAAAAAAATTTTAACTTCCTACGTCTCCCCTAACAACCAAAGATAGTATTTATAGTCCGACCAATCGTGTTTAGTCTTATATTTGTTGCGCTCCAATCAATTTGGAGTTTACATGGTAGGCTATTTCTGTACGTAAGGTTTTTTTCAAACACGTTATAAAAAAATTTTATGAGCAGAAATGATTTCATGCTGTCAGGCATCCCCACTATTTTATTTTGGTTATAACTTGTTAATTCCTAGACTATTTGCGTAACGTTTTACATATTCTTTGTCAGCAAGCCCTAAGGAACCCAAATATACAAATTTAAAAGAGCTAAGTGGCTGCGTTCAAAATATGCAATTTCTTCTATCTCCTGTTTCGAAGATGTGCTGTCTGGGTACTGTAATGTTTTCAAACGTAAACCCATCTATTGTCATCTTTTCTAATAAGAGTTTTTCAGGATTTAAAAACCTAACTCTGGGAAGGGTAGTGAATTTATCACTGTCCGTCTGAAAAAAAAATTAGTGCATGTGGCCTTACACGCGTGATAGTAGTAATTGTGTATCGCGCGACGCGTGTTGCATGCGTTCCTGATTTTCAGCCCTCCCTCTCTCTTTCTATTTGAGTCCATCTGTTCGTTCGTTTTGGTAACGCAGTATAATTAATGTTAGGATTAATTTAGGTCATTACGCAGTCTGCCTCTCAATGTTTTTCCAAGAAATACAGCACACGTTTCATTGAAGAAAGCGGGTAATAATATAGTAGGCTTTTACTATCAACGTGAAAGCGTTACAATTTGCAGACGAAGCATAAAACAAAGGGGATTTCGAGTACATTCCTTGTGACAGCACTGTTATTTTACCATTGCTCTTTTCTTTATTAGAATTTATTTGTTAAGCTTTACATTTACCTTTTAATTTATATATGTGGATTAGAATATTCCACGACAACAAGAAAAGAGGGAGGAGATAATAAAGACAACGAAGTTACTTCAGGAACAGGTGAGATTACTGCAGTCACAAACCAATCCTGATGGTCCAGAACTGACAAGATTAGAATTGGAGCTTGTTAATTCCAAGGCATTACTAGAACTGGATAATGGGAAACTTTATGATCTTGTTGCTCGCCAAAAAGAGGATGAGGTAAGCTCATTAAAAAAATTACTTGACAAAGAAAAGAATGTCAGGGGTGAACTTGAAAATCTTAATGCAGCTTTAATGTTGAATTGCAATGCACAGGTGACTCAGATGCAAGAACTGACATCTGAGGTGCTCGTTTGAGATTAAAGGTTGATATGATAGAAGTGGCAAGAGATCAGGAAGAATTATCTGACAAGAGGAGAGTAGAAGAAATGGCTCTTGATGGAAACAAAATTGGCACAGGTTCAAGCTGACATAAAGAGATTACAAGAGGTGGCAATTAGAAAAGGAAAAAAAGAGAATTGAAAGATATGGAATATGAAGAAAAAGTAACAGTACTTGAACTGGAAAATCAAAAACTAAGATACTTTCAGGATCAACAAGAAAAGTTGACTAGGAATAAGGTGGTTAACTTTGAGGCATTACTCATTGAGGAGATGTGTAAAAATATAAACCTTGACGAGGTAAATAAGAGGCAGAGTGAAGAAATTTCACTCAAAGATTTGGAAATTACTAAATTAAGAAAAAGGGTTGATGGTTTATTGGATGTTGTTTTAAACAAGAATTTGTTGTCCAACATTGGTTATGAAAAAACTATTGTACAACTTGCCAGTGGCACTAAGTGTGATAAAAACAGGTCAGCACCACCTGAAAAAGTAAAAATATCATGTCGAGGCAGATACAACTTCCCTCGACATCACTCTGATACCAGTGTTTCTGGTCATAACAATACTGCCTCTTCTGGGATGATCACATGTAGTGCATCTGGAAAAAAATGCTTAACTATGCCTATTAGCTGTCTTCTACGACATGCTCCAAACCTATAGGCCTGAATGGGATGACTTATGGGGGTAAAGGTGCATACTCACGCACCGTACTAGTGCGAAATCTGCCTCCAGGCACTACATGGCAGGCACTGGGTGAATTTTTACAATTCACTGCTGACGTAAATTTTGTACGTCTTTTGCCTATCGACAGTTTTATGGATAGGGAAGCACTTATTTATTTTTATTCATATAGGGATGCACGCATGGTTGTCGAGCGTGACAACGGACCTTACTTTCGAGACTATTGTCTTGATTTGCAATTGCTACATCATTCAGCACCACACATATTTTAATTGTCGTTTATGTAGAATGCACACATCTTAAGACTATTCTTTGACTATTTCAGTGCTCTTTGCTATGCTGAGCATCTGACTTTGTTAGAATCTCTACTTAATAGACTATCTACTGCTACCTTTGGTCGCATGATGCGCAAACTTATCTCTGACCGTGAGGATTTAATCACTTATATTGATGATATTTGTCTGTTTCTTCAATCTTGGGAAGAACATGTTCTTGGAATTCAGTTTTTGTTGAATACCTTACGTCTTCATAATCTTACTACTAGACCTTCTAAAACAATAATAGGTTTCACTGAAATTTCTTTTGTTGGTCACAAAGTAGGAGGTGGTTTTCTTAAACCTGAAGATTCAACTGTTTCTTGAATCTTGAAATTCCTAGAACTAAGAAACAAGTTCGCAGTCTGTTAGGCTTAGTGAGTTTCTATAGAAAATTCTTGCCAAATTTTTCGGATATTACCAACAACCGCGAAAAAGCCCCCCCCCCCCCCCCCCCCATCCCATCCCATATAGACAATACATAATATTATGATTTCTAACTCGTCTAAGGGGCAAAACCACAGAGACCAACCGCGGGTTTTATCTCCCCCTGAATCGAAGATCAAACCTGTTTTCCCGACCGCAAAAGTTACCTCCCGCTAGCTGACCGTTTCTTCACAGACCCTCTCGCTCGTGATCAAACACTTTACTCGCAAGAGATATTCCTCTGGTCAGCCAAACGCCAGGTGCGCTTAGGTAACATTATCGTTAGCTGACCGCTGCTGACAAGTGGGGAATTTATACTGAAGGTCAGAACGTAAACAAACCACGGGGTAGGGTCTGCGAAGGGGAATAATGGGCCACGAAAGTAGAATCCGAAAGAAAAGAAAATACAAAATGTCGAGGAAACCAGAACATTAAAAGAGTAATAAAATTGGGACGAGATGGTAAAATAAATTATCAGTCACTGTGACATAAGGTAAACAGACAGAAAGGAGCCGACATGGAAAGATGAACGGAAAGAAACAAACTGACATGGCAAGATAAACAGACAGAAAGAAAATGAAATATGGTAAGATAAACAGACAGAAAGAACCAGAAATATAGTAAAATATAGTAGACAAAAAGAAACAAGCATATAGTAAGATAAACAAGCAGAAAGAAACAGATAAATGGTAAGATAAATAGACAAATGGTAAGACAAACAGATAGAAAGAAAATGAAATATGGCAAGATAAACAGACAGAAAGAACCAGAAATATAGTAAAATATAGTAGACAAAAAGAAACAAGCATATAGTAAGATAAAATGTCAGGACATTTACTGACAGGTACATGTGTGTACAAAATATATTAGCCTATGCGGGCGTATGCTGATAATTGATAGAGTGGAAGGAACAGGAGACTTATATGGTTAAAGACAGCCCTAAACTATCATAGCAATGATTACAATAATTTAAATCCCATAGTGGAGCCTAACTGTTTTGTATAACGTTAGTGTAATTTTATTGTTTGCTTGATGTAAAGGTCGTCTTCTTTTGGGTCTCAGTTTCAGGACATACTTACTGCCTTTGCCATCGAAAGAGTCCAGTCAGGCGACGAACGTAACATTCTCATCGCTCTCACGACTCCCGAACGCAATTTGCCCTACGAGTTGTCAACCCCAATACCTGAAACAAAACCCTTTTTGTCAACGCCATTCTCTCTAACGGGAAATTAAGCTCACGCAGTGTGCAACGAGCCAACGCAAGATCTGAAATAGTATTGCAGTAGTAGTTTCCTACTCGCCTTTGGATTACCAGTCAGAGCATTGCGGCTTCCCGCATATCTAGCAGCCCAGCGCCTATAGCAGAATTTAATATCACCAGACTTTGTGTGCTTAAACGGAGCACTCAGTCAAATCACAGTCAAGCCAGCCCAAACCGGATTTACTACCAAGTACGCAAGAAAAATTCTAGCGCCGGATAAGAGCGCATGGGACCCTTTGTCCTCAAGTAACTTCGTCTTGTGTATATTTCTGGGTTATGTAAAACCTCGCACTTATGAGCGGTCAGCCGGAGATAGACAGAGTCTTCCAGTCCCCCTCGCGCAATTAGGAGTCACCAACGATTAGCACCTACAGGAAAGTTATGTATGTTATTCCATCACCTTGAAGGATATCTACACGTAAGACACTTTCTGGAGCTAGCGCATTTGGTCCCACGAAAGCGGACAGACTGACACTCTATTTATTTATCTCTCTGTGTTCTACAGGTTTTATGTTGGTGGTCTGTGTGTTCGTTGGTGTGTATTTGCATATTTGTGATTATTGCTGTAAAATTTATGTTGTTTGTGCTGATATGCATTATTTTCATACATTTCTTCTTTAATAAAGTTTACTCATTTATTAATGCGCTGTTCACGACCCTTTCATCCATAATTAACATTTCAAGCTCTGTACTATAGTCTCTATTTATGATCCAGAGAAAAGAGGAAGAGCAGGCGGTGCTTAGACTATATAAGTGTGTTGAGGCTTGGAGAGAGAGATAACTTTTAATAAATCTTCTTCCAGGTTGGTCTCAAGTCCACCTCCTATTTACACCTTATCTATGTGTAATCTATAACTTTGTCAGTCCACTATCCTTTGTCGATTTCACTACTATTGTCTAACTCGACAAATACTCTTACACTTTAACTCAACCACGACAAAATGGGTTGCTCTCCGGGATTCTGAGCTACATCTGCAGCAATCGCAACAGATGAGGTCGCAGTCTGGTATGAATCTCTCACAAGATTCTATCTTTATTCTTGGAGTTTAGTGTTCTGCAGATTATAGGAATTTCTATCCCCTAGACAAATCGAACTATTTCTTTTGGAGGAAGTCTGAACAGCGCTTTTTCTGCACAGCAATCATAAATCACAAGTTACATTTATTGTTCATGTTACACATGACACAGCTGGTTAAGGTTGCTGGTATCACTGCTGAGTTTTTGGTTTGAAAATCTGACGACTATTGTTGTAAAAGTCAAAAAAATTCTTTTTTAAGGGTTAAATATTTTTTCAGGAGTAGCTTTTTAATCTGAGATAAGAAGCTACAGATAGTCAGTTACTAGCTTGCATCTGTACCAAGGGAGGGTGTTCATTCGGATGATAGTGACCAATCCTCTCAATAGCTGAGTGCTGACAGAAGTGGGGTGGAGTGATGATAATAAGTTTTACATCACTTAGATTTTTTTTGAGCTTTGGGGTTTTTGCTTGTCGCAATCAGAGTAGCTACATTGTTCTCGATTTAAAGTTTTCCCATGCTAGCCTAGGTTTTATTGATTATTAAGTGTTAATTCACAAGGAAGTTAATCGGCATCTAGTGGGCTAGATAACTTAGATCTCTAGGTTTTATTCTTCTATAGTGTTTGCTTACCCTGATATAATGGCCGATCTAGTTAAAGTGCATAGGATTGCCCTTGAGGTAGCTAAGTACATGGAGTACCAGGATAGCGAAATCCAGCCCTTTCTAGAATTTGCAGTAAGCATGCAGGATTAGTACGAGGTAGACAACTGGTTTAACAGCCGTTTAATCTTGGCATGGTCCTGTAAACAAACTGGGGAGAGCGAAGCATTCACCCGAAAGTATGTAGAAGAAGCGATAGAAGAGGAGAAGCAATAGGAAACAAAGCGACAAGAAAAGGACAAGCAATGGGAAACAGAACGACAAGAAAGGGAAAAGCAGCTACAAGAACAGTACCAGAAATTGGAAATGGAGCGACAAGAAAGGGACAGAGAAAGCCAAGAAAGGGACAGGCTACACCAAATCAGAATGAATGAACTGGAAAGCCAAATCCAGAGGATGAAAACAGATACTAAATGTAGTCACTCTAGTTCCCCTGCTATTGCGCCCTTAACGGTCAACGCCCCTGTAAACCTTGCGCCCCTGACAGACAACTTGCCTGCTAAAACCGCGCCCCAACTCCAGAAAATTGACTTTCCTTTGGACTTGGATCCGAAGCCCGAACAAGGAAAGAATTTATTTCGGGACAGCAGACCTAAAACCACGGGAAAGAGTACGAAACGTTCCCAGGCATGGAAACTGCACAAAGGTGAGAGAGGTGCTAACAAGCATTATAATTCGGATAGCTACCGTCTTGCAGTTGGAGAACACCGAACCTCTCATGCTTCAGATCGAGCACCACCTAACCGACACGTGACGTCAAGAAAAGGGAGCCACATCCTATCACGTCATATTTCGCAAGTTCCCCGGCCGGACAGCGAAAAACCTTATGCAGAGGCGTATCCCTCCAACTCAACGATCGGAGAAAGGAGGTGCCGCTCCTCTCATCACCCTGAGCTGCAAAGGTGCAAGAATGAGGCGCCTGCTAAAATGGTAAGAGTTTCCATTTCGTTCCAAGGAACATTGGAAAAACACACCGACAGTTTTAACTCGGTCACTTCGCGATCTAACGGGATCTCAAACCGTCCAGTCATTTGCATGCAGACTGCGGAGCCTGTAATCCAGGAAGTAGATCTGGCATTGCAGGGCATTTGCCAACTGATGCCAGTAACTTCCTCCGGGGAGGGCAAAGTTGACGTTTCTGGTGGACACAGGTTATCAGGCGAAGGGATCCCTGGTACTCCATCTGAGTCTCTCACACTTCTCAGGGCAGAAGACAGTGAGAAAAGCTGCCTTACTACTTTACAAGGAGCTATTGTTTAGAGCTTTGGCTCACTTCATGTTAGTAACGGTAAAGCGACTCAACAAATTCTGCAACTCGCAGATAATACCTATCTTTCTCTAAAGATAGAAGCTACTGAGATCCGGTATGATTCAGTAGAAACCCCGAATGCGATCGAAGACTGTATGCTACAGGCATCAGAATTCTCTCATTTTAATCGCATTATTCCAGTGGTCTCAAACCCACTGATGGACAGCAAAGTAGTCGCCTCCGCCAGGCCATTACAGAGCAACTTGATCATTTCCGTTGACCAAGCCAGAATTGTGAGTGGCAAGGCAAGGAAAGTTCCATACCCGCCTTTAGACGGCACTGGTCTGAAGATTGATCAACGCTCCCACCGAAACAGGGGAGTAGGTGCGGAGAGGCAAAAGGAGAAATACGCTAGCGTTTCTTCGGTCAGCAAACTGCTTCATTTGCCGACTCGGGTTACACGCGCGCGGAAAATTCCGATAGACTGCAGCTATCTCAGGTCATTTAAGTACACGCCCGTGACACATAAACCCAGAAGGAAACGTAAACACCCCGAGTCCAGCAATGATTTCACTGTAGGTAACAGGCGGATTACCCACGCAGTGGTCAGTGAGTTCAGGCGGGGCCGGAACTCAAAACAGGTGCGGATAATTTTCCGGACGATAAACAGGCGGAGCGAACTGTGGAAGCAAGGTCAGGTTCACAGGGAAAGGAATTATGTCAGTGCCGACTGGCCCAGCAAAATCCCATTCGCCGAACGTCTATTAGACAGAGGGAAGAAAAGAAATGAACTCGGAGCCATACGGACAGACAGACAGGAGTTGGATACGAATTTGGCTTATGAGTATAGGATGTTCCAAGGACGTATATCGAACGTCTATGGAAAAGATAAATTACTGTCATTCAGTCCGTGCTGCACGAACTTTAAACGGGGAGCTAACTTGTCACAGTGACTGATAATTTATTTTACCATCTCGTCCCAATTTTATTACTCTTTTAATGTTCTGGTTTCCTCGACATTTTGTATTTTCTTTTCTTTCGGATTCTACCTTCGTGGCCCATTATTCCCCTTCGCAGACCCTACACCGCGGTTGTTTACGTTCTGGCCTTCAGTATAAATTCCCTACTGGTCAGCAGCGGTCAGCTAACGATAGTGTTACCTAAGCGCACCTGGCGTTTGGCTGACCAGAGGAATATCTCTTGCGAGTAAAGTGTTTTATCACAAGCGAGAGGGTCTGTGAAGAAACGGTCAGCTAGCGGGAGGTAACTTTTGCGGTCGGGAAAACAGGTTTGATCTTCGATTCAGGGGGAGATAAAACCCGCGGTTGGTCTCTGTGGTTTTGCCCCTTAGACGAGTTAGAAATCATAATATTATGTATTGTCTATCTGGGGGGGGGGGGGGGGAAAGGAACTTTATCGCGGTTGTTGTCTCTGATGTAGTCACTAGAATCACATTGGTCTTACTAAATATTACGCTATACACCATGCATCTGTGTGAAACAGGCTATGCCAGGTGTCCGGGTAGCGTCATTTGTAGACTATAAATCTAGAGAGTTTAATCAGTCAAACACACTCGTAAAATATTTCCTGCCCGAGAGGACCAAAAATGAGAATAAGGCAAACGTTACCACAGAACTAAATGTTATTGCCTATGTTCTCGACATTCTCGGGGTGAGTTGACATCTCTTATAATATATATATTCATGTTAGCTTTTTATATATATCTGATAGGAATGTGACTTGAATTCATTTTTGAGGATTTCTCCCGGTAATTTAATTCAGTGATAATGTAGCGCCGTCTACCGCCTTAGTTAAGTGGTGCTTAAGCAGTTATGGTTTATAATGGGTTAAATGATAAACTTACAATAACAGATACTCACTAGGCGTAGAATCAGTCCATACAATGCTTACCATTGGGTTAAGAGTCGGCTAAATTTAAACTGTCATTACTGTAAGGAAATGTCAGAGGTGTGGATTGTTCACTTAAAACTGAATAGTGAGATGCAGGTACTATAACACTGAATTATAGGAGATAGTCACTTATTCCTTTTTGATAGAAACTTCTAGTGGCAGGGTGGAATCATTATATGCCGATTTGTGTAGCTAGACACTAGTCATAAAGTTCACGGAAAGCAGCCACCAGCCATAGAAAACATTGTATCTTATGATCAGTCACAACTGTATTATTATAGCAAGAACATTACCTTTTCTATGTATCCACTTGTGGGATGTTAATATTTTCCCCAAAAAGGGCGCATACCAACTATTGTGTAATGTCAAATGCTGTACTTTTATGTAAATTCATTTAATGTTGTAAGATGAATAGCATACCCCACTCAGCTGTAACTACAGGGTTAGGTTTCCTGTATGTTGAGTTGGGAGAAGAAGAGGAGTAGATTTTGCTGTCAGAACATTTACTGACAGGTACATGGGTGTACAAAATATATTAGCCTATGTGGGCGCATGCTGATAATTGATAGAGTGGAAGGAACAGGAGACTTATATGGTTAAAGACAGCCCTAAACTATCATAGCAATGATTACAATAATTTAAATCCCATAGTGGAGCCTAACTGTTTTGTATAACGTTAGTGTAATTTTATTGTTTGCTTGATGTAAAGGTCGTCTTCTTTTGGGTCTCAGTTTCAGGACATACTTACTGCCTTTGCCATCGAAAGAGTCCAGTCAGGCGACGAACGTAACATTCTCATCGCTCTCACGACTCCCGAACGCAATTTGCCCTACGAGTTGTCAACCCCAATACCTGAAACAAAACCCTTTTTGTCAACGCCATTCTCTCTAACGGGAAATTAAGCTCACGCAGTGTGCAACGAGCCAACGCAAGATCTGAAATAGTATTGCAGTAGTAGTTTCCTACTCGCCTTTGGATTACCAGTCAGAGCATTGCGGCTTCCCGCATATCTAGCAGCCCAGCGCCTATAGCAGAATTTAATATCACCAGACTTTGTGTGCTTAAACGGAGCACTCAGTCAAATCACAGTCAAGCCAGCCCAAACCGGATTTACTACCAAGTACGCAAGAAAAATTCTAGCGCCGGATAAGAGCGCATGGGACCCTTTGTCCTCAAGTAACTTCGTCTTGTGTATATTTCTGGGTTATGTAAAACCTCGCACTTATGAGCGGTCAGCCGGAGATAGACAGAGTCTTCCAGTCCCCGTCGCGCAATTAGGAGTCACCAACGATTAGCACCTACAGGAAAGTTATGTATGTTATTCCATCACCTTGAAGGATATCTACACGTAAGACACTTTCTGGAGCTAGCGCATTTGGTCCCACGAAAGCGGACAGACTGACACTCTATTTATTTATCTCTCTGTGTTCTACAGGTTTTATGTTGGTGGTCTGTGTGTTCGTTGGTGTGTATTTGCATATTTGTGATTATTGCTGTAAAATTTATGTTGTTTGTGCTGATATGCATTATTTTCATACATTTCTTCTTTAATAAAGTTTACTCATTTATTAATGCGCTGTTCACGACCCTATCATCCATAATTTAACATTTACAAGCTCTTTACTATAGTCTCTATTTATGATCCAGAGAAAAGAGAAAGAGCAGGCGGTGCTTAGACTATATAAGTGTGTTGAGGCTTGGAGAGAGAGATAACTTTTAATAAATCTTCTTCCAGTTGGTCTCAAGTCCACCTCCTATTTACACCTTATCTATGTGTAATCTATAACTTTGTCAGTCCACTATCCTTTGTCGATTTCACTACTATTGTCTAACTCGACAAATACTCTTACACTTTAACTCAACCAGGACACCTTATTATATGTCTGCTTGCTTCTGTCTATTTATCTTACCATGTCTGTTTCGTTCTGTCTGGTTATCTTACTATATGTCTGTTTCTTTCTTTCTATTTATCATACTATACACCCGTTTTTCTGTCTATTTATATTACTATCTGTCTGTCTGTTTATCTTCCAATGTGTCTGTTTCTTTTTGTCTGTGTATGTAACCATATGTCTGTTTATCTTACTATCTGTCTGTTTCTTTCTGAATGTTTATTGTACTATTTGTCTGCTCATCTAACTAGCTGTTTCTTCTCTCTTTTTATCTTATAGTATGTCTGCTTTCCTAACTATATGTCTGTTTCTTTATGTCTGGCTATCTAACTATATGTCTGTTTCTTTATGTCTATCTATTCGTCTATTTCTTTCTCTAACAATCTGTCTGTTGTTCCTGTCTGTTTACTTATGCCTGTTTATCTAACTATCTGACTGTTTATTTATGCCTGTTTATCTAACTATCCGTCTGTTTATTTATGCATGTTTATCTATCTATCCGTCTGTTTATGTATGCCTGTTTATCTGACTATCCGTCTGTTTCGTTCTTTCGTCTTCTCCGGTTGCCCATAATTGTCTTACCATTTCTATTTTCCTTTACAGTTTATTTGACCTTGACATGAAAGACATGAAGAAAATTAGAAGGTGTTAAAAAATAGAAAAAAATGCGTTTGTATAAACAATATAATTTTTATTTTGTTTCCTGTTTTTAACTGAACATATTGCAGTGTCCACATTAAGAAATATATAATTGCTAGACATCTCACATGTACATTAGGATAATGAATAATTGACATTTGATTCATTTCTATGTGTGCTTATTAGTTATACATTATCCCTATATCCATCGATCCATAATACCCATGCAAGAAGTTAACTTTGCACCATTATAAATAAACATGTTTAAAAACCTCATAAGTCCTGCTAGACCTGCGGTTTTCAACCTTTTTGAATCCATGGCTCCCCTGACCAACTACATTCTTTCTGCGGCTCCCATGTGGAATCGGTCGGTCGGATAGGAGGGTTGATCAGAGAATTAATAACTGTTATGGACTGCTTATACTAAGATGTGGCGGGTTGTCTTCTGTTGATATCAGTATGTAAGAAACGGGGTTCAAAAATAGTTCATAACAATAACAAATCACTATCGTAAAACAAACGATTGTTATCGAAACAGAACCAGGCTCGACAGTGTACATGACAGTGAACATGACTCATTCTAATATCTTAGGGGCTAAGGAGATTTTTAAAATTGGATACTGGAATGTAAGAACTATGTATCTAGACGGAAAAATGGAAGAAATACGAGAATTAAAGAAATGGACAATTATAAGTTGGACATATTGGGTGTCAGCGAGTGTAGGTGGACGGGGAAGGGCATAAAATATATTTCAGAAGGAAAAAAGCAAATTATATACTCTGGTAGTAATGATAATCGTCACACAGAGGGAGTGGCCATCTTAATGACACAGAAAGCAGCAGCATCGCTCATCAGCTGGGTACCTATTAATGAGAGGCTAATATTAGCTAGATTTCAAACAAGATTTTTCAAGCTCTCAACTGTACAATGTTATGCACCAACTAACGACGCTCTTGATACCACAAAAGATGACTTCTATGAAGCACTTCTAAGTACCATCAACACAATATCCAAGCATGACATAATAGTAGTCATGGGCGATTTTAACGCCAAAGTAGGTGACAACAACGATGGAGTACAAAGATATCTTGGTACTCATGGCATAGGCTGTATAAATCAAAATGGTGAAAGACTTCTAGAACTTTGTGAAATATCAAACCTTGTTGTAGCAGACACCATCTTCCCACATAAGAATATCCACAAAATAACATGGAATTCACCTGATGGCAGAACTAAGAACCAAATAGATCACTTCTGCATAAGCGCAAAATTTCGCTCATCAGTTCAAGACGTCAGAGCATACAGAGGTGCAGACATCGGAAGCGATCATAACCTCTGCATAGCTAAACTGAGAATTAAACTGAAGAAGTTACACCAACCGAATAAAAATAGAAGAATAGATGTACACAGACTGCAATCAAATGATATAAAAGAGGAATATAATGTCAAAATGAACAACTATTTCGATGCTTTAGGCAAAATTGACAACGATATCACCACCAAGACAATCGATACTAAATGGGAACAACTGAGAACAGCAATGACAGAAGCAGCTGTAGCGACCACCGGATACCTAGTACATAAAAAGAAAAAATGGATGAGAGAAGATACTTGGGATAAAATACAAGAAAGGAAAACAGCAAAACTTAAACTACTAGCGGCAAGTACACATAATGCAGTTGAATCTTGCAAACTAACGTATAACTTGTTAAATAAAGAAGTGAAGACAAAAACTCGAAGAGATAAAAGATATTTCATCAATGAACTGGCCATAGAAGCTGAAAATGCTGCAAGAACTGGTAATAGTAGGTGCCTTTATCAAATTACAAAACAACTATGTCACCAGCCTACTGATATGGAAACACCTGTTAAAGACAAATTAGGGAATTCAATACCAACAGAAAAAGAACAGATGAAGAGATGGGCTGAGTACTTCATGGAGGTGCTAAACAGACCACCACCAACAGTAACACCTGAGTTTAATAATGTAACACCCACAACCACCTTGCCAATAACTTGCGATGAATTCACGCTGGACGAGATCAAACAAGCCGTTAAAAGATTAAAAAAATTTAAGGCTGCTGGAGTTGACGAAATTGCAGGCAAAATGATTAAAGCAGTTAATGACAACAACCTCTTGAGAATTTTAGATATTATAAATGAAGTATGGAGAGAAGAACAACTACCACAACAATGGAAAGACAGTATTATTGTAAAGTTACCGAAGAAAGGTGATCTATCAGACTGTAACAATTGGCGTGGTATATCTCTATTATCAGTACCTGGAAAATTATTATGTTGCATGATGTTAGAAAGACTTAAATTGCATGCTGACGAAAAGATCAGAGAAGAACAAGCGGGTTTCAGGCCGAAACGATCATGTATTGATCAAATATTCACACTAAGAACAATTATAGAAGAATCAGTGGAAATGCAATCACCACTTATTATCACCTTCGTTGATTTTCAAAAAACCTTTGATAGTCTACACCGCCCATCACTGTGGAAGATACTTACAATCTATGGTTTTCCAACAAAATATGTGAATATAATCAAAGCGCTATATGACAATGCAAGATGTTGTGTTAGAACAAATAAAGGGAATACAGAATGGTTTACAGTAGAAACAGGGGTGAAACAAGGCTGTATTATGTCACCACTACTTTTTGGAATAGCTATTGATTGGGTTATGAGAAACTATACCCACAATGAACAATTAGGTATAAAATGGAGAAATGGAAAATTCCTGGGGGACCTGGATTTCGAAGATGATTTAGCATTCTTAAGTTCAACACCCAGACAATCCCAAGAAACAGTAAATAATCTGTGTCATCTCTCGGTTAAAATAGGTCTCCAAATAAATGCCTCTAAAACTAAAGCTATGAACTTTTCTAACGAGACCTTTGATATCATCTTGAACGGGGAAAAACTACAGAAAGTTGAAAGTTTCAATTATTTAGGCAGTAAAATGACTCAGGATGGTGACACAACAAGAGAAATTCATACTAGAATTGCTTTGGCAGCTAGCGCCTTCAATAGATTATCTAACATTTGGAAATTACGATCACTGAATATACATACCAAGCTTCGTCTGTTTAATTCAAATGTTATCTCAGTGTTAACATACGGTTGTGAAAGTTGGAAAATAGGCGTCACAACGAATAACCTGGAGAGCACTGATTTCTGCCGTATGCGCCATGTTTGGTGCTTAAAGTATTTATTATTATTATTATTATGTGGGATAACTGGTAAAAACTCTAGCGATGTTTCGACATTTAGCCTAACTTATTTAGAGCAGGAGAGCTTTGGAAAGGCTTTTAAGCAATGCAATTTTTTAATGTAATTAAAAAAATGAAATTGGACAATCTGTGAAAAAATTATACGTAGAAGAAAAAACATACACAAAGTGCACTTTCAAAACCCTTACTATAAAAAAGAAAACAGTACAGATAAAGTAGTTTCTAACATTTTTTTATATTTTTGTCTGAAAATCATTCACTGATATACTGCACTCATGATTCAATCTCCATAACAAAAAACTTATACAGTAAAACTAAAAAAAAAATATGATGAATAAAGTACCAGTCACCTCAGTGTAAAACTTGAGCTTGCTTGTTGTTACACAGCTTGTCAAATCTTGGCACCAATTGAGATACAGCTACCCTCATTTCCTTCTCCACATCAAGTCTTGATCTGAACTTGGTTTTTATGACAGCCACTGCTGAAAACCCAGCCTCGCAGAGATAGGAGGTTGCACAAGGAATTAATATCTTCAGTGCTCTCTTGCTCAAGCTTGGGAATTCCTGTTTTACTGAATATAAAAATTTTGGCAATGCCATGGATGAAAACTTTGCTTGTAGTGAAGAGTCTGACGAAAGTTCTATCAGTTCTTTCTCTTCTGCAGTACTGAAGTCCGAATGAGCATCGCTACTGAAGGGATTTTGAACCCACTGAAACCTGTCACAGTTTTCAGGAATGTATTTTTCAAAATGAACATTGAGTCGAGATAAGTGTCCTTGAATTATAGAAACAATATCTGCACTAAAATCTATTTCATTGTCTGTAATGAACAGCTGCAAACCTGGGAAGTAGTCAATTTCTCCTCCTTCATTGATTTTTCTCTTCCTATGGTCGCGCGAGGAGAATGCGCGGAAAGTTGATAGGCGGGTCGGGGGAGCGGGACTTCAAAGGCTGGCCAACATCAAAAGTGAAATGTGTCTGGGGTCACGCAGGTTGACAAACACCAAAAATGAAATTTCCCACAGCTCTGTGTTTTCTTTACAGCTAAATACGAAAAAAATCCACGCCCACCCACGGCGCCCCTGACCGTCAGTCATGGCGCCCCAGGGCGCCGCGGCGCACAGGTTGAAAACAGCTGTGCTAGAGCATTGTAAAAGTTGAACACACATATGAATTTATTACACACATATATGTTTGAGGAACGCGAAATTATGTGAGAAACTCACAACGAATGGAAAATGTGAATAATGTTCATGGAACTGAAATATCTCAGCTGTCAAATAAAGGATAAACCCTTGTAAAAATCATAATATCAATTATTGCTATAAGAATAAGTCAACAGTATTAAAACTCAGAACTGATCACGCCGTAGGATCCTGTATATATATATATATATATATATATATATATATATATATATCTGTGTTTTAAAGTGCCACAAAATGTGGTCGTTTCTCTGGCCTGTTGCCTCACGATGTAATCTTTCTGTCCTATATCTGAGATAACAGGTAACACATTCCTATAACACTTACTGTCGTAGGGGAGTGAAGTGATAGAGACTTCTCTAGGCGTCAGCTTTACTTTGCTGCCTTGCCTAACTCAAGAGCAGAGTTAGATACACATTTTCACAGATGAGTAGACTGGAGCGTGAACGACCTGGTTTCGAACCAGATCCCTTTGCCCCAAGAAGCAAGAGTTCTAAATCACTTTGCCAGTGGGACGCTAATGTAACCGTGGTGGCTGGTTACTGCATCACAATAATCTTATGTGACCGTTATAACAATCTATCCAGGTAATATGCCAAACTTTCCCACCATGCAGACCTTTCGTCACAGGTGGTACATATTTCTTCTGAGTTTATTGATATTGAATTTCCTAGTGATCGTAGTGTTTACTGGTTTACTTATATATCTTGTGGGTGGTAACTGGCGACTGCCAGAGGTGGAGTTACTCAAATGAATGGTGGTTCAAGACCAGGTCCTTTCTACTCACGTAAGTTGTCAGTGATCATTTGTACCTTCCTAGTGCTTCCATACATGAGTAAGTAAACAGCAATAGGTCATGGAAAATGGTTTATTAGTAGAGTCCAAGGGACTGAAGGCATGGTCAAATACAAAACTCAATAAGCTGGCTATCAGCGGCCAGAACGCCTGTGGGTTACATGAATCGTAAGGTCTCTGCAAAAGGACATCATCATAACAACATGTCTGCTTGACCCTGCTAAAAATGTCGATAGGCTTTTGCCTAGGGTCTCAACATACATTTCATAGCAGACTAATCATTCAAATAGGAAAAATGGTTATCATACAAACCTTGTGAACACATCCCACAAAACTGGAAAACACAGTCTCCTCGAATAACATACTCGTGAAAACATTCAATCTTTCAGTGCTAAGGTATTTCCTTGACCAGAGGTTAACTACACAACCTTTAAAAAACCCGGGGCCCGCACTAAGGCTGAAACACGTCTACATCACTTAATAGTGAACTCCGTGACTGAACTGTGTTCTGACTGCCGTGGTCAAAAATAGCTATCGACGATCTCATTGGTCAAGCTCGACCAGTGATGTCTTGTTAGCAACTAATCTTGCTCAAGATCTTTAGCTATTCTTATATTACTGTTTAACGTGCTAGCTAGCGTTAACACAGGCCCTCCGGTGACACTAAGGCAAAGTTATATTTATCAGCTGTCTTGTGACCTACACGCTTCTGCTCTGTGAGACAAAAGACAGCTTATAAATGAAACAATCCTTCAAACAGACAGATTACAGTATGTTGGGAGTTGTGACGTCAGTAACCCAGCTACTTAGAGGACTGGGTTCTGTTTATCAGATGTCTTTTTGTTTCACAGAGCAGACGTGTTTGAATGTCTGAGTAGTGCGATAAGCTGAAAAACATTACATTAACCTCTCAACTTCTGACCTTTTTGTTATCACGATTCATCATCATCACCCTTCATCTTCCCAAGGAGCATATACCTTCAACAAACGTCTACATAACCCTCCTGTCCCGTGCCATCCGTTCAAAATCTTTCCCTGTCTTTCTGTGACAAAATGTTTGTACGTGTACTTTTGAGCCCATCTCTCACTCCTTCATCCGCTTTTTATTTGGCATATTTTATGCACCTTCATTCGTGTTTTGCTCTGAAGCCGGTCCTAGACTTGTTTACGTTTCGCCAGATGAATCGTAATAATACCAGGCTATTTACACCGGTCAGCGGGTAATACGTTTATCACATAAGTCGTCTAGCCACCTTTGATAGAGTCGATCTCTATCGACACAATATGGTCGTGCACGATCGATGAAAGGAGGCCATATTGTCTGTCTGAGAGAGCCGTCTGAGGGATGGGCGAAGAGTTTCTGCTGGCCCGTCTTGGTATCATTATTACAGATGACCTGGCAGAGGAGACAATCTGGGCGGAAAGTATTAGTCAGGAATGAGTGCACAGATTTGTTTATGAGTTTGCATAAAAATGAAAGCGGAAGTATCACGACTTATTAGAAAGAGGTCACGCGATGGAATTTTAAAATGTAATATTTTAAAATACGCGGGGGTATTATGATTTAAACACCCCAACCCAGATAGTGCTAAAGAACTTTTGATTGGTTTGATTCGAGAGACGGAATAGACAATGACTTTCACTGGAAAATTCGTCGGAGGTACAATGTGGGATTTTGAACTGAGAATTGGAAATATAATCTAGCGAAATCGGAGTCACAGATCAGATTGCATCGCCCCGCCAATCTAGCAATTCACCAGAGCCAGAAAGAGAAGGATCGGACAAAGGATTGCAAAATTAAAAGTGACAGATCGAAGTATTTGGGCAACTTTAAAACTTAAAAAAAGTAAACCCGCATTTTTAAATACAAAGACTGGAAACTTAAAGGATCAGATTAGAGTATTTGGGCAAGTTTAAACTTACAAGTAAACCCGTATTTTAAATACAAAGACTGGAGACCTAAGAAATCAAATCACCCGTCATAAGAGGAACTTCCCAGACCAAGTGATTCGAAAGCATCTAACCTAAGTTGCTAGTGTTCATTCTAACTGTGCCAGGAAATTGTGTTCCCAAAAGTTACTTTGGGGTAAGTGTAAACATTTATTTTACAAATGTGAATTTGACATGTTTTCCTTGCTAAGTGGTTATATATGAGGCTGACAACATCAACATATGAAAATAGTATATTCATAAACCACTACAGCAAGCGCTGTTGTTTGCTTTATGCTAATTCGCTCATACAAGCGAAAGTAGCAGCAACCCCAGACCTCGAATGGAGCAGTGATTAGTGATGATTACATCACATGTGCCTCAAGTGTATAGTATCATTTTTGTGAGATATATGTACCTTGTTAATTGTAATTCAGGCACAGCATTGCCCCGCGCTGTCCAAGCACATATCTTCCCAGTTTAATACCCAGAAGAATATTGGTGATTTCTAATCATGTTCCCTAAGTTACGATGTGTATACTCAAGAAAATAATTATTCAGAGAGGCTAACATTGGTGGGTGTACAGCGAGACAATGCGCCTGTTAATTTGCAGCCTACAAATGTACTTAGCAGAGGCATTTGTTCTTTTTATTTTTGTCTAAAGTTCGTGGAACGAAGCTATCAGACAGTTCCTGTTACGAAGCTGCAAGCTAGTTGTGAGTTAAAAGCAGGGAATCGACACCAACCGCCTAAATTTGACAAGTTGTGTGGAGAAGAGGGAGAAGAGCCCGCATCACAGAAGAATTGACGAAACCCCGGCTGCAGGACTGCCTTATACCAGCTAAGTGCTTGTAAAAGGCACCAGCAAAAGGACACATTTTTGTTTATCAATCCTCAAACCAAGTCTCGATGAAGACAACTTTAATTTTCATCTAAAATTCACCATCATTCCATTTATTTTAACCTGTTAAAACTAATTGATTATTAAATTTTGTTACATGTTATTTTAAAACAAAACAATCATTGTTTATTCAGTTATTACCGGCATGAAAGCAAACGTATGAGCAAGACTGTTTTATATATATATATATATATATATATATATATATATATATATATATATATATATATATATATATATATATATATATATATATTTACATCTAGACATATATCTACATATATAGAGCTAATTCTTAGAAAAGAATTTCGCTGGAGTTACACCAGGTGGGGGCTTGAACGGGCTAAAACCATTTCTTAATTCTTCACCAAAGGCGACGGATCAGATATAAGTTACCAATTGCTCTGTCCTATGCAGCATTGTTCTTGACTTCTGAAAATATCTTGTGAAAACTCCGTTGAGATAGAAGCGTCATTACCCTTCTATCTACAACTCTGCCAAGAGTAATCTTGTGCGAATGTAGACATCTTTATCGACCCATTTTATGAACTCTTGAGTTTTGGCCACTGTTAGACCACTACTGCAAAGCAGGGGAGGCAATCCGTGACACTTTCTCACTTCTTTATTTTTTGTGGCCAGTACACTTCTTCATGTGTTTGTTGGTCTCCGTCTACAACTCTGAACCTGATGATTGATGAAGGACTGCCTTAAATTCTATCAGCAAGTTTGCTAAGTGTATCTCCTATCTATCATCAGCGTGTCCTTCTCATTTCCAGTTCGACTGATGCTTGTCTGGTTCTTGTCCTCAGTTCCTCATTGGTAATCTTGTCATCAGTTCCACATAGGTGATCTTGTCATCAGTTCCACATTGTCATCAGTTTCACATTAGAGATCTTGTCATCAGTTCCACATTATTGATCTTGTCATCAGTTTCACATTGGTAGTCTTGTCATCAGTTCCACATTAATGATCTTGTTATCAGTTCCACATTAGTGATCTCGTCATCAGTTTCACATTGGTAAGCTTGTCGTCAGTTTCACATTGTCATCAGTTCCACATTAGGGATCTTGTCGTAAGTTCCACATTGTACTCAGTTCAACATTGGTGATTTTGTCATCAGTTCCACATTGG